>MJHO01000181.1:41524-381163 GCA_002076135.1 Xerophyta viscosa | reverse complement strand
GCATGTTCTCAATCAACATAATGCGGATACAAGGGATAAAACCCTAACTTAGCATATTAATCAAACATAACATGCTATAAATCAATCCATATAAGGGAAATCATGCTATCACACACAAGCATGGTCACACATTGGTGCTTAACCGCTCACCTCAAGTCCATGCACTCCTAGTCCCGAAATCACCTCACCCCGGCCAAGAAAACGCGAAATCTCGGTCACCCACGCGAGGAGATCGACTAGAGATCTAGGAAGGAGAGAGAGCAAGTGAGAATCTAAGCTAGAGAGGGGAAGGGAGATCTAGGGAACTCACCTAGGGCTCCAGAGCTCGGGCTCCAGATGAGAGTTATGAAAAATAACTCCCAAAACGCGTAAGTGTCGAACTTAATCGCGCCCACCCGCCAGGTTTCGGTCGACCGATAACACAATCGGTCGACCGAAAAACTCGGCCAACTCAAAAACAGCTAAGCCACGAGCACGGCCCTAACGCGCGACGAACCCCGCACTCGCACAACACTCCATACTACAACTAGCTCGATTCAAACCCAACCAAGCATGCATGTACATCACGCAAATGCAAAGTCAAACACAATGCAAAAACAAACGGACCCGGACACGGACCTCAAAGACTTGGGTGCGTGACATGCCTTAGCCGAGCATGAGTGCGGGGACCGGACTAGTGCGAGCGCGCGGATGGGCGCGGGGAAGGCTAATAGGCGCGGGCGCAAGGGCGGCGCGAGCAGGTGAGGACTTCAACATGTCCTCTAATGTCTGAATGGTCCGCTCTGACTGTCCATCGGTCTGAGGATGATAGGCTGTACTGAAACGCAAATCTGTGCCCATCTGCTGCTGAAACGCCCTCCAGAACCATGACGTGAACCGAGGATCACGATCCGACACTATACTCAGGGGGACACCGTGGAGTCTGACGATCTCCGCCACAAATATACGAGCCAACCTATCCGGTGTATAGGTGCTCCTGATCGGTATAAAGTGCGCGGTCTTCGTCAGCCTATCCACCACCACCCATATAGCATCAAATCCGTGCCTCGTCTGCGGTAAACCTGAACGAAATCCATCGTGATATCCTCCCATTTCCAAACCGGAACCTCTAACGGCTGAAGGTATCCACCCGGTCTGAGATGCTCTGCTTTGACTTTCTGGCAAACTGCGCAACGAGCCACAAAGTTTTAACGCTTTCTTCATGCCCGACCACCAAAACTGCGTCTTCAGATTTCTGTACATTTTCGTAACTCCTGGGTGCACTGTCAGTCTGCTGCATGGGCCTCTGTAAGAATGCTGCCTAAGCTCACTGTCTGCCGGCACACACATGCGGTGTCTGAATCTAATGATATCATCTGCGCCTAACTCATACTCTGTAGTATCCTCAGACCCTAGGTGCTCTCGCACCTCCCGTAATGCAGCGTCGCCCTGCTGTGCAGATCTCAACCTCTGAAGCAGCTCCGGTTCAACTTTGTAGGTGGCAAATAGAACACCCGGTGCACGCTCAGCTGCGCGCAAGCCAAGGTGGCTAAACTGCTCAACCAAATCCCACTCCAACATATACAATCCGTCGAGTCGGGCGGAGCTCTTCCGGCTAAGAGCGTCAGCTACGACGTTTGCCTTTCCGGGATGGTAGAGAATACGACACCTGAAGTCCTTCAGATACTCTAACCATCTGCGCTGTCTGAGATTCAATTCCTTCTGCGAAAATATGTACTGCAGACTCTTGTGGTCCGTATAATCTCGAACTCCTCTCCGTAGAGATAGTGCCTCCATAGCTTAAGGGCAAAAATGACGGCGGCCAACTCTAAGTCGTGAACTGGGTAATTACCCTCGTGGGTTTTCAACTGTCGGGAACCATATGCAATCACACGGCCCCTCTGCATAAGCACACAACCCAAACCGGCCAATGAGGCATCACTGTACACAACAAAGCCTCCCTGGTCATCTGGTAAAGCTAACACCGGTGCAGTCGTCAATCTGCGCTTCAGCTCCTGGAAACTCTGCTCACAAGCATCGCTCCACTCGAACCGAACTGCCTTCCGTGTCAACTTCGTCAACGGACTAGCCAAACGAGCGAAGTTCTCAATGAACCTCCTGTAATACCCTGCTAATCCAAGGAAACTGCGTATCTCCGTCGCATTCTTGGGCCGCTCCCACCTGAGGACTGCCTCGACCTTAGCCGAATCCACGGCCACGCCCTCCTGGGAAATCACGTGCCCCAAGAAATGCACGCGAGATAGCCAGAACTCACACTTACTGAACTTAGCAAACAGGTGTCTCTCACGCAGGACCTGCAATACCAGCCGCAGATGCTCGGTATGCTCCTCCTCGCTCCGAGAATACACCAAGATGTCGTCAATAACACCACCACGAACCGATCCAGAAATGGAACACACGGTTCATCATATCCATGAACGCTGCCGGTGCGTTCGTCAGTCCGAATGACATGACAAGAAACTCAAAGTGACCGTACCGAGTGCGGAAAGCTGTCTTCGGTACGTCCTCGGGTCTAACCCTCAACTGATAGTAGCCTGATCTCAAGTCAATCTTCGAGAACACGGCCGCTCCTCGCAACTGATCAAACAGATCGTCAATCCGCGGCAACGGATACTTATTCTTTACCGTCAACTGATTCAGCTGCCTGTAGTCCACGCACATTCGTAGACTACCATCCTTTTTCCAAACAAATAAAACCGGCGCACCCCACGGTGACGAACTCGGCTGGATAAACCCCTTCGCTAGCAACTCGCCTAGCTGGGTCTTCAACTCTGCCAACTCTGCCGGTGCCATCCTATACGGTGCCTTGGATACAGGTGCTGCTCCAGGCACAAGATCAATCCGGAACTCCGTCTCACGCTCCGGTGGTAATCCTGGCAACTCCTCAGGAAACACGTCGGGGAAATCCCTGACCACTGGAATACTGTCAATCTGATCAGTCTCCACACTCGGATTCAGCAAGTATGCCAATATCCTGCACAACCTCTGTCAAGAAGTCTGCTCGCTTTCAAAGCGCTGATAATCGGTACGCCCTTACCCAACCGATCACCACGAAACTGAAATTTCGGGGAACGAGGAATCTTAAAGGTTATCAAACCAGCACGGCAATCAATGTTCGCGAAGTGCTCGGCTAACCAGTCCATACCCAGGATGACATCGAAATCAGTGATATCGAGCACTATCAAATCCCCGGGCAAAATACGATCCCCAACTCTAATCTCACACCCCCGGTAACAAGTATCAGCTAATAGCACATAACCAGCAGGTGTAGCAATCTCAAACATAGCATCATAAGTAATAAAGCGAGCAGGTAGTTTGGCGGCAAATGCCTCATACAAAAGAATGCGTGGCACCAGAGTCAAACAATACAAATGCAGAAATGCCACAAACATCTAAGGTACCTGTAATGGCCGTAGAGCTCCCGCCGGCCTCGTCGCTCGTCAACGCATGCACGCGACCCTGCACTCGCGGCGGCTGACCAGCCCGCCCCTGCGGTGCAGCAGGTCGAGGTGCAGGCGGACCCTGCGGTGGCTGTACTGGCGCGGGCTGCTGCGGTCCTCCAGTCTGTCTCGGCACCTTTGGCTTCGGGCAGTCTCTGCTGTAGTGCCCCATCTCATGGCAATTGTAGCACTCCGTGCTTGGTCTAGCTCTCGAACGGCCCGCCTCCCCACTCGGAGTGGCCTAGCAGTAGAAGTCGCCTCATGCTTCCGCTTCTTCTGATTCTGCCTTTAACTTCTTCTCCTTCTGGGACTTCTCAGAACGAAGCCTCAGCCAATCTGCCTCAATCCTCTGTGCCTTTCGCAGTGTCTCGTGCACAGTAGGAAACTCATCACCCCCCATACGAGTGACTATCTCACTCCGCAATCCATCGCGGAATCGCATCGCAAGTACCTCCTCATCGGCCTGGAGATACGGTGCATAATGCGCCAAGGAAACGAACTCGCATGGTACTCCCATACGGACATCTCTCCCTGTGTCAGGTGCTCAAACTCCCGCTGTTTTTTCCTCCGCACTGTATCCGGAATATACTGCCTGCGGAACAATGTCAGAAAATCTGCCCAGCTTCCAAACTGATCGAACTGAGCCTTCACGCTACGCCACCACCTCTCCGCGGCACCCACAAAGTCGAAGTCGCCAAAGCCATACGGTACTCATCCGGACACATCAGTATGTCAAAGTTCTTCTCCATGTCCACCCAATCATCGCCTTCTCGGTATCCGCGGTACCCTCGAACTTCATCGGGCTGCTCTTCCTGAATCGGGACAAATAGTCCAAGTACTCTCTCCGTCTCTGCTCAACTGCCGGCTGCGGTACTGCTGCAGGAACGGGAACAGGAACTGCCTGAACGGCCTCCGGTGCTGGCGCCTCGGTCGGGGGAGGTACAGCCCGCTGTGCCTCCAGCGCTGCTGCCACTGCCTCCCTCACCAGGTCCGCCAACCCGGCCGGAACAGCGGCGGATCCGGCACACCCGGATCTGCGCCGCGCGCATCACGCTCGGTCGTCCTCTTCGTGGCGGCATCCTGCACCACAACGACCTCGATTACGAAAAGTACTAGTCGTCCTAGCACTCGTTTACACACCCCACTATCCATTTTAGCAGGTTTTAGTTGATTATGAAGCATTGAGTTAACACAAGCTCTGATACCATAAAGCTGTCACGACCCGCGCCCCGAGGCCGGGGCCGCGACAATGGGAAAACCACGTTTTCGAAAGACATTTTGTTTCGAAACCAAAGCGCTTTGCGGAAGCTCGTTTAAAACCAATTTAGAAACAATTTTGACGGATTAGCCGGTTTCGGACTTTCGACGCACCCGAGGTCCACGGAGGAGGTAGACCCCGCGATCGGCGCCGACCCAGCTTGCAATAGATTCTAAGATATCAATCTCCTCCATTGATATCAAATTATCCATAGCAACCTAAGGTCCGAATTTAAAACTTTTACAAATTCAAACCCTTAAATCTCGTTTTCGAAAATCCGGCCAAACCGTATTTTTCTAAAAGATCCGAAGCTTTAGAACCTCTTACTATAATTCTAAGAGACCTAAAACCATCAAAAATATTTTTAATTATCATTTAAATACATTTTAATATGCATATTACAGAGAGTTATCGGTCGACCGGTCTCATGTTTCGGTCGACCGAAACTCCTCTGGAATTGCCTTCTTCACGCACATATCGGTCGACCGAAAGTGAGATCGGTCGACCGATCTCACAACCGAGAGCACAAAACCAGTGAAAATACAGTCGGTCGACCGATACCTATTTCGGTCGACCGAAACTTCAGAAAGCTGAAAAAACAGTTTCAGAAATCAACTACTCGCCGCCTCGAAATCCGTAATCGCGTGGTTCTCGGAAAACCGTTTGCACGTGCTCGTACGTCCCACTTGGACACACGTGTACGGCACTTCCGCAACCACGATACGACGAGACGACAAGCCTTACAACAAAGTTTTATATAAAAACCGAAATACGACATTTTTAAGAACCTATCGCTTCAAAACTCATACTTTTGGTTAAATTCAAACCAACAACCATGCAAGTTCAAGTAGGCTCAAATACATCGTATCGTAACAACAACCCTCTTGGGGCAAGATTTCACAAACCCATGTTTTACCAAATAAACATCTTTTCATTGAAAAGCTTTAGAAAACAACTTACATAAAAGTACATTTTTCTCAAAAGCTTTACAAAACCCATCAACAACAAGTGTAAGTCAATGCTTCACGAGTTTACTTACAACTATGTATTCTATACATGTGTAGCTAAATACAAAATGTTGTATATTTCTAACTACACCCCAAAACCCATATACCTCTATTCACCTCCTTTCACGTATATCGTCCTACGCGGCTCCTTGCCTCTCGTCGTCGAATCTGAAAAAGAGGCAACAAAGCGGTGAGTCATCCGACTCAGTGAGCGGCACTTGTACGTTCTCCCCCGAACGCCCAAGTGACACCCAAACACAAAACAAAATGCAACCATTACGCATTCGAAGATCAACCAAATGGTTGGGGAGCACATTCACAAACAATTACATATCAAATCGCATTGCAATATCTCAAAGCATGCACTAACTCGTAGTTAGTCAAAACCACCCAACTATCAGATTATGCCAATCTTTTTAAGTTAGCGTGATCTATTGCCCAATCGCGATAAGGTCTTTACTTCAATCCAGTTTAGGTGAAGCCGGCCACTGGCGGCCACTGGACTTCCCGAGCACCTAAACCCAAACCCGGGCAAGCCCCACCGCCCACCAATCATCACCAAGGCTTGGCCCGCACCGGTAATTCCGCGTGCCACCAACACCTAATAACGACGGAGGCGACCCCATTGCGCGACACGGGGGCTACTCGGATCTTTTACGCTATACGCAACCGAGCCTCGCACTCACGGTTGCCACCGAGGCCAACCGGTGAACAACCGCTCCGCCGGCCTCCCATAGAGGCGGTCCACAGCTCATACCCGTGTGTTCTAACCTCTCACATCCCTAGTGTCCCGACTCCCGGCACGCGGCCCCACGGATCCTCGCGGCCTACGGATCGGACAGGATAGAGGCTCCGAGCACACATATACGGGTAGCCAATCTCTAAGTTGTTTTTAACAACCAAATACTCTAGTTCGAACTACTAGTCCTCTTAGACTTGGGTCGCCTCACCCCGAGTTCTTTTCCTCGAAGGGCCATTTCCCAATCTCACTAGTAAACAACTTCCGAGTATAACCTTTATTAAGGCACATGCAAACGAGTGTCCCTAGAGTCCAATTACTCTATCTACTCGCAAGCAACCACAAAGTACGCATAGTTATGAATCAAGCAACATCAATCTCCAAGTTCGCATATAGAACTAACATGATTTGCATATTCATTTCATAACTATAAGCATGCCAATAGCATAATTGAGCAACCAAGCACATAAGCATGTTCTCAATCAACATAATCGCATACAAGGGATAAAACCCTAACTTAGCATATTAATCAAACATAACATGCTACAAATCAATCCATATAAGGAAAATCATGCTATCACACACAAGCATGGTCACACATTGGTGCTTAACCGCTCACCTCAAGTCCACGCACTCCTAGTCCCGAAATCACCTCACCCCGGCCAAGAAAACGCGAAATCTCGGTCACCCACGCGAGGAGATCGACTAGAGATCTAGGAAGGAGAGAGAGCAAGTGAGAATCTAAGCTAGAGAGGGAGGAGAGATCTAGGGGAACTCACCTAGGGCACCAGAGCTCGGGCTCCAGATGAGAGTTATGAGAAATAACTCCCAAAACGCGTAAGTGTCGAACTTAATCGCGCCCACCCGCCAGGTTTCGGTCGACCGATAACACAATCGGTCGACCGAAAAACTCGGCCAACTCAAAAACAGCTAAGCCACGAGCACGGCCCCGACGCGCGACGAACCCCGCACTCGCACAACACTCCAAACTACAACTAGCTCGATTCAAACCCAACCAAGCATGCATGTACATCACGCAAATGCAAAGTCAAACACAATGCAAAAATAAACGGACCCGGACACGGACCTCACAGACTTGGGTGCGTGACATGCCTTAGCCGAGCATGAGTGCGGGGACCGGACTAGTGCGAGCGCGCGGATGGGCGCGGGGAAGGCTAATAGGCGCGGCGCAAGGGCGGCGCGAGCAGGTGAGGACTTCAACATGTCCTCTAATGTCTGAATGGTCCGCTCTGACTGTCCATCGGTCTGAGGATGATAGGCTGTACTGAAACGCAAATCTGTGCCCATCTGCTGCTGAAACGCCCTCCAGAACCGTGACGTGAACGAGGATCACGATCCGACACTATACTCAGGGGGACACCGTGGAGTCTGACGATCTCCGCCACAAATATACGAGCCAACCTATCCGGTGTATAGGTGCTCCTGATCGGTATAAAGTGCGCGGTCTTCGTCAGCCTATCCACCACCACCCATATAGCATCAAATCCGTGCCTCGTCCGCGGTAAACCCTGAACGAAATCCATCGTGATATCCTCCCATTTCCAAACCGGAACCTCTAACGGCTGAAGGTATCCACCCGGTCTGAGATGCTCTGCTTTGACTTTCTGGCAAACTGCGCAACGAGCCACAAAGTCTTTAACGTCCTTCTTCATGCCCGGCCACCAAAACTGCATCTTCAGATTTCTGTACATTTTCGTAACCCCTGGGTGCACTGTCAGTCTGCCTATGGGCCTCTGTAAGAATCTGCTGCCTGAGCTCACTGTCTGCCGGCACACACATGCGGTGTCTGAACCTAATGATATCATCTGCGCCTAACTCATACTCTGCAGTATCCTCAGACCCAAGTGCTCTCGCACCTCCCGTAATGCAGCGTCGCCTGCTGTGCAGATCTCAACCTCTGAAGCAGCTCCGGCTCAACTCTGTAGGTGGCAAATAGAACACCCGGTGCACGCTCAGCTGCGCGCAAGCCAAGGTGGCTAAACTGCTCAACCAAATCCCACTCCAACATATACAATCCGTCGAGTCGAGCAGAGCTCTTCCGGCTAAGAGCGTCAGCTACGACGTTTGCCTTTCCGGGATGGTAGAGAATACGACACCTGAAGTCCTTCAGATACTCTAACCATCTGCGCTGTCTGAGATTCAATCCTTCTGCGAAAATATGTACTGCAGACTCTTGTGATCCGTATAGATCTCGAACTCCTCTCCATACAGGTAATGTCTCCACAGCTTCAATGCAAAAATGACGGCGGCCAACTCTAAGTCGTGAACTGGGTAATTACCCTCGTGGGTCTTCAACTGTCGGGAACCATATGCAATCACACGGCCCCTCTGCATAAGCACACAACCCAAACCGACCAATGAGGCATCACTGTACACAACAAAGCCTCCCTGGTCATCTGGTAAAGCTAACACCGGTGCAGTCGTCAATCTGCGCTTCAGCTCCTGGAAACTCTGCTCACAAGCATCGCTCCACTCGAACCGAACTGCCTTCCGTGTCAACTTCGTCAACGGACTAGCCAAACGAGCGAAGTTCTCAATGAACCTCCTGTAATACCCTGCTAATCCAAGGAAACTGCGTATCTCCGTCGCATTCTTGGGCCGCTCCCACCTGAGGACTGCCTCGACCTTAGCCGAATCCACGGCCACGCCCTCCTGGGAAATCACGTGCCCCAAGAAATGCACGCGAGATAGCCAGAACTCACACTTACTGAACTTAGCAAACAGGTGTCTCTCACGCAGGACCTGCAATACCAGCCGCAGATGCTCGGTATGCTCCTCCTCGCTCCGAGAATACACCAAGATGTCGTCAATAAACACCACCACGAACCGATCCAGAAATGGCTGGAACACACGGTTCATCATATCCATGAACGCTGCCGGTGCGTTCGTCAGTCCGAATGACATGACAAGAAACTCAAAGTGACCGTACCGAGTGCGGAAAGCTGTCTTCGGTACGTCCTCGGGTCTAACCCTCAACTGATAGTAGCCTGATCTCAAGTCAATCTTCGAGAACACGGCCGCTCCTCGCAACTGATCAAACAGATCGTCAATCCGCGGCAACGGATACTTATTCTTTACCGTCAACTGATTCAGCTGCCTGTAGTCCACGCACATTCGTAGACTACCATCCTTTTTCCGAACGAATAAAACCGGCGCACCCCACGGTGACGAACTCGGCTGGATAAACCCCTTCGCTAGCAACTCGCCTAGCTGGGTCTTCAACTCTGCCAACTCTGCCGGTGCCATCCTATACGGTGCCTTGGATACAGGTGCTGCTCCAGGCACAAGATCAATCCGGAACTCCGTCTCACGCTCCGGTGGTAATCCTGGCAACTCCTCAGGAAACACGTCGGGGAAATCCCTGACCACTGGAATACTGTCAATCTGATCAGTCTCCACACTCGGATTCAGCAAGTATGCCAGATATCCTGCACAACCTCTGTCAAGAAGTCTGCTCGCTTTCAAAGCGCTGATAATCGGTACGCCCTTACCCAACCGATCACCACGAAACTGAAATTTCGGGGAACGAGGAATCTTAAAGGTTATCAAACCAGCACGGCAATCAATGTTCGCGAAGTGCTCGGCTAACCAGTCCATACCCAGGATGACATCGAAATCAGTGATATCGAGCACTATCAAATCCCCGGGCAAAATACGATCCCCAACTCTAATCTCACACCCCCGGTAACAAGTATCAGCTAATAGCACATAACCAGCAGGTGTAGCAATCTCAAACATAGCATCATAAGTAATAAAGCGAGCAGGTAGTTTGGCGGCAAATGCCTCCGATACAAAAGAATGCGTGGCACCAGAGTCAAACAATACAAATGCAGAAATGCCACAAACATCTAAGGTACCTGTAATGGCCGTAGAGCTCCCGCCGGCCTCGTCGCTCGTCAACGCGTGCACGCGACCCTGCACTCGCGGCGGCTGACCAGCCCGCCCCTGCGGTGCAGCAGGTCGAGGTGCAGGCGGACCCTGCGGTGGCTGTACTGGCGCGGGCTGCTGCGGTCCTCCAGTCTGTCTCGGCACCTTTGGCTTCGGGCAGTCTCTGCTGTAGTGCCCCATCTCATGGCAATTGTAGCACTCCGTGCTTGGTCTAGCTCTCGAACGGCCCGCCTCCCCACTCGGAGTGGCCTGGGTAGCAGTAGAAGTCGCCTCATGCTTCCGCTTCTTCTGATTCTGCTTGCCTTTGAACTTCTTCTCCTTCTGGGACTTCTCAGAACGAAGCCTCAGCCAATCTGCCTCAATCCTCTGTGCCTTTCGCAGTGTCTCGTGCACAGTAGGAAACTCATCACCCCCCATACGAGTGACTATCTCACTCCGCAATCCATCGCGGAATCGCATCGCAAGTACCTCCTCATCGGCCTGGAGATACGGTGCATAATGCCAAGGAAACGAACTTCGCATGGTACTCCCATACGGACATCTCTCCCTGTGTCAGGTGCTCAAACTCCCGCTGTTTTTGTCTCCGCACTGTATCCGGAATATACTGCCTGCGGAACAAAGTCAGAAAATCTGCCCAGCTTCCAAACTGATCGAACTGAGCCTTCACGCTACGCCACCATCTCTCCGCGGCACCCACAAAAGTCGAAGTCGCCAAAGCCATACGGTACTCATCCGGACACATCAGTATGTCAAAGTTCTTCTCCATATCCATCACCCAATCATCGCCTTCTCGGTATCCGCGGTACCCTCGAACTTCATCGGGCTGCTCTTCCTGAATCGGGACAAATAGTCCAAGTACTCTCTCCGTCTCTGCTCAACTGCCGGCTGCGGTACTGCTGCAGGAACGGGAACAGGAACTGCCTGAACGGCCTCCGGTGCTGGCGCCTCGGTCGGGGGAGGTACAGCCCGCTGTGCCTCCAGCGCTGCTGCCACTGCCTCCCTCACCAGGTCCGCCAACCCGGCCGGAACAGCGGGCGGATCCGGCACACCCGGATCTGCGCCGCGCGCATCACGCCTCGGTCGTCCTCTTCGTGGCGGCATCCTGCACCACAACGACCTCGATTACGAAAAGTACTAGTCGTCCTAGCACTCGTTTACACACCCCACTATCCATTTTAGCAGGTTTTAGTTGATTATGAAGCATTGAGTTACACAAGCTCTGATACCATAAAAGCTGTCACGACCCGCGCCCCGAGGCCGGGGGCCGCGACAATGGGAAAACCACGTTTTCGAAAGACATTTTGTTTTCGAAACCAAAGCGCTTTGCGGAAGCTCGTTTAAAACCAATTTAGAAACAATTTTGACGGATTAGCCGGTTTCGGACTTTCGACGCACCCGAGGTCCACGGAGGAGGTAGATCCCGCGATCGGCGCCGACCCAGCTTGCAATAGATTCTAAGATATCAATCTCCTCCATTGATATCAAATTATCCATAGCAACCTAAGGTCCGAATTTAAAACTTTTACAAATTCAAACCCTTAAATCTCGTTTTCGAAAATCCGGCCAAACCCGTATTTTTCTAAAAGATCCGACGCTTTAGAACCTCTTACATATAATTCTAAGAGACCCTAAAACCATCAAAAATATTTTTAATTATCATTTAAATACATTTTAAATTGCATATTACAGAGAGTTATCGGTCGACCGGTCTCATGTTTCGGTCGACCGAAACTCCTCTGGAATTGCCTTCTTCACGCACATATCGGTCGACCGAAAGTGAGATCGGTCGACCGATCTCACAACCGAGAGCACAAATCCAGTGAAAATAACAGTCGGTCGACCGATACCTATTTCGGTCGACCGAAACTTCAGAAATGCTGAAAAACAGTTTTCAGAAATCAACTACTCGCCGCCTCGAAATCCGTAATCGCGTGGTTCTCGGAAAACCGTTTGCACGTGCTCGTACGTCCCACTTGGACACACGTGTACGGCACTTCCGCGACCACGATACGACGAGACGACAAGCCTTACAACAAAGTTTTATATAAAAACCGAAATACGACATTTTTAAGAACCTATCGCTTCAAAACTCATACTTTTGGTTAAATTCGTAAACCAACAACCATGCAAGTTCAAGTAGGCTCAAATACATCGTATTACACATACAACAACCCTCTTGGGGCAAGTTTTCACAAAACCCATGTTTTACCAAATAACATCTTTTCATTGAAAAGCTTTAGAAAAAACAACTTACATAAAAGTACATTTTTCTCAAAAGCTTTACAAAACCCATCAACAACAAGTGTAAGTCAATGCTTCACGAGTTTACTTACAACTATGTATTCTATACATGTGTAGCTAAATACAAAATGTTGTATATTTCTAACTACACCCCAAAACCCATATACCTCTATCACCTCCTTTCACGTATATCGCCTACGCGGCTCCTTGCCTCTCGTCGTAGAATCTGAAAAAGAGGCAACAAAGCGGTGAGTCATCCGACTCAGTGAGCGGCACTTGTACGTTCTCCCCCGAACGCCCAAGTGACACCCAAACACAAAACAAAATGCAACCATTACGCATTCGAAGATCAACCAAATGGTTGGGGGAGCATATTCACAAACAATTACATATCATAATCGCATTAAATATCTCAAAGCATGCACTAACTCGTAGTTAGTCAAAACCACCCAACTATCAGATTATGCCAATCTTTTTAAGTTAGCGTGATCTATTGCCCAATCGCGATAAGGTCTTTACTTCAATCCAGTTTAGGTGAAGCCGGCCACTGGCGGCCACTGGACTTCCCGGCACCTAAACCCAACCCGGGCAAGCCCCACCGCCCACCAATCATCACCAAGGTCTTGGCCCTCCGCACCGGTAATTCCGCGTGCCACCAACACCTAATAACGACGGAGGCGACCCCATTGCGCGACACGGGGGCTACTCGGATCTTTTACGCTATACGCAACCGAGCCTCGCACTCACGGTTGCCACCGAGGCCAACCGGTGAACAACCGCTCCGCCGGCCTCCCATAGAGGCGGTCCACAGCTCATACCCGTGTGTTCTAACCTCTCACATCCCTAGTGTCCCGGCTCCCGGCACGCGGCCCCACGGATCCTCGCGGCCTACGGATCGGACAGGATAGAGGCTCCGAGCACACATATACGGGTAGCCAATCTTTAAGTTATTTTTAACAACCAAATACTCTAGTTCGAACTACTAGTCCTCTTAGACTTGGGTCGCCTCACCCCGAGTTCTTTTTCCTCGAAGGGCCATTTCCCAATCTCAAACTAGTAAACAACTTCCGAGTATAACCTTTATTAAGGCACATGCAAACGAGTGTCCCTAGAGTCCAATTACTCTATCTACTCGCAAGCAACCACAAAGTACGCATAGTTATGAATCAAGCAATCAATCTCACAAGTTCGCATATAGAACTAACATGATTGCATATTCATTCATAACTATAAGCATGCCAATAGCATAATTGAGCAACCAAGCAATAAGCATGTTCCTCAATCAACATAATCGCATACAAGTTATAAAACCTAACTTAGCATATTAATCAAAATAACATGCTATAAATCAATCCATATAAGGAAATCATGCTATCACACAAGCATGGTCACACATTGGTCTTAACCGCTCACCTCAAGTCCACGCACTCCTAGTCCGAAATCACCTCAACCCGGCCAAGAAAACGCGAAATCTCGTCACCCACGCAGAGTCTACTAGAGATCTAGGAAGGAGAGAGAGCAAGTAAGATCTAAGCTAGAGAGGGAGGAGAGATCTAGGGGAATTCACCTAGGGCACCAGAGCTCGGGCTCCAGATGAGAGTTATGAGAAATAACTCCCAAAACGCGTAAGTGTCGAACTTAATCGCGCCCATCCGCCAAGTTTCGGTCGACCGATAACACAATCGGTCGACCGAAAAACTCGGCCAACTCAAAAACAGCTAAGCCACGAGCACGGCCCCGACGCGCGACGAACCCCGCACTCGCACAACACTCCAAACTACAACTAGCTCGATTCAAACCCAACCAAGCATGCATGTACATCACGCAAATGCAAAGTCAAACACAATGCAAAAACAAACGGACCCGGACACGGACCTCACAGACTTGCGTGACATGCCTTAGCCGAGCATGAGTGCGGGGACCGGACTAGTGCGAGCGCGCGGATGGGCGCGGGGATGGCGGTACTAATAGGCGCGGGCGCAAGGGCGGCGCGAGCAGGTGAGGACTTCAACGGGCGCATGGGCGCGTGAGGGAGAATCACAACGGACACGGGCGCACGGGTACAAAGCACGGGCGCGCATGGGCGCAGGACGCGGGAGTGCATAGGCGCAGGAAGTCGGGCAGGCGTGCGCGCCAGGCATGTGCGCAAGGAGCCGAAGGGGCGCCAGCAGTTGCAAGTGGCTGCACATCCTTGTCATGTTTATTCTTTTCCATTTATGTATGTTTATTGCTCTTGTATTGGGGTATTGAATTCCTTTGACCGGGTAGGCAAAGGGGCTTGGGGATGTCCGAGCACAACATATCTAGAGAGGCCGCGGGTTGTGTGGTAACCTAGAGGATTGTAAGTGGTTTTTATTGAGGGTGTTAGCAAGGGAGCTAGGCACGGTGTTGGTGACCGGCAAACTCTTCTTTTCCACTTAAAACAATCGTGTAGTAGAACTTGTTCTTCTCTAGATCCTATTTACAATCCAAGGCACTCACGGCTATACCGTAGGACCATGGAGGGCATACGGATCAAACACCTTAGCTAACAACTTGTTGACGACCTTCCTCCGGATGGGGGAAAGGGTTGGAGTCGCCACCTAGATATTTATGGAAATCTAGGAAACCGGGATAAGGCACTTAAAGATTCTTAGGCTCGTTCGTCGTTTACGTGTGGGGAAGACGGAACACCCCCACAGCGCCCCTCAGAAGAGGGTACTCTAAAAGTGATTAAAATTATCTTAGATTTGTAATTTAACACAATTTTTATTACTTCAAATATTTGCATATTTATTTATCTGCTTATTATGAAATGGAGAGATCGGTATCCACCTTACTCTCTAAATTACTTTTGAACAGATACATCAAAATGAAGAAAATATATTTATCAGGGCAATATCCATTATCCTGTTTTAATATTTTTTTTATTTGCATGGGATTTGATTAAAGAGCATAATTTGAAAAAAAAATAAAATAAAATATTATTTGTTTTAGTTTGGGGCTCAGCGCCGTTTCGTTTCCTCTTCATCGCCCAAGACGAGTTGAGATTTGAAACATCCATCTCGCACCTCGACTCGCATATTATTTTTATGGAATTTTTGACTTCGGATAAATATCCATTTCGTCCGAATTCTATTTGTTTACAATATAAAAGTTCTTATCGAGTTTATAATACTTACACGAGGGTTGGGATTAAACAATATCCATCGTTTATCCCTGAACTCCTTTTATTATTAAGTGTTAGTTTCGGGAGAAATATCCATTTTCTCCGGAATTTGATTTATACATTATGCACATGCGATATTGTCTAATATAATATTTAAAAAAAATAATAATAATAGCAATAAAAATGATAATTATAAAAAAAAAATGAAAAAAGGAGGCTGGGCCGCGCGCAAGCTGGGCTGCGCACGCGGCCCAGTTCAATAAAAAAGAAAAAAAAAAAAAAAAGAAAAAGAATGGCGACCGGCTTAGCCGGTTGGGCGACCGGCTAAGCCGGTCGCGTCTTCCTCGTCCGAGCTCGCGACAGCGAGCTCGGGTCGTCGCCGGCGTTCTCGCCGGCGACGGCGAAAACCTCATCTGTATATGCTTCCTATGGTTTTCAACCGTTCCCGACTCACTGGTGACGTCAAAATTTGATTCTAACGCTTCTACAAGCATGTTTTCGAGTTTACGATTATTGGGGACGTTTCGGACGCCGGCGGGTTTCGCGACTGTAATACTCGTTCTTAACTATATCTGGTGTCCTGAAGTCATTGGTGAAGTCAAAACTTGATTTAGATGAACGTACAATAAGATATAAGGGGGTGCAAGATTTCGATAATTTCGGCCGGCGGCGTTTTCTCGCCGTCGGCGAGGGGTCCGACCCTCTCGTTCGTTCCCCCACGTTCTATAAAGTCCAGAGATGTTTTTTTTTTTAGTCGTTTATGGTGTTAAGTTTAGTTGGCGTTTGACCTTTATATGTTTTATACGATTTTTCGGTTTTTTGGCCGCCGCCGGCGAGGCCGACGGCGAGCGCCGTCGCAAACCGTTTATATGAGTTCTCAGGAGTGTGTTGGATAAGTTATGAGTTTACAAAAAGAGTTTTCAAGAATGCACCTTGGTTGTGGTTTTCGTCCGAAGGTTATAGGCGATGTCGGCGGCGGTAACTCCGAACTTCGTTGCGGGGTCGACGGTGCCGAGGACGCCTCACACGAGCTGCAGGCGAGGCTGTAGGTGACAGCCGATCTCTCTCTCTCTCGGATCTCTCTCTCTCTCCAGGATCTCTCTCGCTCTCTTCTTCTTTCTCTCTTTTTTGTTTTTTGTTTTTTTTTTTTTTTTTTTTTTTGCTTTTTGCTGCTCTTCCCCCCACCTCTCTTTTGGGCTGTTTTTAGGGGTATTTATAGGAGATAAGTGAGTGGGTTATAGGTGTGAATGCATTGATGGTTGCTTGGAGGAGGAGGCAAAGGAAGTCGGCGGGTGAAGTGTTGCTGCGGCTGTTCTTTCATCATCTTCTCCCTTCTTTTTTTTTTTTTTTTTTTTTTTTTTTAATGTATGCATGTATATATATGTGAGTGTGTGTGTGTGTGTGTGAATGTAGTAATGACAGGGAGAGGGCAGCTGCAGCAACTGCTGCTTCCTCTCTCTCTTTTCTTTTTTTTTTTTTTAATTTTTTCCAAATAACATATATGTATATGTGTATATCTTATATGCATATTCATGTGTTTATATATATATATATATATATATATATATCTATGTAATCGAGTCGAATAAATGTCTAATAGCTCGAGTTGGATCTAACCGGGTCAGATTAAGCCGAACTGGTGAATTTGGGCTCAATTAGGCTTGGTTGAGTGAATCAGACCCAATCGGGTCTAATCGAGCAATCTGGGCTTAATTTGGTTAAAGTGCGCTCAAACGAGTTAATTGGGCCTTATCTGGTTGATTGGGCCCAATTAAGTCAAATAAGTCAATCGTTTTTATTTGGATATGATGTGTATGGCCAAGTCCGGTTGTACCGCTTTAAGTTATGATTATCGGAATTTGGGCGGTGTATGATGAAAGCCCGGACAAAATGGGGTATCGACAGTTGCCCCTCTTTGTCTAATCCTTTGAAAAGGATTGGACAAAGACAAAAGAGATACCACATTTTGTCCGGCAAGAGAGACGAGAGTTTTTTTTTTCTTTCGTGCTCGTTATTCTACTATAAACCTTGAGAGAGAGAGGGTAATCGTTCAGCCGGTTTTCTGGTTACTCAGATCAGTCGTCCGTCGATGAAAATAACTCATAAGTATATTCGACTCGAATGTAAGATTGGAATGAGATAACGTAATCCTGAAGCACAGTCGACTTCAAGGATGGAAGTGAAATTTATACGAAAATTGACACAAGGACTACGCCTTGTGATGAGAAAAAATTTTCATGAGAGCTACGCCTCTTGAAGAAGAGAAAATGACACGAGATCTACGCCTCGTGAGAAAAGTTTTCTTGAGAACTACATCTCATAAATGAGTTGTCATAAGAATTACGCCTTATGACAAAGAGAAATCGAAACGAGGACTCGGCCTCGTAAAATAAGAGAAATCGATACGAGAACTAAGCCTCACGACGAGAAATCGAAATGAGAATTACACCTCGTGACGAGAAAGAGTTTTCATGAGAACTACGCCTCATGAAGAAGAGAAAATGACACGAGATCTACGCCTCATGACAAGAAAGAGTTTTTTATGAGAACTACGTCTCATGATTAAGAGGAATGACACGAGATGAGAAATTTTTTTATGAGAACTACGCCTCATGATTAAGAGAAGCTGTCATAAAAGCCATGCCTTATGTCAAGTAGAAATTGAAACGAGAACTACGTCTCATGACGAGAAAGGTTTTAATGAGAATTACGCCTCATGATAAAAAGAAATTGATTCGAGAACTACGCCTCGTAACGAGATAGAAAGTCTTCTTGAGAACTACGCCTCTTGAAAGAGAGAGTTGTCATAAGAACTACGCCTAATGACGAAAAGAAAATGACACGAGATCTACGCCTCGTGACAACAAAGAGTTTTCATGAGAACTACGCCTCACGAAGGAGAGGAATCGACACGAGAACTACGCCTCGCGGGGAGGAAGAGTCTTCATGGATGCGAGAACTACACCTCGCATTGAGAAAGAGTTTACACGAAAGAGTGAAATGACTCGAGAACTACGCCTCGCGACAACAAAAAGTTTTCATGAGAACTACGCCTCACGAAGGAGTGAAATGATGCGAGAACTACGCCTCGCGACAAAAAAGAGTTTTCATGGGAACTACCCCTCATGAAGAAGACGACACGAGAACAACGCCTCGCAAAGAGAGTTGCATTTGATGTGAAGAATGACGCATCCAATTTGTTTCTTGGACGGTGAAGAAATAAGCCCGACTTACTTATCGGGATTTTACGATAATAAAGTGTAACGGATCCAATTTGCAAGCTTGATTTGCGTCTCGTGACTTGCGAGGATTAACTATAGATCTCAGAGTCTGTGGGATTCATGACTATCAAAATTGAGAATGAGTGTTGTTGTCTGTTGTTGAATCTGTACATGCAATGTTGAAATGTTGTTTGTGAAAATTTTGTTTTGAAATGGATTTGCCAAAAAAAGAATAAAAAAAAAAAAAAAAAAAAAAATTGAAATGATTTTATGCTGAAAATATGCAACGTGAGAAAATTCGGTCAATCCGACTTTCCAAAATATCATTGCCCTGAGCTTCTTCCTTCTTCTGATCTTCGTTTTCTCTCTTTTTTTCTTTTCTTCTTCCTTTTTCGTCATATTTTGATTGATTCCATTTTGGAGTTTTTTTGAGGGGAGAAATTTTGCCCCAGTTTTAGAGTGGCAGCACGATTTGTTCAAATCTTGTCAGCCATTGAATTCTGCTCCTTGAAAGTATTCTCTTCTGTTTTGATAACTTCCTATAGCACTTAGTATTCTTATTGCATGAAAAACTGCCACAGTTTGTACAACTCGTTGAAGTGCACTTTTTCCTGCTTTGGAATTCTGTACTCAACAAACCTTCTTTCATGTGATTTACTGTTGTCAATTTACTTGCTCCTCTGAAAATTGTCCAGTTTGGCGCTCGTTCTTTATCTTTTCATTCAAACGAGTTATGTCGGAGGCATATTTAGCTTTAACTTGTCATGATATCTATTTCCTATTCTCCGTTCGGTGCATGTTAGTCTTTTCTAGATTTCCGAGAAAATCTAAAGTCTGAACCTCTAGGTTGGAAGTTAGCAAATTTGGAATAAATTTCATTTATAATAAAATTGCCCCAGTTTTAGGTGCTGGGTAATTTGGCTGATGTAGATATTTGTGCGGCTGATTTATTGAAAAGTAAAGTTTCTGAGACAATCATTTTCTAGAAAATGTGGTTGATGAGAGATTTTTCAGCTTACGATTATGTGGAATAGTGATTGATGCGTATAAATCTTGCAGAATGTATTTCGAATGCATGTTCTTTGTTTAACATAATAAAGAGAATGATTTGCAACTTGTTCTGCCCTAACTAGTTTTGCCTAGGCCGCCTTTTCAGGTTTTTGGCCTAGCGGGCTTCTTCTGAATGTTCTCGCAGTATGTGTTCGTAGGTGATGCCCCATAGCTGTATTTGTGGGCTGGTCTAGATTTGACCGTCTCTTTTTTTTTTTTTTTTGAGAATATAGGTGGATATTCTGACTCCGGGTACATGTCTGCTTATTTGATGGAAAGATTTTATAGGGCATTATACACGAGAAATTTTATAGGCGTTTACGACTTTTCTTCTTCTATTTCTTCTTTTTCTTCCTTTTTGCTCATCATTTCTTCTTCTTCTTCTTTTTCTTTTCTTTTTTTTTTTCATTCTTTTTCATTTCTTTTCCCCATTTTTGTCAATAAGGAGAAGAAAAGTCGTAGTTGAGGTTATTTGTCCCGGTGAGCTTGCCTACCCACAAAATCTTTCCGTTCGTTTGAGCAAAAATGATCACAGAGTATTTTTATTACTCAAGAGTCAGCTTTTTGAGTTTGAGATGTATGTGGCACTGTATATCTTTTCTTTCTTTCTCTTTTTCCCTTTTGATTTTTTTTCTTTCTCTTTCTGTATGTGGCAAGTCGTTAATTATTTTTATTATGTTAATTGGGAAAATGCATTGTCCTTTACATTCTGCAAAATTTATATGTACTAGCTAAAAGATATAACAAATGGATGTTCGTGACAAATGAAGAACATGAGACAATTTTATATTTAAATTAGTTCATTCCCAAATTGCATTACAAAAACTCTCCCAACTAGAGTGGTCTGTGCGAAAAGACAAAACATGACCGAAGGAGAAGAGTGGATACATATCATGACATGTACTATACCAAATATGCGTCCTATCATAACTTAGTAAAGGAAAAGATTCATCAAAATAGCAACTAGCTTGCGTGGGTAGTACAGAAACCACTAATCGTGAAACAAGCTGGTGTCAATCTCATTTATCCCTCCGCTGTTGTTGCTGGTAGTAGCTGTGTTATTTACGGTGGTCGTTGGCGTTGCATCTGTAGGTGAGATTTTTATCCTTCCTGTATCAATCAACTCGTACAATTTGTTCCGAAGGATGTAGCAATTTTCAGTGGAGTGACCTTGGGCGCCACTATGGTAGTCACAATACGCATTCACATCATACCATCTTGGATATGGTGGCGTGAATTGTCGGCTAGGAATGGGCGTGAGCAGACCTTCTGCAGCGCATTGTTTAAACACTTCTTTTTGAGACACAGGCAGTGGTTCCCGTGAAACCTGGCGAGGTCGCTGGGGCTGTTGCTGTTGAGTAGGGGTATGTTGTTGCTGGATTTGATAGGTCTGAGTGACCTGTTGAGGTTGCCGTGATGATTGTTGGTATTGCTGATAAGGGCGAGTCTGTCGGTATTGATTATTTTGCTGAGGCGTTTGATAATATCCACTGGTTTGATATTGCCCGGGGACTCGATATATGGATTGATTGTAGTTATTCGCCCCGCTGATATTATGCACTTCTTTGTCTTTCTTCTTGTTTTTCGTGTCTTCGGGCGATTTAAAGATGTTGTCTTGGGCCTGTTCTATTCTGAGGCCTGCCGTGATTATTTGGGCAAAAGTGGAAGCGATAGCACATGCAGTGCGTATCTTATCATCCAAACAGCTCAGAGTCATAAACTCGTCGATAAGTTCTTTTTTCGTCATCGGAGGAGTGATCTGGGCAGCCATGTTCCTCCATCTCTGGGCAAAAGCACGAAATTTCTCGTTCTTATTAGGAGTCAGGGCCCTCAGTGTAGTTTTGTCTGGTGCCAGATCCTTATTATGCTGATAGTGGGTCAGAAATGTGTTCGCCAAGTCTTTCCAGCTTTTGATCTCGTTTTTATTCAGATTTAGGTACCATCGGATGGCTGGCCCTTTTAAGCTTTCTTGGAAATAGTAAATCAGCATTTTCTCGTTCTTGAGGTATGCCCCCATCTTACTACAGTACATTGAAATGTGAACCTGAGGATCTTCAGTACCGTCATATTTTTCAAAGTCGGGAACCTTGAAATCTTTGGGTATATCGAGATCTGTGACAATGCAGAATTGCGCTGGATCCATGGTTCCTCGAGCGCCTTCTAGGTTATTCAGACGGTCCAGGATTGTCTCTACTTTTTCTTGTATCTGCTTATCCCCTGGTGAAATTGCGTCAAGTTGCTGGTCAGGATTGGCAGGTGCCAGTATCGTTACAGGATTAACCGGCTGGGTTGTTTGGGCTTCTGATTGTATTGGCGGAATGTATGTTGGTACAGCGAACTGGATTGGCTCAGGTTGCGTAGGTAGACCAAAAGGATCATATGGTGTCTGTTGCACAGGCTGCCTCTCCGGTGGTAAAGCGGCTGACGAGCTCGGGTCCTCCATAGGTTGAGCTGTTGTGTTGGTACCTCTCTGTTCAACGAGTAGTGCAATAGTAGTCGTGAGGCGCTCCAGCTGTTTGTTCATATCTTCCAGCTGTTTTCGCAGTTCTTCATTATCTTTTCTCAGCTGTTCATTTACTTCGTTGTCCGCCATGGGTGCAGGGGTGTGACGTCTCGACCTGAGCAGGTACGGGCTCCTTTTGGTAAAAGTCGTTTTGACCGTTCTTGTAACAAAAATATGGATGTCAGTGTTTGCACGTGTACTCATGTTGTAGTATGCATTTATCGAAAAATTCCACAAATTTTAACGGAAAATATTTTTTTATTGTTGAAAATTTGAGTAAAGAAATTTGTGCAAATATGAATATTCACAGTTGTTGAGAGAAAAATCCAAAAAAATTGGGTTGAATGAAATTGAAAAATGTGTGCTTTTTGTTTTATTGATAATTTGTGTGCCACTTAGACTATATGCTGATTGGGTGAATTATGGGTGCCTATAATGGCTGGGCTTACGGACTACCTACGCACATTGTACGTAAGCTCCGATTATCCCAGTGGTTTATCTAGCAGTCTATCATTGCTGGGTTTCCTACCGACTACCGGTGCACATGGTACATCTGCTCGGTGTACTACCCAGATAACTTTTGACTGTGGGTAAAAAGGGCCAGGCATTACGGACTACCTACGTACATTGTACGCAAGCTCCGATTGTCCCGGTAAATAGGATGGGTATATGCCCTGGGTTATACATGCAATGCAGGACATTAATAAAATATCTATAAAGACATCATAAGTAAACATGTATTTGTATGTCTTAAATATAAATCTAAAATTATTTTAATCACTTAAAAACGAGCCTGACGGTTCCCCAGCGGAGTCGCCATCTGTTGACGACCTTCCTCCGGATGGGGGAAAGGGTTGGAGTCGCCACCTAGATATTTATGGAATCTAGGAAACCGGGATAAGGCACTTAAAGATTCTTAGGCTCGTTCGTCGTTTACGTGTGGGGAAGACGGAACACCCCCACAGCGCCCCTCAGAAGAGGGTACTCTAAAAGTGATTAAAATTATCTTAGATTTGTAATTTAACACAATTTTTATTACTTCAAATATTTGCATATTTATTTATCTGCTTATTATGAAATGGAGAGATCGGTATCACCTTACTCTCTAAATTACTTTTGAACAGATACATCAAAATGAAGAAAATATAATTTATCAGGCAATATCCATTATCTGTTTTAATATTTTTTTTATTTGCATGGGATTTGATTAAAGAGCATAATTTGAAAAAAATAAAATAAAAATATTATTTGTTTTTAGTTTGGGGCTCAGCGCCGTTTCGTTTCCTCTTCATCGCCCAAGACGAGTTGAGATTTGAAACATCCATCTCGCACCTCGACTCGCATATTATTTTATGGAATTTTTTACTTCGGATAAATATCCATTTCGTCCGAATTCTATTTGTTTACAATATAAAAGTTCGTATCGAGTTTATAATACTTACACGGAGGGTTGGGATTAACAATATCCATCGTTTATCCCTGAACTCCTTTTATTATTAAGTGTTAGTTTCGGGAGAAATATCCATTTTCTCTCCGGAATTGATTTATACATTATGCACATGCGATATTGTCTAATATAATATAAAAAAAATAATAATAATAGCAATAAAAATGATAATTATAAAAAAAATGAAAAAGGAGGCTGGGCGCGCGCAAGCTGGCTGGGCGCGCAGTTCAATAAAAGAAAAAAAAAAAAAAGAAAAAGAAATGGAAGGGCTTAGCCGTTGGGCGACCGGGCTAAGCCGGTCGCGTCTTCCTCGTCCGAGCTCGCTGCGCAGCTCGCGACAGCGAGCTCGGGTCGTCGCCGGCGTTCTCGCCGGCGACGGCGAAAACTCATCTGTAAATTGCTTCCTATGGTTTTCAACCGTTCCCATGACTCACTGGTGACGTCAAAATGTTCTAACGCTTCTACAAGCATGTTTTTGAGTTTACGATTATTGGGGACGTTTCGGACGGCCGGCGGGTTCGCGACTGTAATACTCGTTTCTAACTATATCTGGTGTCCTGAAGTATATGGTGAAGTCAAAACTTGATTTAGATGAACGTAAAATAAGATATAAGGGGGTGCAAGATTGATAATTTCGGCCGGCGGCGTTTTCTCCCGTCGGGAGGGGTCCGACCCTCTCGTGTCGTTCCCCCACGTTCTATAAAGTCCAGAGATGTTTTTTTTTTTTTAGTCGTTTATGTGTTAAGTTTAGTTGGCGTTTGACCTTTATATGTTTTATACGATTTTTTCGGTTTTTGGCCGCCAGCGGCGAGGCCACGGCGAGCGCCGTCGCAAAACGTTTATAATGAGTTTCAGGAGTGTGTTGGATAAGTTATGAGTTTACAAAAAGAGTTTTCAAGAATGCACCTTGGTTGTGGTTTTCGTCCGAAGGTTATAGCAATGTCGGCGGCGTAACTCCGAACTTCGTTGCGGGGGTCGACGGCGCCGAGGACCTCACACGAGCTGCAGGCGAGGCTGTAGGTGACAGCCGATCTCTTCTCTCTCTCGGATCCTCTCTCTCTCTCAGGATCTCTCTCGCTCTCTCTTTTCTTTCGTCTCTTTTTTTGTTTTTTGTTTTTTTTTTTTTTTTTTTTTTGCTTTTTGCTGCTCTTCCCCCCACCTTCTTTTGGGCTGTTTTTAGGGTATTTATAGGAGATAAGTGAGTGGGTTATAGGTGTGAAAATGCATTGATGGGTTGCTTGGAGAGGAGGCAAAGGAAGTCGGCGGGTGAAGTGTTGCTGCGCTGTTCTTTCATCATCTTCTCCCTTTTTTTTTTTTTTTTTTTTTTTATTATGTATGCATGTATATATATGTGAGTGTGTGTGTGTGTGAATGTAGTAATGACAGGGAGAGGGCAGCTGCAGCAACTGCTGCTTCCTCTCTCGTCTTTTCTTTTGTTTTTTTTAATTTTTTCCAAATAACATATATGTATATGTGTATATCTTATATGCATATTCATGTGTTTATATATATATATATATATATATATATATATATATATATATATATATATTATATATATCTATGTAATCGAGTCGAATAAATGTCTAATAGCTCGAGTTGGATCTAACCGGGTCAGATTAAAGCCGAACTGGTGAATTTGGGCTCAATTAGGCTTGGTTGAGTGAATCAGACCCAATCGGGTATAATCGAGCAATCTGGGCTTAATTTGGTTAAAGTGCGCTCAAACGAGTTAATTGGGCCTTATCTGGTTGATTGGGCCCAATTAAGTCAAATAAGTCAATCGTTTTTATTTGGATATGATGTGTATGGCCAAGTCCGGTTGTACCGCTTTAAGTTATGATTATCGGAATTTGGGCGGTGTATGATGAAAGCCCGGACAAAATGGGGTATCGACACAACTCACCTAACTGGGTCTTCAACTCTACAAATTCTGCTGGCGCCATCCTATAAGGTGCCTTGGAGACGGGAGCTGCTCTAGGCACTAAGTCAATCTGAAACTCAGTCTCGCGCTCCGGTGGCAACCAAGGCAACTCCTCTAGAAACACATCAGCAAACTCACATACAATCAGAATACCCTCAAGTTGACCTGCCTCAACATGCGGGTTCATTAAGTATGCCAAGTAACCGGAACAACCTCGCTATAGAAGTCTATTTGCTTTCAAAGCATTAATAATCGGGACACCCTTCCCCGACTTATCACCATAAAAATGAAACTTAGGAGAACGTGAAATTCTAAGCGTAATTGCCCCGGCGCGATAATCAATCCTCGCAGAATGTTAACATATCCAAAATCACATCGAAATCGGATAGGTCAAGCACAAATCAAATCCCCGAGTAATACACGGTCCTCGACTCAGATCTCACACCCACGGTAGCAACTATCATACAACAATACATAACCGCGGAAGTGGTAATCTCAAACAATCAATCATATACAAGATATCGGGTAGGTAATCTAACAGCAAAATTCTCGGAAATTAAGAAATGCGTAGCACTGGAATCAAACAAGGTAAATGCTGGAGTGCTGCAAACTGATAGGGTACCTGTGATGGCCGAAGAGCTCATGCCTGCCTCCTCACTGGTCAACCCGTGCACCTTGCCCTGCACTCTCGGCGGTTGCCCAGCCCACTCCTGAGGCACAATAGGTCAGGGTGCCGGCTGACCCTGTGGTGGCTGCAGCATCTACAACGGCGTAGGCTGCTGCGATCCATCCTAGCGCCTAAACTGTCTTGGCTCCGGACAAACGTGGCTAACATGTCCCTTCTCGTGGCAGTTGTAGCACTCAATATCTGGTCTCCACTTCTGCTTGGTTACCCTCCCCACTTAGAGTGGTGCGGTATCGGTGGTTTCGTCCTGTTTTCTCTTCTTCGGCCATTGTTTGGCCTTCCCTTTCTTATCTGCTTGTGACCTCTCTACTGTGTACCTCTTCCAGCCTGCCTTGATGTTTTGGGCCTTTATTAGGGTCTGGTGCATGGTAGGAAACTCTCGTCACCACCCATCTTATTCACGATCTCCCCTCGCAACCCATCATGAAACGTCCTCGCTAACACCTCCTCATCGGCCAAAAGGTAGGGAGCATATTGGGAAAAGGAGACAAAACTTGGAATAGTATTCCCAGACGGACATTTCCTCCTGCCTCAACTGCTCAAACTTTCGCTGCTTCTGCCTCTTTACAGTCCCGGGAATGTATTGACGGCGGAATAACACCAGAAAATTGGTCCAACCACCGAACTGCTCAAACTGCCCCTTCACACTTCTCCACCATAGCTCCGCTGCGCCGGTGAAAGTGGAGGTAGCCAAAGCCATACGGTACTCATTCGGACACATCAGAATCTCAATGTTCTTCTCCATATTTAGCACCCAGTCATCGGCTTTGTCGATGTCCGCACTACCCTCAAATTTCGGCGGATTCCTTTTCTAGAAACGGCTCCAATAGTCGAGGCAATCTTTCCTTCTCTGATCCTCAGCAAGAACTAGCGATGCCTCAGGCTCAGCCTGAATAACTGCTGGAACTGGCTTTACTGTCGGAGGCACGGCTTGTTGGGCCTATCGCTCAGCCAACAACGCTGCCGCTACAGCCTCCTGAATCATCCTAGCGAGATCCGCACCAGCCGGCGGCGGATCCTGCTCACCCTAACCAGCGGCACGACGAGGTCATCCGCATGGTGGCATCCTACAATCACAACGAACCGAAATTAACGATATATTCTAATCGTTAGGATGATTCAGGAGGCTGTAGTGGCAGCGTTGTTGGTTGAGCGACTGGCCCAGCTGGCCTAGCACTCGTTTGCACACACCATCATTTTTAACAAGTTTTCGTTTCTATAAAGCATTAAGCTACACCAAGCTCTGATACCATAAAATCTGTCACGACCCACGACCCGGGGGCCGCGACGGCTTAAGAAAAGAACGCAATTCAAAGTTTGCAATGCGGAAGTTTTGCGTACAAAACCGTGAAAAATGAGGATTAAGCCGAGCTCAGGACTTTCGACACCAGCAAGTAGCCACGGAGGAGGTGGAACCCGCCCCGAATGTCGACTAAGCTTATCAAAGATCTTAAAATATCAATCTCCTCCATTGATATCAAAATATCTAGGACAACCTTAGGTCTGAAATATAAAACACTTATAATAAAAGCTTAAAAAAACTTTTTCGGAAATACCGGTTCAACCTGTATTTTTCTAAAAGATTCGGAGGTGCTGAACCTCTTAAATACATTTATATAAGACCCTAAAGTATCAAAAGTATTTTCAGAAACCATTTAAATCGAAATCAAAATGGCCAAATCCAAAGAGTTTTCGGTCGACCGAAAGTTGAGGACCGGTGGACCGATACTCAACCCGAGAGCTCCAAACGCATGCTGTAATAGTTTCGGTCTACCGACCAATATTATCGATCGATCAATAATATCAGAAAAACAGAATTCAAATTTCAGAAATGAGATCCTCGTCACCTCTAAATCCGTATTTCATCTGGGTCTTGAAATCCAGCCTTACACGCCCGAGTATCTATCTTGGATACACGTGTAGGACCTTACAAGCACCCAAAATACGCTAAGACGACGAATTTAAATAAAAAAAAACTCTTTAAGAACCGAAATACGATAAAATAAGAGCTAAGTGTATCAAAACTTGCTTTTCAAGTCAAACATTCATTCAAACACATTTGAAGTCCTATACTAGATCAAATACACATGCTCAACCATTCAAATGCCCCACTTGGGGTCTCAATACCATATTTAACAAAATATACACATCTTATATAAAACTTTGGAAATTTATATAACTTTGGAATCCAAAAGCTTTACAAGTGACATTATAAACTTCAAAAAAAGTACAAGCTATTTATAGATTAATGCTTCACTTTTTACAACATTTACTACAACTATGTGTGATTAGTATAAGTACACAAAATATTGTTTATACAATTGCTAGTCCCAAAATCTAAAATACCTTCAATTTCCCTCTCGCTAGCTACGTCGGCTACGCGAGCTCCTTACCCTTCGCAAACGGATCTGAAAAATAGGGCAACAAAACAGTGAGTCCTTCGATTCAGTGAGCAGTACATCGGTGTCCTCCCTTCAAGCACCAATGCAACACCGCACACAAGAAATCACAAGTATAACCACATCATCATCATAATTGAGAACAAGCATATTCATCATATATGCATAACACAAAAAACATGCTTTAGCTCATAGCAAAGTAATCACCCGACCAAATCAATTAGTTAGTCATTATGGTTCACTTAGGTAAGGTAGGCCCGACATGAACTCCCTAGCCAAGGCACCTATGGACTAGGGCAGTTCCGGACTCCTACACTCATACCAAGGCTTTCGCCCGCTGTCGTCGGGTTTTCATCACGACATAACACTCACGGTAGGGCGACCCCACAGCGCAAAGTGGAGGCTATTCGGACTCTTTACGCCTTGTGCAACCGAGACTCGCACTACGTAGCAATCGCCTGACCAACGCCTGATCCGCAAGGTACTACGCCCACCGTCCTCCGTAGAGGCAATCTCGTCGCCTTAAGTACTATAGTTAGAATCCTCCGCCCCCGATATATTGTCCTCCGGAATCACACATCGGGCTGACTCAATCGAAACTCGACGGAGATCTAACTTCCGAGCGCCCACATTTTTATTAAGGCACAACAATACGAGTGTCTCTAGAGCTATTTTACTCTACAAATCGAACACATGCTCACATAACAAGACATATCAACATGAATAACATAGTTTTTGAGCAATCCATACAAAGTTCACAATTTGAACTAATCACATTTGTACACAAAATGATGTACTACTCAAAACTAGCACATTTAGCATCACATGAGTATCATATAGCATGTCACATAATTTTAAACACAGTATTCAACATCAAGCTAGGGTTTTAATCCGGCTACACATAATCATCAAAATCATTTAAGCACACAAAGCATACCATTAAGCATATACTCACGCATACCAACACACACATACACACACATTTGGTGCTTAACCGCTCACCTCGAAAACAAGCTTCCCACGAGCTCACACCCCAAGACTTTGCGAAACCGAAAATCAAGGTGATCTACGCGTAGAGCAATACCGGGAGAGTGTGAAAATCAAATTTAAATCAAATAAATTCAAAGAAAAGGAGATGAATATCTAGGGGGCTTACCTAGGGCTCCAACACTCAAACTCGCAGGTGGGAATGAAAATAAACCCCAAACAACACTTTAAACAACTCATCACCAACTCTACCTGCTTCGATCGGTCGACTGAAACAAAATCGGTCGACCGAAAATCCTGAAATCTGTAAAAACATATTCAGCTCTAACACTCGGCTGACTCGCTACGGATCACACGCTCGCGCCGACGAGACCCCAACTAGGCTAACTCGTCCCTGACGCGACCACGTATGCATCCCCAAGCAATAGCAAGCCTCTCATGCACATGCAAGTCCAAGGAAAACACAAAGCACACACACACAACATATATGCCAAGGACTTAGCAAAAAGTCAAGTTAACTACACATACAAGACATAGCCAACAAAACAACCAAGAAAGACAAATCGGTCACGGATCTCACATCCCTCCCCACTTAAGGGATTCGGTCTACCGAATCAAACAGGTGAGGAAAACGCGCACGCACATCAGTCTCGGGTTCCCAGGTAGCCTCCTCGAACCGCTGATTGCGCCACAAAACCTTCACCAGCGGTATCACTTTGTTCCTTAAAACTTTATCTTTTCGGTCCAGTATCTGAACTAACTGCTCAATATAGGTAAGATCTGTCTGAACTGGAATCGGAGTCGGTACTGTATCTGCTGTCGGCTCGGCCATACACTTCCTCAGCATCGAAACGTGAAAGACATCGTGAATGTGTGACATCGACTGTTGAAGCTCAAGTCTGTACGCTGCCCCGCCTATCCGCTCAACAACTCTGAACGGCCCAATATACCTGGAGCTCAACTTGCCCTTCAACCCAAATCGCTGAACCCCTTTCAATGGAGAGAGTTTCAAATACACAAAGTCTCCTACCTGAAACTCTAACTCCGTGTGACGCTTGTCTGCATATGATTTCTGGCAGGACTGAGCAGTCTCCATTCGCCGACGTTTCACCTGTATCTTCTGGTTAGCTTCCTCAACACCGTCGGTACTCGCAGTGCCCGGATCAATCATCTCATCCCAAAATATGGGAGTACGGCATCTTTCTTGCTATACAAAGCCTCATGCGGCGCCATACCGATGCTACTGTGGTAACTGTTGTTGTAGGCAAACTCTACCAGAGATAGGTGATCGTCCCAGCTCTAACACTCGGCCGACACACTACGGATCACACACTCATGCCGACGTGACCCCAACTAGGCCAGCTCGTCCCCGACGCAACCACGCATGCACCCCCAAGCAATAGCAAGCCTCTCATACACATGCATGTCCAAGGAAAACACAAAGCACACACACACAACATGCATGCCAAGGACTTAGCAAAAACTCAAGTTAACTGCCGTACAAGTCATAGCCAACAAAACAACAAAGAAAGACAAATCGGTCACGGACCTCACATCAGAGCAGTACATAACATAACTTATCCAACATTCAAGCAAGCATGCAGAGCAATCGGTCTTTTAGGAGATGATAAAGAATGGCACAATACATTAAACGAAGCATCTTTGTGGGCAACACCGTGTGAACTACGACAATTGTTTGTTACTATAGTACTTCTTTGTGATGTTTGTAACATGCAAGCATTATGGAAATCACAATGGTAAAAAATGACGAACGATATTGTTTATAAATTCGAAAAAGCTTTTCATTTAGTTCATTTGCATATACAGGAATCTTACTTACAAAACTATGTATTGTATGAACTTGAATAATTGCTATTGAACTTTGGGATCTTCGCTAAATGTACACAATCTACCAATGCCAAACGACGGACTAATGAAAGAACTAAACAATAGATTAATTACATAAGAACTTGATTATAACACTCCTGTGTTGAAAGTTGACTTTAACAATATGCTGCAAAGATTTAATCAAGAGCAACTAGCTATTTTGATAAAAATAGTTACTACAGTAGAAAATAATAATGGCGGGTTTTTTTCATCTATGGGCATGGTGGCACCGGAGGAATATTCTTATTTCAAACAATTACAGCAAAATTTAGATCTGAAGGAAAAGTAGTTCCTGTTGTTGCTTCTTCTGGTGTTGCATCTTTACTTTCGCAATAAGGATGTACTACACATTTTCGATTTAAGATACCATTGACTATAGATGATGCATCAATATGTGAAATTAAAAAAGGGACTCAACTTGCAAAACTTATAGCATGTGCTATTTTAATTATTTGGGATGAGACTCCAATGAATTCGAAATATTGTTTTGAAGTCTTAAATAGAAGTTTATGAGATCTGGTTGATAATAATGAAAAACCGTTTGGGGGAAAGATGATTGTTCTTGGCGGTGATTTTAGACAAATATTACCTGTGCAAAATGCTGCTCCATAGGAAGAGATCATAAATTCATGTATTAACTTTTCCTTATTGTTTTTTCCTTATTCTACATAAGCAGACAACAAATATGCATAGTTCTATGTATCCATAGTTACATACACACATCAGCTACTTCTAATAAATCTACATAAATTCTAACTTTTACAAACGTTTCGTAGGTTTAAAAACTACTATCAAATACAATTTGTCGAATTTCATTACAGACAAGACCACGCAGATGACTCAATAAGTTTGGTAACCATTGCTTCTCTCTTTAATATCTCACCACATCATGTATGCAACAAATTACTTACAATAAATGAGTATCAATATACATAATATAAATTATGATATGTATTTTGACATTGCTCATTTACTATTTCTTTTTAGAATGCTAGATAAAAAATTATAGGAAAGATTACAAACATTGATATTGCACAAGGATGGTACTACGAATCTTGTCCCGAAAAAGAATGCCATCGTGCTGTCAAAAAAATGAACACCATTTACTGGTGTCCTAATCATGTATGACAAGCCTTCCTATTAGGCAATACGCTATTATAGAATCATGTCTATTTTTTTTTCTCTTCTATTTCATAGCAAAATACTATATGTTATAATAGTTCTTCGTGATCATCTTGTGTATATACGCTTAAAAAAAAAACAAAAAACAAAAAAAAAGTTTTCGAATCAACGCCATGTTAGAAGATACAACAATTACAGCAAAGGTTACCCTATTTAGTGACTTGTAGAACAAATTATCAATGCAACATGCCGCAAGTTAACAATAGAAGATGGATATACATATCAAACAAATCTACCACCACCACTTCAGAATATCATCGGACTTGAGGGATCGTTTGTAGTAACATTAAGCAAGAAAAATCGCCAACAAGATGTTGCAACTTTCATCTGCACAAAATTCATACCCATTACATGTACACCTACGTCATCAAAAAAGCCATCGTACAACAAGCTGTACACTACAAGTTTCAAACAGTAAGAACATCATTAACTTTCTAATGCCTACTCGAAGTATCTAACAAAGTAATACATATAAAAAAAGACTTCCATATCCTTCTTCATGGCTTGATTGTGATGCATTTAGGAACATTGACAAACAAGACTCATCCATCTCAGTTCTAACTAAAAACAGTCCACCGATACAAACTGAAGATGATGTACCATTATCAACATTAGCAACCAAGGAACAAGAGAAGACAAGAAAAGCACAATCTCGGATTAGTCAAACTCTGCAAACAAAGTTATAAGAGCTCAGAAGCAAAAAGAAAGAAAAAAACAATGTAAGACTACTAACTTTGTTAAATAGTTTTTGGAAGCACAACTGACTTTGTTCAAATGTTTAAACAGGTAATAATTACGGCAGCTACTAACCTTTTTTTGGCACCACCTGCTATTTTTTTGCCAAATACAGATGAAGCACAACTGTTGTAAAATACTATCTTTAGCATTCTGGAGAAGTTGTGATCATTTTGTTAAAGCTGTAAATATTCATACTACTATTTTGCTCAATACTTCTATGCAAAAACTAATGATGTTCTATTTAGTGTAAATGTGAATATCTTTGTAGATGTTTCATCTATTAAATATTCTATAGACCGCAAGAACATGTGTTGATGACCTTCCTCCGTATGGAAAAAGGGGTTGGACTCACCATCTAGATACTTATGGAAATCTAGAAAATCGGGATAAGGCATATTCGAGATTCAAAGGCTCGTTCGTCGTTTACGTGTGGGGAAGACGGAACACCCTACATCGTCCCTCGAGATAGGGTACTCTATAAGTGATTACAATAATTTTCGGTTTATATTTGCATGAATTTCGGCATGCATAGATATATCATTTTAGTTTACCAGATACGTAAAAAGAGAATAAGTGTACACCTATTACTCATTTTAGTATTTGATAAATACATTTAAATAATAGAACTTACGATATTGGACCAGTATACACCGATCCTATGTTTATATTTTCCATTATTTAAATGAAATTTGTCATCCACCAATAAATATAACAGATGTGAAGAGTTAAGATAAACCACTCCTTTACAGCTACTATTCGTATGTGAATTTTTCGTTCGTATAAGCTAAGGAGAAGGGGACAACGGTATACACCACTGTTCTATTCCTTATACGGCCGAGGGAGACTAATCTCAAATAACGATATATTTATAGGCGTTGTATAATAAATGAACAAATAAATGTATAGTTCGTATATTATGTGTGTTAAGTATCGGAGATTGCATGTTAATGTAGTAAAAATATTATTTTATTAGTGTTGGGCTCAGCGCGTTTCCGTTTTCTTATCATCGCCCATTTCAATTTTTGTTGTGAATTAGAAAAAAAAAACGAGGTATACACCTCTATTTCTAATTATTTAATTGAATTATAAGTATACATCTATAACTCATTTTATTGAATATGGGTAACTTCTTATGAAATTATTGACTTATAAAATGGTATTATGCTAAAAGACAACAATTAGGAGTATACACCACCGAATATATGCTTGGGTTACAAGCATACACCTATAACCCATCAAAATTGATTATAAATCTATTTAAAACAAACTTAAATCAATTTGGACCCTAAATGGGCTGGACCAGACTAATGTGGTCCGGTCCCGAGCCAATCTAGCTTGGCCCAGATGTGCGCAACGCGTCTGGGCTCGACCAGCTCTCGCGCGGGGCTTAGCCCCGTGCAACCGGGCGCTTGAGCGTGCACGATTTCGGACCATTTCGGTCCGTGACCGGCTTAAGTGGTCGATGACCGGCCAAGCTGGTCATCATCTTTAACCAGACGAGCGCGAGCTCGCACTCGTCTCAATCGCGGCCACCAGCGGCACCTTGCCGTCGGCGGTAGCGTCCAAGGACCAACCTCCCGGAGTTTTTCGACCCTCCCGGATGCAATGGAGATGTCACAAATCGAGTTTAACAACTATAGATGCGTGTTTTCAGCGGTGCAAGTTTCAGTAATAAAAATTATTTTTTGTTTTCCGGCCGTATCGTTCGTTAATATATGTTCTCCTACGTCCACTAAGCTTACTTGACCATTAATGGTGGGACGTTTTGGGGTCGCTCGAGTTCTTGTGAAATATTAGGTTATTTTTATTATTCTCGGCCGCCGCGTCGCCGACGAAACCTCGGTCTGTCGGCTCTTCCTCCCTCTTCGATATCTAGAGAAGATAAAATAATAGAGTTTAAGTGTATACCTTGAGCCTTGAAGCGTGGCAAAACCGGAAGGGATGATGAACGGTTTGGCATGTTCCGGCGAACTAATCCGCGGCTCCCTTTTACCCTCTTCCCGTGCTCTCCTTCTCCCTCTCTCTTTCTTTGGTTCTCTCGATCTCTTTTCAAGTCCCCTCTCTCTAAAATTATCTCTCTCTAAAGGTCTCTCTCTCTCCAAGCTCCAGTAGCCTCCTCCCTTGAGTGCTTGCCCTCTCTCATCTTTTATAACTAAAATCAATACCCCTGTTATCCAATAGACAATAAAAATAAATTATTGCATTGATATTTTACAAAATTTGACTTTAGCCCTTTAATAATTACATACCACTTTTACTTATTAATTGGGTTATAGTGCGTATGAAGTTGACTTTGATTTTATTTTTCGGACAATGTCTGACACCAAAAAATCTAATTACGGATACTGGAATTGACCTTTGGTTAAACAAGGTGCTTTAAAAAATTCAACCGAATTTTGAACTTGTCAACATAAACTGTATATCTGGTATGTGTCGAGTCCATAAAACGTCATTTCAGGCCTGACAAAATGGTGTGTCAGTTGTCGACACCTCGTTTTGTCCGGCCCTACAGTTCGCAATGACCAACGAGTCGTGGCTTAGCATAATTAGGCCTGATTATGTTCAATTAAGTCTGATTAATTTAAGTTGACTCGATAAAGCCTGTTAAGCTCCAAGTAAATCAAATTGGGCTTTATCAGATTCGTTTGGCCCATTTAGTTCAATTTGATTCGATTAAAATCAAAGTCATATTCGTTTCGCATAATTAGACTTTACATGTGAAAAATTAGATGAAAATAACCACTTTGGGACACAACGAGTTTTGTGCAAATGAAATATAATTTTCAGAACCAAAATTTGTACGTGAGGGTTTAGATTTGCCAAACCTTGCTTTGCACGACCAGATTTTGCAAAACGGTTTCGAGTCTGATTTCGCAAATATGCAAATAATAGGATTTGTTTTGTAATACGAAAAAAATTCAAAGAATCGGTCGAACGCCGCTGCCCACGTCTCGCGTAACCGTCGCGCCTCCCCCCGTGATCTCGCGATCGCGTCTCACGTCATCCGGGTAACCCTCGTTCGTATTGCTATAAATACCGCGTCGCCGATGGCGGAGAGGAGGAGATCGGGAGATCACAAACAAAAAACACGATTTCGCAAAACGCGTCGAATTAGTGGCTGTGAAGCTCGGTAGATTGAAGGAGAGGTCGAAGAGAAGATAGTCGAAGCATTTGCATGGTAGAAGATAGCGCCGGATCGTCGGAAAACGTCAAAAAACCATCACCACCACCCGCCGAGCTCAGGAGCTAAGGTAGGCCTTTTTAAAAGCCAATAAAATTACATTTCTGAGTTCTTTGCTCGTAGGAGATCGTGAAACGCCGCCGTGGCGGCGTTGGCGACGAGCCACCGCGTCGGAATTCAAAAATTTTATTTTTCACCGAAACTTTAAACGATTATAACTTGCGGTAGAGTCATCAAAACATAATTTTGACATCTCCATTGAATTCAGGACCGTTGATAACCCTTAGGTGCATATATGGGCTTTGTCGACGGGCCGCGAAACGCCGCCGGCCATGTCAGCCGACCGCGAGCTCGCGGCCGACTGAAACCCACTAAAAACGACGACCGACTGAGCCGGTTGTCGATTTAAACTTAACCAACACGCGCGGGGCTAGCCCACACTCGGTCGCGGCCAAGTCCGTTTAAAACCGGCCGAGCCAAGTTGATCAAGACTGAGCCATTTTCAATCTAATCGAGCCATTTTCAATTTTGACCGAGTCATTTTGTTATAAAATGAGTTATTTTGACTCCAATCAATCAAATTTGAAACTAAATTCAACTTTTATCATTTTTATAAAGTTTTTAAGCCTAAAAAATAAAAGATTAAGCCATTTCTAGTATTTTTCAAGAGCAAAAAGATTTCTAAAGCTTAATTAAGTTAAGATTAAAGTGAGACGGCTAACCGATCTCTACACCTTAACTAGATGATTTTTTTTTAATCCCAAATATTCCAAGAGTTAACTTTTTTAAGTTTAATAAAGTCGAGGTTAGAGTGAGGCGGTTAACCGATCTTTATACCTCAACTCAATATTTTCTAAAATCTAAATATTTTCAAAAACTCTTGCAAAACCGAGATTAGAGTGAGGCAGTTACCCGAACTTTACATCTTGATGATTTTTACAAAAGGGCGATGAAGAGGAAACGAAAATGCGCTGAGCCCAACCTTAATAAAATAACATCATTCACATATTTTTTTTCTTTTTTTACAACACTAGGTATGAAATCGACGGACTTTATTTCTTTTTTGGCGCATATTTTGTTATTGTCATGAAAATGCCTAAAATATTTCAGAGGTTAGGATGAGGTGGTTATCCGAATCTTACACCTTCCGGATATTTTGTATAATGTCTAAATACTAAATGTTCGAATATTAATCAGCATGAAATCAGAATGAGGCGGTTACCCTATTTCTAGAACTTAGTGCTAATTTAATATTCGTAACAAATATTAAAAATAAATTTTCTTTTTTAAATAAAGTTAAACCGTTTAATTGAGAGTACCCTTATTTCGAGGGGCATTGTTGGGGTATCCCGTTTTTCCCAAACGTAATCGACGAACGAGCCCAAGAATCTCAAATGTGCTTTATCCGGTTTCCTAGTTTTTCATAAAAAAACATAGGTAGCGACTCCAAACCTTTCACCTCCTCGGAGGAAGTCCGTCAACAGATGGCGACTCCGCTGGGGACCCGTCAGGCTCATGACAATTAAATGGTTTAAATTTAGTTAAATCACGATTTTCTTAGAAATTTGAACATTATATGAGTGGCATATTTTATTGGATGTATTGTCTTGGACTGACGTTGATTGTTATTCTTGTTCTTTATACTTTACGACGCTTCACTACACGCACATTTATTTACTGTCAGCATATGCATAACCTCAGGCCTCGACACGGCCTTAGTTCTGGGATAATATCGAAGCTCGTGTGCAATGCATACGGGTAGTCGTAAAACCCAGCCTTACCCTAGCCTATATGTTACATGGATAGTACCAGAATTGACGGGCTGCTAGTTTGACCTCTGGTGTAATAATGGAACCTATGTGCAATGCATGTCGGTATCCTTAAAACCCAGCCATTTAAGGTGACCTAGTAGATGCATTGCCTCATTTATGTCAGCACACACTGCGTGATTAGGCCAAAAGAGAATACGAAGTGTAAATCCCAAGATCTATGACAAGCATGTACTATCACCTTTTGAAAATGACTGTACTATCATTCCTATCTTTTTCCCATTCTTTCATTTTCCTGATCCAACCCATATATATTATCAGGCTAAATAATCAATGGATCCAGAGCTTGTGACAATGCATATTCACCACACCACCATAGATCTCGAGGCACTCAAGTAATTATGGAAGGATCTGACGGAAAAAGAGAAAATCCAGTGCCGTGACCAGTTTGGCCCTCTATATGATTTGGTCTGCCTTGAAGTGAACTGGGATTTCATTAAAGCAATTGCGTGGTTGTGAAATTCTGACAGAAGATGTTTCGTGATAAATAATGCTGATTTCTGTCCAACAATCGATGAATATAATATTTTCATGAACAGTAAGATTACAAAGTCTACTTCAGTATACACGCCTAATGCAGAGGAAAACCCACCAAGACAGCTAGCCAGACTTATGGGCAGACAGTTTGCCATAGTATCTCCATATATGCTGCAGGATTCAAACATCCGGTTAGAAAAGCTAGTTGCTCTAAGAAATGAACTCATTGCTAAAGATGAAGATGGAGATCACAGAATCAAAACCTTCGTCCTTGCTGTGTATGGACTGATTATTTTTCCAAAGAATACAAAAGATCTACTACCTAATATTCTCCATGTTTCAACGACAAATCAACTCAATCCCGAGCATCCTAGCAGAAACGCTGACATCACTTAACAAGGTGACTAGAGCTAGAAAATGGGGTTTTAGCTGTTGTGCGCAGTTGCTTCAGGTCTGGGCATATTATCACTTTATTGAATCATTCGTGCATAATCCATATCTGCGAATAAATATGCCAATCTCGGATGCTGCAACTGTTAAAGAGAGGCGGACCATAGAAGAATGGAAGGAATATTTGCATGCTTTGACTCAGCCCAGATGGTTCGCACAGTTTATGCTAGAACACAGACCATCCAAAGTCCTAGTAAAATATTCTCCATACAGTTGGGTCCCTATCTTTGGCCCGTGGACCTGCATCAGTTATACTTCGGCTTTGGTTTTGAGACAATTTCAGTACAAGTAGGAATGTTTGGAATATGAAGGATTAGGAGACTTGGAATTTGAGATCTGGGTCCAAGAAGACAACAAAAGGAAGTTACACAAGGATGCAAACGCAATGAAGAAAAGTTGGGAACATCCAAGTTATCGGCTTGTCGAGTCTAATAAAGGGACAAATAAGTGGGAAGAGCCAACACCTATGTACCTGAGAGCACGCGAGCAGACTACAATAAAGATCTTAGCTGATAAACAACCCCGGATAGCCAAAAAGAAAATAAGTATAGATCAAATGTTAGAAGAGGTATTGCAAGAGAAGGAGCAAGCACTCATAAAGGAGTTTGAATGCAAAATCAAAAGCTTGGAGGAAGATAATCGAAACGCAGACATTTCACAAATGGAGCATGTTAGGCTTCTGACAGTAGAACGCGACCATCTCAACCAGATGAACCAGTTGCATAAATCAGATATACAAGAACTCGAGATGCAGAGAGACCAGAAAGAAGAAGAACGGCGAAAGTGGGAAGCAATATACAAAAAAGAGCTGAGAAAGAAAAACAAGGAGATTACTTACTACAAGGAAGATTTTTTTCGTTTACAGCAGATTAGCGAAAAATCAATCGAGGAAGAAAGAAGTAAATACAACGAGTTAGCATCCGAGAATGAAAAACTACGCAACGACAACGTCTGCCTGGCACATATGTATAACAAGAGACCAAAATGCCAACAGGAGTACGACAAGCAGATTGACCATTTGGAAGGAGAGCTAGCATGGTATAAAGAAGAATGTCACCATCTAGACAGAGACTTCACTATCGCGAAAAAGGAAAGCTTTAAACTCCTAGATGCTGTAAAAGAAGCAGATGATGTGATGAAAAGTATAGAAGATGCCATGCACCCTTTGGCAAATCAGAAGATAGCTGCAGACATCGAGAAGGCACGAATCAGCCTTAAGCCTTACGTGGATATATGCCAGGTGTGAGGTTCGTTGTTTGATTTGTTTTGTTTTATGAATTATGTTGGAGTTTGTGATTTGTGTTTAAATATATTTTCGTTGTCCGTGCATGCGTGTTCGAGCGTACCGCGGGTGTGTCATGTGGTAGGTGACCCCGTTGGCACGAATGAGTGCTTGGTTGTGTGCGCGTCGGGGTTGGGTGTTTAGTTTTGATCGGTTTTGTGCTGTGCAGAGCACTTTTGGTCGACCGATTCCTATTTCGGTCGTCCGATAGTTGCGTGCAGCCCGTGGATAAGTTCGAGTCTTGAGTTTATTGTTTACCCCTTCACCATTTCTCACCATCTCCCGACCTGGAGCTCCCCTTGGCCGACCTAGGTGAGTTCCCATCACCTTCTCCCTTGAATCCTTAGCGATGATCATCCTATATCTCTCTCCCTCACTCTCTTGGTTGCTATTGACCTAGCTCTTCTCCCGGGTGTTTTCGAGTTGTGGTGAGGTCGCGATTTTGCGAGTTTTCTGCCGAGCCTTCGAGGTGAGTGGTTTGCACCTCTTACTTGTATGTGATTGTGGTGTTGGTGTATGCTATTGAGATGATTTATGTGATACAAGTATGATTATATGATATCTAGAATTTTGGTGGAAACCCTAGATTTTGTGATATTTGGTTTATGAGCATATTGTGATGCTAGCATGATGGTAATGTGTTATTACAACTTGCTAGTATGATTTGGTACTTATGATCATGTTATTGGTAACTATGTGGTTTGAACATCGGATAGGAACACTTTGTTATTTTACGGAAATGTTGGATATATTGCATATGTTGGACATGTGTTGGTTTGGAAATTTGGAAAGCGTGGAAACCGTTGTATGTCTAACAATAGTACTTACGCGATTGGTGTGCCCAATGTGAGTATTGTTGTGAATATAGATATCGACAACGTGAGCGCTAATGAGAATTGATAAAGTGAAAATATTTGTGGTGGGACTCTTTCGTTGGACTGCATCGTCCAGATTCGCTCTCCCATGTTTGTCGAGTGGAGATCGACCGGGATCGAAATGGGACGATGTGGGCGCCGGAGTCCCAGTTTAGTTGTCTCGAGGAGAGACCAGAGGGCGTAGTTAAGGCCAGCCCGAGGCCAGGGTGGCGGCTACGAGACCAGGCGAGGCTTGAATCGGAAATTTCGGAAAGGCCGGTATATCAAGTAACTCCCTTAAGGCCAAAAGGGATCGCCCCCGCTGTAGGGTACTGGGGGACGCGATGTGCACCGTGTTTGACCCAGATCCTTGGTGCTGCGGTACCTAAAGGGTGTGTTGCGTTGCAAACGTGAAAGGACAAACGGGTGATTAGTCAAGCAAACGCTAACCTAAGAAAGTAAAGAATAATTGGTTTGATATGGGAATACGTTATTTACATGATGATGTTATTGGTTATGGCAATGCTTTACTTGGTATTTATTGGCTTGCGTTGTGGTTTGGATGTGTTTTCGTGAGAGGTGCCGCGAGCGATATTCGCGCCGCTCATTGAGTCATTATGACTCATCCCGTTGCATTCTTTCTTTTTTTTTCAGATTCGTTAGATCGTGGGAAGGCACCGACAAGAGGGTGCTAACTTTCCGACGCTAGCTCAAAAAGACTTTGGGAAGGTATACTTTTGGGAAGGGTTTCAATTGTACATAACTTTAGTTGTATAGCGTAAACATGTAAGGAATTATCTTTTGGAAGCACTAACTTACATTTTGTAATTTTTGGGTGGTTTGTAAATCTTTAGAATTGTAAACCTTAGTTGAGAAGGTTTAAATCTCTAAAACTATATATTTTAAGCTTATGATGTAAATGGATATCTTTGTTATATTTTTGTCTAAAGGAGTCTCCGGTTTGGAGCTTGAATCTTGTCGCATGTGTATTTGGATATTTGGGTCCTTGTAACATTTGCGAATAAATGAAATTATGGTTTGATCAAAATTTGACTACTTGAGTTCTTAGAAGTTCGGATTTTTTACGTTTCGAAAAATGTCTTGTTTAATGAGGATGGGGTGTGCTTTTGGTTGAAAATCGATACCTACATGTGTATTTTGGTTATATGTATGTGAATATATGGTTTTCGAATGGTTTGGAAAAATGTTTAAGGAAATGGGGTGTTGGGTATTTGGTTGCTGCAAATCTATTTTTGCAGAACCTGCAGGTATCGGTCGACCGAAATATTTGATCGGTCGACCGAAACCTGTAGCTGTTCTGTTGGGCGTTTAGGGTCGACCGATAAATCATCCCGGTCGACGGAAAATAGCTCTGGAATTCATCGTCAAATTTTGCGTATTTGGTTTCCGAATTTGATTTTGATGCTTTGAGGGGTTCATATAATTACTAACTAGAGGTTTGGTAGTCTCAAAACTTTTGGAAAAATATAGGTCGAGCCGGTATTTCGAAAATACGGTTTTAAGTGTGTTTGCGTAAGGTTTTAAAGAGGTTTGGACCTTAGATTGCTTAGGATCCTTTTGTGTTATCTGGGGAGATTGATTATGTTGGAGTATCCTATACAAACTGAGCTCGGGCTGAGACCGAACCGCCTCCCCCGCGGGTTCTCGTCTCGGACCGAATGTCCAGGTTGCGACTCTACCATATTTTAAATTTGAGATTTAAAATCTGAGTATTTGGGATTTGAAACGAACGCCTCGATTGTTTAAGCTTCCGCGAAACTATTTATTTCAAATTTTATTTCTTTGCGAAAAATTATTTCCTCCGTCGCGGCCCTCGGCTCGTGGGTCGTGACAGTTATGGTATCAGAGTATTGTATAACTTTGTGCTTCCTAAACAACTAAAACTTGTAAACTGATGGGTTGTGAAAATGAGAGTATGACGATTAGAGTAAATCGTTGATTAGGTCGTTGTGGTTGCAGGATGCCGCCACGAGGTCGTCCGCGTCGGGTTCCGAGTCCGGATATGCCGAGTTTTGAGGGTGGTTCAGATCCGGATATGGCCGATAGTTGGCCTCTAGCTGTGGAGAAGTTGTTTAAAACTTTGAACTGTCCGATGGAGTTTCGGATGCCTTTAGCGGCTTTTACGTTTTCGGGAGATACCGAACATTGGTGGAAGAGTGTGGAAGATCGGATTGGACAGTTTGGTTCATGGGCCGATTTTCTAGTCTTGTTCAACCGACAATATGTTCCGGAGTCCGTGAAAAGGACGAAGGAGGAGGAGTTTGAGAGGCTGAAGCAGGGTGGTATGTCCGTCTGGGAATACCACGCCAAGTTTATAGCGTTATCAAGATATGTTCCGCATCTTCGTGCTGACGAGTTGCGTATGGCGAGAAAATTTCGAAATGGTTTAAAATGGGACATCATCAGTAGGATGGCAGGAAAGGAGTACGCCACGGTCCATCAGACTTTGGAGAGGGCGCAGAACATTGAGGCCGACTGGGCCCGTGAGAAATCCGAGAGAGTACAGAATGACCCGAAGGGAAAAGGGAAGTTCGTGCCAAAGAAGAGGAAGTTTGGCGTCTCTGCCGATACCCGAACCGTTTCAAGTGGGGAGGGTAGGCAGCCGAGACCGATGTCAGAGATCGAGTGTTTTTACTGCCATGAGAAGGGGCATTACAAATATCAGTGTCCGCGGTTACCGTCGGATAGCAGCAGTCACAGGGGCAGTCGAGGGTACAGTTTCGGCAGCCCGCAGCCGAGACCGCAGTATCAGCAGTACCTACCGTCGTTTCCGCAGCAGTCAGGGAGTTCCGCGAACAAACCAGCAAGGCAGCAAGGACCACCATCGAGAGTTCCGGGGAGAGTTAATGCATGACGAGCGAGGAAGCGAGTGGTAGTTCGACAGCTATAGCAGGTACTTTTCCAGTTTGTAGTTTATCAGCATTTGTTTGTTTGATTCGGGTGCTACACACTCATTTGTTTCGTCGAGTTTTGTTGTTAAATTGCCCGTATATCGTGTGAAATATGATTGCATGTTTGAGGTTTCTACTCCTGCGGGTCACGTATTGTTTTCCAATTGTCGTTTTTGTGGGTGTGAGATTCGAGTCGGGGATCAAATTCTACACGCCGATTTAGTTATTTTGGACATGTCGGATTTTGATGTTATCTTGGGAATGGATTGGTTAGCTGACAACTATGCTAAGATAAATTGCCGAACCAAAATCATTTCCTTTAAAATACCGCATATACAAAAATTCAAATTTTGTGGTGACGATTTTGGGGTAGGAATTCCTATTATCAGTGCGATGAAGGCAGGCAAAATGCTTGGACAGGGTTGTGCAGGATATTTGGCATATTTGATAAACCCATCGTTGGGAACCGACTTGCTGAATAGTATTTCCATTATTAATGAATTTCCTGACGTTTTTCCGGAGGAATTACCCGGATTACCTCCTGTTCGTGAGACCGAGTTTCAGATTGAGTTGGTACCTAGCGACCTCGATATCCAGGGCACCTTGAATGGCTACCACGGAGTTGGCCGAACTAAAGGCTCAAATTGAAGAATTGTTAGATAAGGGCTTCATCCGACCGAGCGCATCGCCTTGGGGTGCGCCGGTTCTTTTTGTCAAGAAGAAAGATGGGAGTTTAAGGATGTGTATAGATTATAGGCAGCTTAATCAGGTTACGGTTAAGAACAAATATCCTTTGCCTCGTATCGATGACTTATTTGACCAGTTGCAGGGAGCCGCAGTGTTTTCGAAAATTGATTTGAGGTCAGGGTATTATCAGCTGAGAGTTAGAGATGAGGACGTGCCGAAGACAGCCTTTCGTACTCGGTATGGTCACTATGAATTTCTTGTTATGCCGTTTGGGTTGACTAATGCACCAGCAGCATTCATGGACATGATGAATCGCATTTTTCAACCCTACTTAGACCGTTTTGTGGTGGTATTCATAGATGATATTCTTGTATATTCCCGTAGTGAGGAGGATCACGCGGATCATTTGAGGCAAGTTCTTCGCGAGAGGCAGTTGTTCGCGAAACTTAGCAAGTGTGATTTCTGGTTGACTGAAGTGCATTTCTTGGGGCACGTAATCTCTCGTGAGGGCGTGGCGGTAGACCCGGCAAAGGTTGACGCAGTCCTACGATGGGATCGACCCAAGAATGCGACCGAAGTCCGTAGCTTTTTGGGTTTAGCTGGTTATTACCGGCGTTTTATTGAGGGCTTCGCGAGGTTAGCTAGTGCGTTGACTAAGCTTACCCGGAAAGCCGTTCGTTTGAGTGGAACGATGCCTGTGAGCAAAGTTTTCAGAAGTTGAAAACTTGTTGACTACTGCACCAGTTCTAGCCTTACCCGATGATCAGGGTGGGTTCGTTGTATATAGTGATGCGTCTTTTATCGGTTTGTGTGTTGTGCAGAGGGGCAGAGTGATAGCTTATGGCTCTAGACAGTTGAAAACCCATGAGGGTAATTATCCCGTACATGATCTCGAGTTGGCCGCAGTGATTTTTGCTTTGAAACTGTGGAGACATTATTTATACGGTGAAGAGTTCGAGATTTATACCGACCACAAAAGTCTACAGTATATCTTTTCTCAGAAGGAGCTGAATTTGCGACAAAGGCGATGGATCGAATACTTGAAGGATTTCAAGTGCAATATCCTCTATCACCCTGGGAAGGCGAATGTCGTAGCTGACGCACTTAGCCGGAAGAGCTCGTCTCGGCTAGCTGGAATATCTATGAGAGAGTGGGACTTGGCGGAGCAGTTTACCCACCTAGGCATACGCGCGTTTGAGCGTGAGCCGGGGGTTCTCTTCGCCACATATCGTGTCGAGCCGGAGCTACTTCAGAGGCTGAGGGCGGTACAACAGGACGACACCACCTTACAGGAGATACGTGGACGCCTTGGTCCTTTCAGGATTACCGAGCGGATCGGCAACGCAGCATACAGATTAGACCTACCAGAGTGGCTTGCGCATGTGCACGACGTATTCCATGTTTCGATGTTGCGGAAGTACTTGGGCGACCCATCCCAGGCTACTTCGTCGTCGTCGCTCCCTATCCAGGAGGATCTCACTTTTGAGGAGCGTCCGGTTCGTATTCTCGATCGGAAGTACAAGGTCTGAGGAGCGGTCAAAAGGTTCTTTGGCACAGTCAGCGGTTCGAGGAAGCTACCTGGGAACCGGAGGCTGACATGCGTGCGCGTTTTCCTCACTTGTTTGTTTCGGAGGACCGAAACCCTTAAGTGGGGAGGGTTGTGAGGTTCGTGGTTGGATTTGTTTTGTTTTATGAATTATGTTGGAGTTTGTGATTTGTGTTTGAATATATTTTCGTTATCCGTGCGTGCGTGTTCGAGCATGCCACGGGTGTGTCATGTGGTTGGTGACCCCGTAGGCACGAGGGAGTGCGTGGTTGTGTGCGTTTCGGGGTTGGGTGTTTGTTTTGACCGGATTTGTGCTGTGCATAGCACTTTCGGACGACCGATTTCATGTTCTGGTCGACCGAAAGTTGCGTGCAGCCCGTGGATAAGTTCGGGTCTTGAGTTTATTATTTACCCCTTCACCATTTCTCACCATCTCCCGACCTGGAGCCGTATTCCTGACCTAGGTGTGTTCCCATCACCTTCTCGTTTGATTTTTGGGTGTTTGATCATCCTATCTCTCTCTCCCTCACTCTTTTGGCTCTTCTTGACCTTTCGGTTTGCGGTGGTTCGTGTTCTTACAAATTTTCTGCCGAGCCCTCTAGGTGAGTGGTTTACACCTCTTGCTTGTATGTGATTGTGGTGTTGGTGTATGCTAATGTGATGATTTATGTGATACAAGCATGATTATATGATATTTACAAATTGTGGTGGAAACCCTAGATTTTGTGATATGTGGTTTATGAGCATGTTGTGATGCTAGCATGATAGTAATGTGTGATTACGACTTGCTAGTGTGATTTGGTACTTATGATCATGTTATTGGTAACTATGTGGTTTGGACATTGATTGGGAGCACCTTCTTATATTGCGGGAATGTTGGATATTGTGCATACGTTGGATATGTTTTTGGTTTGGAAATTTGGAATGCGTGGAAACCGTTGTATGTCCATCACTAGTACTTATGCGATTGGTGTACCCAACGTGAGTATTGTTGTGATTAGAGACATCGACAACGTGAGCGCTAATGAGAATAGATAAAGTAAAAATAATTTATGGTGGGGCTCTTTCGTTGGACTGCATCGCCCAGGTTCGCTCTCCCGTGTTAGTCGTGTGCATATCGACCGGGATCGAAATGGGACGATGTGGGCGCCGGAGTCCCAGATTAGTTGTTTCGAGAAGAGACCGGTGGGCGTAGTGTTAAGACCAGCCCGAGGCCAGGGGTGTGGCAGCTACGAGACCAGGCGAGGCTTGAATGGAAATTCCGGAATGGCCGATTCAAAAGTAACTCCCTTAAGGCCAAAAGGGATCGCCCCGCTGTAGGGTACTGGGGACGCGATGTGCACCGTGTTTGATCCAGATCCTTGGTGCTGCGGTACCTAAAAGGGTGTGTTGCGTTGCAAACGTGAACGGACTAACGGGTGATTAGTCAAACAAACGCTAACATAAGAAAGTAAAGCATAATTTGTTTGGTGTGGGAATGCGTTATTTACATGATGATGTATTTGGTTATGGCAATGCTTTACTTGGTATTTATTGACTTGTGTTGTGGGTTGGATGCGTTTGGTGAGAGGTGTCGCGAGTGATATTCGCGCCGCTCACTGAGTCATTATGACTCACTCCGTTGCTTTCTTTGTTTTTCAGATCCGTTAGATCGTGGGAAGGCACTGGCAAGAGGGTGCTAAATTCCAACGCTAGCTCGGAAAGACTTTGGGAAGGTATATTTTGGGAAGGGTATCAATTTTTACATAACTCGTAGTTGTTTAGCGTAAACATGTAAAGAATTAACTTTTGGAAGCACTAACTTGCATTTTGATATTTTTGGGTGGTTTGTAAACCTTTTAGAATTATAAAACTTAGTTGAGAAGGTTTAAATCTCTAAAGGTTGTATAATCTAAGTTTATGATGTAAGTGGATATCCTTGTTATATATAAAAAGAATTCCGATTTGGAATTTGAATCTTGTCGCATATGTATTTGGTTATTTGGGGTACAAAATTGCGAATGAATGAAATTGTGGTTTAATCAAAATTTGGCTACTTGAGTTCTTAAAGTTCGTATTTTCGATGTTTCGAAAAATGTTTTGTTTGATGAGGATTGGACGCGCTTTTGGTCGGAAATCGATACCTGCATGTGTATTTTGGTCATATATAGTAAGTGAATTGATGGTGTTTGAAATATGATTTAAAAAAAGGGGTTGAGTATTTTGGTTGCGGCAAATCTGTTTATGCAGAACCTGCAGGTATCGGTCGACCGAAATATTGGATCGGTCGACCGAAACCTGTAGCTGTTCTGTTTCTCGTTTCTGGTCGATTTCCGGTCGACCGAACGTAGCTCTGGAATTCATCTTCAAATTTTTCGTATTTGGCTTCCGAATTTCATTTCGATACTTTGAGGGGTTCTTATAATTACTAACTAGAGGTTTGACAATCCCAAAACTTTTGGAAAAATACAGCCCGGTATTTCGAAAACATAGTTTTGAGTGTATTTACGTAAAGTTTTTAAAGATGTTTGGGCCTTAGATTGCTTAGGATCCTCTTATGTCATCTGGGGAGATTGATACATTAGTATCCTATGCAAACTAAGCTCGATTTGAGACCGAACCGCCTCCCCTGCGGGTTCTCGTCTCGGACTGAATGTCCAGGTTGCGGCTCTTCCTTATTTGATTTTGGAGATTTGAAATGAACTCCTTGGTTGTTTAAGCTTCCGCAAAACTATTTATTTCGAATTTTATTCCTTTGCGAAAAATTATTTCACTCAGTCGCGGCCCTCGGCTCGCGGGTCGTGACAGTTATGGTATCAGAGCATTGTGTAACTTAGTGCTTCCTAAACAACTAAAACTTGTAAACTGATGGGTTGTGAAAACGAGAGTAGGACGATTAGAGTAAATCGTTGATTAGGTCGTTGTGGTTGCAGGATGCCGCCACGTGGTCGTCCGCGTCGGGTTCCGAGTCCGGATTTGCCGGAGGAGCCGCGTGTTAGCGAGGATGTGGTTAGGGCCCTTCGGGATGTCGTTCGGGCTGTGTTGGAGGAGCGCGAGGCCGAGCGAGCTGAGAATCCCCAGGTCCCGGAACCTATCCCTGTTCCCGGAGTGGGTGAGGCCGTCCCGGTACAGGCAGAAGTGGTCATTGAGGATCCGATGCAGGAAAGATATTTGCGATATTTGGGCCGATTTCATAAGCTGCGACCTCCGAGTTTTGAGGGTGGTTCAGATCCAGATACGGCCGATACTTGGCTCCTAGCTGTGGAGAAATTGTTTAAAACTTTGAATTGTCCGATGGAATTTCGGGTGCCATTAGCGGCTTTTACGTTTTCGGGAGAAGCCGAGCATTGGTGGAAGAGTGTGGAGGATCGGATTGGACAGTTTGGTTCATGGGCCGATTTCCTAGTGTTGTTCAACCGACAATATGTTCCGGAGTCCGTGAAAAGGACGAAGGAGGAGGAGTTTGAGAGGCTGAAGCAGGGTGGTATGTCCGTCTGGGAATACCATGCCAAGTTTATGGCGCTATCAAGATATGTCCCGCATCTTCGTGCTGACGAGTTGCATATGGCGAGGAAATTCCGAAATGGTTTGAAATGAGATATAATTAGTAGAATGGCGGGGAAGGAGTACGCCACGGTCCATCAGACTTGGAGAGAACGCAGAACATTGAGGTCGACTGGGCCCGTGATAAATCCGAGAGAGTACAAATTGATCCGAAGGGGAAAGGGAAGTTTGTGTCAAAGAAGAGGAAGTTTGGCGTCTCTGCCGATACCCGAACCATCTCAAGTGGGGAGGGTAGGCAACCAAGACCGATGTCAGAAATCGAGTGCTTCAACTGCCATGAGAAGGGCATTACAAATATCAGTGTCCGCGGTTACCGTCGGGACAGCAGCAGTCATACGGACAGTCGGGCGTACAGTTTCGGCAGCCACAGCAGAGGGTCAACCACCCCACATAGAACCTAACAACAACATACATGCTAGAAATCACATAATCCATCACAATTCGCATGCTTTACATCACAAGCATTTCAAACAACCGAAAAGTAAAACCATCTCACGGGTACATACCAAAACATCAAAACAAAGATCAAGTGCGCACCCTTTAACCTGTTCAAGTCACGTCTAACCCTAGTCGGCAACTCCGAACTCACAAGGGAAAGAGCAAGAACACACGAGGGAAACAACGCACGTCACAACAATCCGCTCTACTAATGGTATTGCTAGAGCAATCGGCTCGCATACCGTCTAAGTAGGTCTGTCACGCGGACAACACAAGTCAAAAATCACATCGCACCTCTACCACAACACAGCGGCGCAGGCGGCGCACACACAACGATACAACAGACATGAAACACACACAAACATATTCTATGAAGAGTATTAATCCAGCAGTCTTGTTTTAATACTCTTCTAAATAACAACTAAGTCAAAGTCACTACAACAGGTATAATTAGAGCGTAGGCGGCGCTCAAAGTCACTAAGTCAAGTCCAACGCATTATACATGTCACAAAGTAAACTTTTCTATACAGGTATAAATCTGGCAGTCATGCCACAATACTCACTCAAACTACAAGAAAGTCGGTAAGTCGGTAACATGATAAACATAACATGTATGTCAAGCTGACAAGCTAATAGATGCCACATCTACCTAGATGTCCGAACAAGTCATAGCAAAGCCGAATGCCATTACTACTACGGTATTAATCCAACCACATGCTAAGGTACTTCAAGTACTAGCTCGTATATGCTATCACATCAACACGAGCGGCATCCACACAATATATATACATCAACATAACATAATTAAAATCAACATAAACACATAAGTGAGACCGCGGGTTCACTCACCTACGTCCCGGTCTTACCAAACCGAGACCCGGCACACGGCGTGAATCCCTTAAACTCAACCGAAAACAACCACATCTACGCGTTCACAGCAACAAGACGAAGCGACGGAGCATCCAAGTTCGCCGGAAAAGCTCGCCGGAGACGGTCGGCGGCGGCAACAGAGGCGGCGGCGGTGGTCGGAGCAATCAGACATCAGAGGAGGCGGCTGCGACCTCAGGGAACGACGACCGGAACAACAGCGGCGGCGGCGAAGGCGGCGGCCGGGCAGAACAGAGACGCGGAGATGGGAATCCGGCGCGACGGCGTTCAATCTGAGACGGTGAGGCTTCGCAGCGGCTCTGGCGACGTCGAGGTGCCCAGACGAGGTCACGGACGACGGCGGCCGGAATTAGGGCTTCGCGGCCGAGCGCGAGAGAGGGAGAGACAACAAGCAAGAGGGGGTGGAGGTTGAGACGCGACGCGGCGACGCGCGCCGGCGGCAGGCGGCGGGCGCGGAAACCAGAGAGAGAGTGATCGCAAGTATCACGACCTCGGAACCCAGGTCAGACTAAAATCACAGTGGAAGCTTAGAAATCCTTTTCAAGATGGATCCCAACTCGAATCCATCACAAATAACCTTTTTAAAACAAAGGCGAGCCGGAGACCGAACACCTGGCACGCAAGCCTCCCACGGGAAAGATGGGTAGCTTAGATGCCACACAAAGCTTACAATCGATCTCAAAATATCAATCTTTCCCATTGATACACAGAGATCCATCAAAAGCTAAGGTTCGGACTCATTTTAGAATTTAAAAATGTGAAAACGACACAAATTTACAAATATCGGCTCACCCTGTATTTTTCTAAGAAATTTGGAAGTGTCACATATCTTAGATATGTGCATATTCATCATATAAATCATCGAAATCGAAATCAAAAACCGTTTGAAGTGATTTTGAAAATCCTTAGGACAGAGCTCTTTTTCGGTCGACCGGCCGAAGGTTTCGGTCGACCGATAGTTCATCCTGTCCAATTTCAACGTGAAAATAATGTTTCGGTCGACCGATAAATCCTGCGGTCGACCGATAATCCCAGAAATTTCAGAAAAACAGTTTGGAAATGAATTGCAATCACCCTCGATTTCCGTAATTCAATTCCAACATGAAAAATATGAATGTACACACTTGTATAACAACTAAATACACGTGTACAAACTTTCAAATCTTGGTTTGGATCACAAAACAACAATTTATGACCAAAATCGTAAAGTTTTCAAAAATACGAAAACTTAAATACCAATGGTGCCAAAATCCACAATCTTGATCTAAATTCCATTTTGTAAGCTAACATAGGCTCAACTAGCCTAAATACACATGTTAAAACTTACAAACTTGAATTTAGAACAATATAACACATTTTGCACCATTCACTAAAATTTGCATATTCAACTCAATATACAATTTAAATATAACCAAGTAAGTTTGAACTTCAACATAAGATCATAATTAACACTTGGTACCAAAAACTTGTATAAAAACTTTATACAAAACATTCGACCACAAGAGTGCAAGTTAGTGCTTCACAACTTACATTTACAATCCTTTATACATTAATTTTCCAAAACATATTATATACATGACTTAGGATTAGAATGAAACCTATCAATCTAACCCCCAAAATGTATACCTTTCCTCTATACCCCAACAACACGAGATCCTCACGAAGGGCTAGCGCTCCTAGCTCGGGCTTTGCCCTTAACACCTGGATCTGAAAAGGGGAAATAAAGAGCGTAAGTCATAAGACTTAGTGAGCGGCACATTAACCTCTCCCAAAGCTAATGCGGCACCACACAAACAATCCACAACATAGGAAATTCATAAGCAATGTATAGCATATCTCAACTCAAACATGCTAAGCATAATATATAAAAGCATGTCAACATACATGTCACCAAATCACTAAGCTAACAAGTTATGCCATCTCTTGCATTAAGTTAGCGTGATATACTAACCCAACTCGGTTAGTCCCTCTTATGTTTGTTTCGGACTCGAAACCCAAACGGGCCAGTTCCAAGGTCATGACAACAGCTCGTGCACAGCTGATACATCAACACCCAATAGTGGAGGCGATCCCAGAGCGCTAACAGGGAGATACTCGATAACACCCAACTCAGTGTGCATCGAGCCTCGCACTCATAGCAACCAATCCGGCCAAGAATGGAAAGACTACGCCACCGACCTCTCTAGAGGCATAGACTACCTAGCACCTGAGTTCTTTGCTTAGACTAATCTAGCGTCCTGCCGAAGCTCAGCTAGGGTACGTCATAGCATACTACTCATAGTAGCTAAGGAAAACATTTTAATCTTTTATCAACACCCACATAACTATTTAAGCCAACTCGCTAATAGTCTCTAGGATGTCAATAACAAGTCAATGAGTCATACACATCAATCCTTCTTTTGAGTAAGCTATGCAACTTCATAAACTACTCAAACATGGATAGAAACTAAGCATGAGTCAATATATAACACTCCATGTGAACACATATATGAAACATCTATTCAAAGTGTTAATCATGGTGTATTCATCACATTAGCATGTTATAAACAACCATAATAACATGCTAAACACATGAATTCAAGAATCAACATACATCCAAGGCATGCTAGGGCAACCTCCCACAACCAAGCATATATGTATCAAAATAAACATGTTCTTAGGATATACATGCATCAACTCACACATAAAACCCTAAACATGTAAAAGAATTCAATCGGTGCGACCCGCTCACCTCAACCCTAGTTTTAAACTCGCAGCCCCGCACGTCCCTCTCGTTGCAAACACCAACAAGAAGCCGCCTACGCGTAGGTGAAAGTCGGGAGAAGCAAGAATCGAGATCGGATCGTCGGATACTCACCCTAAACTCACTCTAGAGCTTGGGAAATATTTGGAGGACTCTTTAGGACGAGCTTGAGTGAAAGAAATGGATAAACACCCCATATAAAGCAGTCCACCGCCTAAGGAGTCGTCCTACGCGGATTATCGGTCGACCGGTCATAGGAATCGGTCGACCGAAAAGCTAAGGAAGAGCACAAACAAAGCTAATTCCAACTTTTCTCGCACGCGTCACTCCGCGCTCTCTAGTGTCACTAAGCACACCTCACTCGTGGCTATATTGACACACCAAACACAAGCAAGTATACAATACAACGAATCATATACAAGCATAAAAGAAAACAAACATATATACACATATATCAACGCATATACATATATATACAACAAAGGGTCTAAACCAACTCGTCTAAACCGCGAACCTCACAGCGAGAGCGAGAACGAGAGAGGGTGAGGCGATCGGGCGAGAGGGTGCGGGCGAGAACGAGAGCGAGGGTGAGGGGAAGACCTGGCGAGCCATTTGGCTCGTCTGGGTCTGGTTGGGCTCCGGCTGGGCCGAGCCACATGGCTCGGTCGGCCGGGTCCAACCCCAAATGGGCCCAAATCAAGCCCAAAACACACCAAATCAATTTACAATCAATCCTAATACAAACCAAGCACCCAGAAACCAATAAATCCCTCGAATAAATTTGAAGCTAAACCAAATCAAGCTCCGAATAAATCCGATTTAAAACAAATATTAATATTACGAAAATTCGAAACCTTACATTCCTCCCCACTTAAGGGATTTGGTCCTCCAAATCCAAACCAACACGTCCTACGCACAAAGCCAAAACACAACGGAAGAAAACTCGTCAAAACCGAAACACATGAACCCAAAGACAGCAAGAGTACTCGAAATTGATTTCACGCCAGAAATCACCGAAAATTTCGGCAGAGTCTCTCCTGTGTTCTCTAGGGTCCCAAAACTAAATTACATCTAACGAGCTACCTGCTCGGAAACATCCACAAAAGAAAATAAAAATAGGGCCACACGCCCAACAACACAGATATAAGGGCTACCTGCCCACCATAAACAGAAATAAAGGGCTACCTGCCCACCAGAAACATAAACAGAGGGCTACCTGCCCACCAAAGAAAAGGATAACTCACCTCAACTAGGTTTTTATCCTTCCACAAATCTTTCCAAAGTGTCTAACCAAACACCTGCTCCAAACAAATCTCAGAAACAGTTTCAAAGTAACATTTTCAAATCATTAAAGCAAACGAGGATTTCAAACGAAATCGTAACACAAACATTTCATTCCAAACAAATTCAACTTCTTAAACCAAGTTTTACAAACGATACAAAGAGACCATCGGAAAGGTTAGTCCTTAACCCATTCCGAATAACAACTCACGACATGAATCACTACAAAACTTATACTAGCCCAAGAAACTTGGAAATTCAAAGTAGTTGATCGTAATACTTATGAAAGGGTTCAAACAACAATATTTAAGAATAATTTCCAGTTTCGAACTGAAATGTTCAAATAACTAATTCCTTTCAAAAACTTAAGCTTCTGGAACGAACTCTTTAAAATACTTCTTAAGTAAAGGAAATAAAAAAAGATAAATCTTTTCCAGAGGAGTATATATATATCCAAACAAGTTCGAGCAAAGGTTCCTTGACAAACATCTGTGCGAGAGACAGACTTTATCACCAGAATTCCCGTATATGCTCACTGAACCATCGCAACCAATCTCTCGCATTGGTTAGCGCCGTTCTATGGGTATCTACAGCTCAAGCTAAACCAAACTGAAACAGATAGTTTCCAAACAAATCTATTAAGCAACATTAATTCGAAAATATTTTCTTTAACGAGAACAACCAAAATGGGGGTAGACTTTTCATAAAATCCCACTTACAAAGTGATCCAAATTCCAACATAATCTGTACCCACAACACATTCAGAGGTCTTTCCAGACTTAAGGCGTCCACGTATCTCTTGTAAGACAGTGTCGTCCCCTGTACCGCCCTTAGCCCCAGAAGCAGCTCTAACTCAACTCAATATCAATATGTGGCGAAGAGTAACTCCTGGCTCACGCTCAAATGTGCGCAAACTCAGGTGGCTAAACTACTTCGCCAAGTCCCACTCCAACATAAATAATCCGACGAAACGAGTTAGAGATCTTCCTGCTAAGTGCGTAGCGACGACAGTTGTCCTCCCAAGACGATAGAGGATACGACACTTTATAGTCTTTCAAGAAATCAAAGCATCGTCTCAAGCAAAGTTTCAACTCCTTCTAAAGAAAATTATACTATAGGCTCCACATTACTATTTCATTAAAAATTCACAAGTAGAACTTGAATCAAATCCGAATACATCAAACTCATGAATACCATATCATCGAAATCTTCAAAATAGCAAGCTCATACACTTAAGCATTTTCGAAACATCGAAATCCTTTTCAAATGCCACTCAAAACAAAATCAATCATAATACGCAACGGAAACAAGTCAGATTCATTCAACATTGTCATTCCCATGCACACAACAAGCACAGTAAGAGGTAAGACCACAACCGAAATACCTCAAACCCCAAACATGCATCGCACACCACAAACAACACAAGCAAGCACACGAGCAATATCAAACTCGTAAGCATACATAAATACCGCACACCAGTGCATATATTGCATGCAAATACAAGTCTACACTCAACCATAACTTACATGCCAACATTCCTCAACGCATACATCATTCATGCGTGCCAAATCCGAATAAAACCAATAACAAGGGACATAAACATAATCACCAAAGCATGTCCGCATAACAAGTAGCAAGCTTACAACTATAAGCTACCAACTACTATTTAACAAGCAAGTTCTCAACAAAAACCAAGAAGCATGTCATGACCCGCGAGCCGAGGGCCGCGACGGAGGGAAATAATTTTTTGCAAAGGAATAAAATTCGAAATAAATATTTTTGCGGAAGCTTAAACAAACAAGGAGTTCATTTCAAATCTCCAAAATCAAACAAGGAAGAGCCGCAATCTGGACATTCAGTCCGAGACGAGAACCCGCGGGGGAGGCGGTTCTGTATCAAACATAGGATACTAAGGTATCAATCTCCCCAGATGACACCAGATGATCCTAAGCAATCTAAGGCCCAAACCTCTTTAAAAACTTTACGTAAATACACTTAAAACTATGTTTTCGAAATACCGGCTCGACCTGTATTTTTCCAAAAATTTTAGGATTGTCAAACCTCTAGTTAGTAATTATAAGAACCCCTCAAAGCATCGAAATCAAATTCGGAAGTCAAATACGAAAAATTTGAAGATGAATTCCAGAGCTACTTTCGGTCGACCGAATTGATTTATCGGTCGACCGGAAATCGACTAGAAACGAGAAACAGAACTGCTACACGTTTCGGTCGACCGATCCAATATTTCGGTCGACCGATACCTGCAGGTTCTGCATAAACAGATTTGCAGCAACCAAAATACTCAACACCCCATTTTCTTAAACATTTTTCTAAATCATTCAAACACCATATATTCACTTACATATGACCAAAATACACATGCAGGTATCGATTTCCGACCAAAAGCGCATCCAATCCTCATCAAACAAAACATTTTTCGAAACATCGAAAATACGAACTTTAAGAACTCAAGTAACCAAATTTTGATTAAACCACAATTTCATTCATTCGCAATTGTCACAAGTATCCAAATAACCAAATACACATGCGACAAGATTCAAATTCCAAATAGTAGTTCTTTTTACACAAAAATATAACAAGGATGTCCATTTACATCATAAACTTAAAATATACAACCTTTAGAGATTTAAACCTTCTCAACTAAGGTTTACAATTCTAAAGGGTTTACAAACACCCAAAAATATCAAAATGTAAGTTAGTGCTTCCAAAAGTTAATTCTTTACATGTTTACGCTAAACAACTACTAGTTATGTAAAGTTGATACCCTTCCCAAAATATACCTTCCCAAGGTCTTTCCGAGCTAGCGTTGGAAATTTAGCACCCTCTTGCCGGTGCCTTCCCACAATCTAACGGATCTGAAAAAGAGAGAAAGCAACGGGGTGAGTCATAATGACTCAGTTAGCGGTGCAAATATCACTCGCGGCACCTCTCACCAAAACACATCCAAACCACAGCACAAGCCAAACAAATACTAAGTAAAGCATTGCCATAGCCGATAACATCATCATGTAAATAACGCATTCCCACACCAAACAAATTATGCTTTACTTTCTTATGTTAGCGTTTGCTTGACTAATCACCCGTTAGTCCTTTCACGTTTGCAACGCAACACACCCTTTAGGTACCGCAGCACCAAGGATCTGGGTCAAACACGGTGCACGTCGCGTCCCCCAGTACCCTACAGCGGGGGCGATCCCTTTTGGCCTTAAGGGAGTTACTTGATATACCGGCCTTTCCGAAATTTTCGATTCAAGCCTCGCCTGGTCTCGTAGCCGCCACCCTGGCCTCGCGCTGGCTTTAACTACGCCCACCGATCTCTTCTCGAGATAACTAATCTGGGACTCCGGCGCCCACATCGTCCCATTTCGATCCCGGTCAATATCCACACGACTAACACGGGAGAGCGAACCTGGGCGATGCAGTCCAACGAAAGAGCCCCACCACAAATATTTTCACTTTATCAAGTCTCATTAGCGCTCACGTTGTCAATGTCTCTAATCACAACAATACTCACATTGGGCACACCAATCGCATAAGTACTAGTGATAGACATACAACGATTTTCACGCATTCCAAATTTCCAAACCAAACACATATCCAACGTATGCACAATTTCCAACATTTCCACAATATAAGAAGGTGCTCCAAACCAATGTCCAAACCACATAGTTACCAATAACATGATCATAAGTACCAAATCACACTAGCAAGTTGTAATCACACATTACCATCATGCTAGCATCACAACATACTCATAAACCACATATCACAAAATCTAGGGTTTCCACCACAATTTGTAAATATCATATAATCATGCTTATATCACATAAATCATCACATTAGCATACACCAACACCACAATCACATACAAGCAAGAGGTGCAAACCACTCACCTCGAGGGCTCGGTAGAAATTCACAAGAACACGACCCACCGCAAACCGAAAAACACCCGGGAGAGAACTAGGTCAAAAAGAGCCAAAAGAGTGAGGGAGAGAGAGATAGGATGATCAAACACCCAAGAATCAAAGGAGAAGGTGATAGGAACTCACCTAGGTCAAGAATAGGGCTCCAGGTCGGGAGATGGTGAGAAATGGTGAAGGGGTAAACAAAACAATACAAGACCCGAACTTATCCACGAGCTGCACGCAACTTTCGGTCGACCGGAATAGGAAATCGGTCGACCGAAAGTGCTCTGCATAGCACAAATCCGGTCAAAACAACCACCCAATCCTCGACACGCACACAACCGAGCACTCCCTCTTGCCTACGGGGTCACCAACCACATGACACACCCGCGGCACGCTCGAACACGCATGCACGGATAACGAAAATATATTCAAACACAAATCACAAACTCCAACATAATTCATAAAACAAAACAAATCCAACCACGAACCTCACAAAGCATGCTTGGCATATAATAAACATTAACAACATCATAAAGATATAATGTAATCGATCACCCAAAACCAAATCCGGTTATGTCGTTATCTTTCTTAAGTCAGCATGGACTAAACTACCAAACCAGTTAGTCCTCTCATGTTTTATAACGCAATACAACCCTTTAGGTACCGCAGCACCAAGGATCTGGGTCAGACACGGTGCACGTCGCGTCCCCCAGTACCCTACAGCGGGGGCGATCCCTTTTGGCCTTAAGAGAGTTACTTGATCTACCGGCCTTTCCGAAATTGCCGATTCAAGCCTCGCCTGGTCTCGTAGCCGCCACCCTAGCCTCGGGCTGGCCTTAACTACGCCCACTGGTCTCTCTTCTCTCAAGACAACAAATCTGGGTCTCCGGCGCTCACATCGTCCCATTTCGATCCCGGTCGATATCCACTCGACTCACGGGAGAGCGAACCTAGACGATGCAGTCCAACGAAAGAGTCCCACCACAAATAGTTTTTACTTTATCAAATCTCATTAGCGCTCACGTTGTCGATGTCTCAAATCACAACAATACTCATATTGGGCACACCAATCGCATAAGTACTAGTGATAGACATACAACGGTTTCCACGCTAAAATATATTCCAAATCCTGATATCATCACATAAATGAAGAGAGAGTATTTTGCGATACATGCCAAAGCCAAATAACATTTCCACATAAATCTCATTAGCGCTTACGTTGTCGATGTCCACAATCACAACCAAGTGAAAGACATATAACGGTTTCCACGCTAACAACATAATAGGCACCACATCAAACTAGCATGTATTCATTCTCATATAATCATCATGCTAACCATCTAAGCATGCTCCAAATCATATATTACATAATATAGGATCAACCACCCCCACATAGAACCTCACAACAACATACATGCTAGAAATCACAAAATCCATCACAATTCGCATGCTTTACATCACAAGCATTTCAAACAACCGAAAAGTAAAACCATCTCACGCGTACATACCAAAACATCAAAACAAAGATCAAGTGCGCACCCTTTAACCTGTTTAACTCACGTCTATCCCTAGTCGGTAACTCCGAACTCACAAGGGAAAGAAAAAGAACACACGAGGGAAACAACGCATGTCACAACAATCCGCTCTACTAATGGTATTGCTAGAGCAATCGACTCGCATACCATCTAAGTAGGTCTGTCACGCGGACAACACAAGTCAATAATCACATCGCACCTCTACCACAACACAACGGCGCAGGCGGCGCACACACAACGATACTACAGACGTGAAACACACAAAAACATATTCTATGAAGAGTATTAACCAACAATCGTTTTTTAATACTCTTCTAAATAACAACTAAGTCAAAGTCACTACAACAGGTATAACTAGAGCGCAGGCGGCGTCAAAGTCACTAAGTCAAGTCCAACGCATTGTACATGTCACAAAGTAAACTTTTCTATACATGTATAAATCTGGCAGTCATGCCACAATACTCACTCAAACTACAAGAAAGTCGGTAAGTCGGTAACATGATAAACATAACATGTATGTCATGCCACAATACTCACTACTACTACGGTATTAATCCAACCACATGCTAAGGTACTTCAAGTACTAAATTGTATATGCTATCACATCAACACGAGCGACATCCACACAATATATATACATCAACATAACATAATTAAAATCAACATAAACACATAAGTGAGACCGCGGGTTCACTCACCTACGTCCCGGTCTTACCAAATCGAGATCCGGCACACGGCGTGAATCCCTTAAACTCAACCGAAAACAAACACATGTACGCGTTCACAGCAACAAGACGAAGCGACGGAGCATCCAAGTTCGCCGAAAAAGCTCGCCTGAGACGGTCGGTGGCGGCAACAAAGGCGGCGGCGGTGGTCGGAGCAATTAGACATCGAAGGAGGCGGCTGCGACCTCGGGGAACGACGACCGGAACAACAGCGGCGGCGGCGAAGGCGGCGGCCGGGCAGAACAGAGACGCGGAGATGGGAATCCGGCGCGACGGCGTCCAATCAGAGGCGGTGAGGCTTTGCAGCGGTTCTGGCGACATCGTGGTGCCAAGACGAGATCACGGATGGCACGGCGATGCTGGAATCAATGGCGGCGGGAATTAGGGCTTCGCCGGCCGAGCGCGAGAGAGGAGAGACAACAAGGCTAGAAAGGGAGGAGGTTGACGACGCGTGGCCGGCACTCGGAAACGGAGACGAGAGAGATCACAAGAGGGAAGAGCTAGTGAGGCGATCAGGAGCGGGTGCGGGCGAGAACGAGAGCGAGGGTGAGGGGGAGACCTGGCGAGCCATTTGGCTCGTCTGGGTCCGGTTGGGCTCGGCTGGGCCGAGCCATATGGCTCGGTCTGCCGGGTCCAACCCCAAATGGGCCCAAATCAAGCCCAAAACACACCAAATCAATTTACAATCAATCCTAATACAAACCAAGCAACCAGAAACCAATAAATCCTTCGAACAAATTTGAAATTAAACCAAATCAAGCTCCGAATAAATCTGATTTAAAATAAACGTTAATATTACAAAAATTCGAAACCTTACACATTACATGTGCAAGAATGTTTAGAGAAAACCTCACAGAAGTGTTATAAAAATTGGAGAAATAGTTGCAACACCCACTATAATACTTTTGGTCGTGTTGAACGTGGCAGGGCAAACCCACCGATTGAGTTCAATCGTCAACAACGATTATTTGAATGGGAATGGCTTTGTAACCTTTTTGACGATCCGGATTGGCAGGTAACCATAGCACAAAGAATTTTAATAAAACTTATTTGATTTAGTGTTACTTGTCTATCAAACTTATACATAATAAAAAGGACTCAATTTATTGTTATCAGGCCTTGTCTAGCAAGAGAAAAGAGGCACGGAGTAAAAATCTAATTGTACATAAAGCAGGTAGCAATAGCTTCGCCAACATTGCGCACAAAAGGGTATTTTTTTTTTCTTTTCTAGCAAAAGTTTATTTGAGTGATGTTTTATTTGCGTAAAAGGGTATTTAATTGATCTTATTGTAGAAGCTCGTGCCAATATAACCTACCTTGTTGGTTATACATCTTCCAAAACTAAACAAGTTTCTGACCTATCAATTTCGCAACAATATGTAAGTACTATACTGCTAATTCTTTTCACATTACCATGTTTTATGGGAGAAAGTAATTTTAAATCGATGAACTACAACAATGAGCTACTTTGCAATGTATACAATCAGTATACCTAATTACATGAAAATTAGTACTAATCAGAAAATAAATTCTTATAACAGAACTTTTATGGTTTCAATCTTTTACAGGAAAAGATGATGTCGCATGTACAATCAAGCCAACAAAGTGTAACACCTATGTCCGAGGAGGAAATAACACAATCCGTCTTGGGCCGAGCCTCTGGTTATTACCGTGGGCTAGGATTAGGTCCTAAGCCTCCCTGCTGAAGAATTTTCTTGAGTAGTTTGTCAAGTGGTCACGCAAGGGCACAAGAACTAGAAGAACGTTTAGAGGCAGCTTTGAGTGAGATGCAAGTGTATAAAGAAATGTTGCAGACAACTACAACTCAGCTAAAGGAAACAACTGACCGCCTTGGTGTACTTGAGAAAAGAGCTAGAGTGGGTCATAGTGAGAGCTCTACATCAAAAGACCAGCGTGGTATAATTTACCTCTTGTCTAATATCTAGCGGTTAGAGATCATTCCAAGCAATATAAATCACATAAATGCAAGTAGAAGCACATTTCAGTAAAGTAGTTCATATAGATATGTTCAGTTGTTGTTATTAAATTTGTGCTACTTTAGTAGCATCATTGATTGGTCTTCTAATTGATATTAGTAATAGTAGCTTGGCTCTTAGGAATTGCTTTTATATTTAACTGCATGCAGTGAGTTTATGCTGATGTAATTAACTAGCATGCTAAGTAAAACAGAAATGTTTGCCAGTCCAATTATTTAGTGATTGATTCTGAGTTGCTTATTGCATGATTAATTAAGTTTTTGTAAATGCGAAAATTGACGTCTCTTAGAAATGAAAAATGCAAAGTTAGTATATTAGAATTTGTTATGCTTGATCAGATTTATACATTTATCCAGCAAGATTTAAGCAAATATATGTTAGTATGAGGGCATGTGGGCAGTACATATGCTGTAGCTAGGAAGAAAACTAAAGCCTTAGAACTTATTTAGATCTAGTTAATTTTAATATACTAAGAACACTTACCAAAGAAGTACTTGATTTGTCGGTTTCTAGATTGTAGCTTATACATGTATAACCTGATAACTTAATAATGAAATATTTATCAACCTTTATATTACAAGTTGAGAACTCATTTATAGCTTGACTGCTTGCAGGAAGAAAAACAAATGCACTTGGTATATTCTCCCAAGTTTGTGCTATAAAAAATAAATGCACTTACTGTAACAAAATGTTTCAGAGTCCAATTATATAGTAGTTTATTTGAGTTAGCTTACTGCATATTAGGCTTGTTACATGATTAGCTAGTACACTAACAAAAGGCTTACTTCATGAAAGCATGACATTTAGTTAGCTTCATTCATATGCAAGAATAATGAGGTGATTCTAATACTTCATGTACTAGTAAATGGTTAGGCTAACCTCTGTAAGTTTAGACTCATAGAAGCTTACTTGGGTTGTAAACTAGTTCCTTAATTTGAGAAATATGTATTTGAATTTTGCTGTATTTATGATATATATGAAAATTTAGTATATTTGTTTTGTCTATTGCTATTGTAACAGTTATATCTTTTTTTTTTTTTTTTTTTTTTTTTTTTTTTTTTTTTTTTTTTTTGCAGATGGGACTAGAGACGAAAGCTTATTCTATTGGCACAATATATAGCTCAAACTAGTAGCAACATGTATAGTTCATAGTGGTGGCTACAGTAGCCTTATACTACTTACACAAAGTATAGTTTAATGGTGATCTTTTTGTCGATAAGGTGAAAGTTAACCACTCCATGCGTGGTATATTGCTTCTCGGCAGAGTTTTTGTAGAAGGGGAGAGTTCAGTGGCTTGCATGTTGGTTAGAATATATTGGGGAGAATGTTTGCTTATTTTGTTAACGTAAATAGATAATCTGATCACCGATATATTTTGTAACTTTTACCATTGTCATATACCATCAAATCTATATAAGAAATTATTGTAATAGATGGTTGTCTAATTTTTTATTTGTCAGTAAATCATATTGTGCTATGTTTCTTATTCATAGATGTATGTTACTTATTCATATACTTTGTATGCATTTGAAAACTTTGTGGTAGTAATAATATTTGCAATTTAAAGATAGTCGTAAAAGACAAAAACAGCAAGGAAATTAAGTCTTTGGAACTTTTCAAGAGCAATCTAATTGTTGTTGCTAAAGTAGCAATTGTTGACTAAATAATGCTTAAGTATCATAATTGATTTTGTGACTACATGTAATTAACTTTATGCAGCTAGTTTCTTGGTAGCTAAGACTATATTTTCAGTCTTAGGATTGGCAGTCAACAACTAAGCGCCTAGTTGTAATAAAAGATATAGCGGTTAATATGTGAGTTACCAAAATAGTATTAGGAACTCAATTTTAAGTCTTAAGAGTGATAGTCAATGACTAAGTGCTTAGTGGTAATAAAAACTGTAAGGACTTACTATTAAGTTGCCAAAAAAGTATAAAGGACTAAAGTTTAAGTCGTAGGAGAGATAGTCAACGACTGAATACTTAGTCGTTATAAAAGATTTAGTGACTAAAAGTTGAGTTGCTAAAAATCGTACTGGTGACTAGCGTTTAGTTGTAGTAAAAGATATAATGGCTAAACATTAGTTGCTAAAATATTATTAGGGACAACTGATTTAGTCTTACGTATGACAATCAACCACTAAATGCTTATTTGTAAAAAAAAAAAAAAATAGTGACTAAGAATTGAGTTACTAAAGTGGTATTTAAGAAATATCTTTTTAGTCCTAATATTGGAAATCAATGACTAAATCTTTAGCCTGTGATGCTATTTATCAACGTCTTAAGTGTTAGCCCTTAAAGGTAAAAATAACAACAAATACATAGCCGCATGAACATGGATTTTGTGACTCAATTTTTAGTTGTTATTGCCCATAATAGCAACTATAATATTCTCAGTCGTTGATGTCACGCCCCGACCCACCCCGGGCCCTGCACCGCCCAAGCCTCGGTCGCACCACACGGCCGAGTCCTTTGAAAAGGTGGATCCACTTGGTTGGTGACCATTCAAGGCCTCCCAAGTATATCAAGGCAATTTTCCATCCCATTTAAGGGATATGGGACAATTCCTTTCCCTTGGGCTCTTATGGCCCAAGGCCTTCTCCATGGGCTAAGGCCCATTACATTGGGTATTACAGTTGAATTTGTCATTAATGGCAATAGACAATTAGTCACAAATAGTTGTATTTCCGTGACTAAAGGTTTAGTCGTGAATATTTTAGCCGCTGAAGCCTTCTGTGACAAGAATGCGACAACTAAACGAAATTTAGTCATAGAAACTTTTTGCGACTAAAAAAGGCAAATAAGGACTAAAAAATCAGTCGCTAATTGTGCGAATTTTAGTCGGAAATCATCTTTTTTATTGTAGTGTGCCTTGTTGCTTTGACAAGATTCGGCTACAAACATTGCACCGAAAAAAAAACTCCGGTGATCCTCGGCAGCGTCTCACAATATTCGCGACATTAACAGTCCGAAGGTTGATCACCGATCTTAACAGCGAGAAGTCGGCGGCGGCGAGCTCGGAAGCAGCTCGGCTGGCAAGAGGAAGAAGAAGACGTTTTTGAAAGGATAAATGCCCTAAAAGCCAATAATATTAGATATTTCGGAGAACATATTTTTGTAATAAACTCTTTTAGTTTACTTGATTATGGTTATTTATTTATTTATCGCATCGTCATGTTTATATGCTTTATGAATGTATGTGATAAACCCATGGACAAAAGGCAATAGAATTAGGATCGTGATAGTTGATCATGATAATGAGACCTAATATCTTATAAACCTAAGTCCAGAATGTTCTTAGTCATAGGTGCATTGAGTAGAGACTCAAGTCACCGGAAAGACTAATACACAACTTGCTTGCTCATACGATGAGAGTAGTGATCTCATTATTACGCGTGTAGTCGACACTGAAGCAAATGTGTAGGTGCTCATTGGATGAATGAGTTCACTGAACTGACTTACTTGAAGAATACCAATGGAGTCTATCAATGGTAATTTTTTAGTGTGATAGTTATGCCTTGATTCTTAGACTTGAGATTATCATAGTATCTTATGTGTATATGGTTTATGCTTTAGTGTGTTTCCAAGTATAGCTCAGCTATACAAGGAAACCATCTTGGTATAAATAATAGCACATGAAGATAGATGATAACTAATAGAGAATCTGTCACCTCCTATAAGGAGGAGAACACCCTATGTGTCTTTGAATAGAACTAGCTCAGAAAATCTTTGGCCGAGGTACGATGTGAATTAAGAAATGTTCTTAATATCACAAACAAGCAAATCTATTAAGACAGATATATATGATTGAGCAATATTAGAGTTTGACAGGTATCCATACTCTAAGCTCATTCGGGATGTTAGAAAGGAACAGAAAATTATAGGGCATGGGAACTATTCACATAAAGGTTTCAAGTGATGAATATTGATATTCATACCACACGGGTGGTCATGGCATGTTGCTAGACGTCAACCATGATCTGTGAATAAATATAATTAATGGGTTGAATTAATTATTTATTAATTAGTTGAATTAACTATTTATTCACTGCCGGCGTGGTACTGAACCTAATGGGTCACACGCAAATGAGATGCGATCGCGTAAAACCGAAAATTTGATCATGAGGGGCAGCTTTTGCTAATGTCCAAATGTTGGACCGAGGTTTTGCAAAATGCATGAGGGCATTTTTCGCAAAATAGCAAAGAAGGTGATTTATTATGCAATGCGAGAAAACTATATATACGAGTGTATGGTTTTCGCAGTAATGTAGATTGAAGTAGACGACGGCGCTGATCGCGACGAGGAAACCCTACGCCGCTAGCACGGTCAACCCCTCCTCCATTGATCGGTCGTCCGCCACCACCACCCTCCTCCGTCGTGCGACGACGGCGAGCTTGAGAGACAAAGCTGCCTCGTTCGGTGAAGCTCCGGTCTACTTCAACACGTTCGGTGAAGATCCGGCCGACTACACAGCGCTTGGAACTCCGGCGAACCTTCGTGTTCCTCGCCTCAGCAAGTCGACGAGGATGACTTGAAGCTCGGGCAAATCTGCAGCGTTTGGCCCGTCGCGTGTAATTGTTGCACCGACGCGAGTTTTCGACAACGTGCGGTCCGGCGGCTTGAGGAGAAGAAGGAGACAGCGATCAACCATTGATCGGAGATTGTGCCGGCGTGGATGGACGTTAAGGATCAGTGACGTCGGCAGCGGCGCAAAGAAAAACCATCGGTGCAAAGCAAGCAAGACGAAGGAGAAGGAACTGTTCCTTGCGGGCCGCGCTGGATTGGATCCAAGGCCAAATTCCGATTTAATTCAATTAAATCGGATTTCGGTTTCGTGAGCGTCTCAGCGTCGACTAGCATTAGAGGCCGGGTACTTTCGCTGCTCAATTCATCAGAATTCGAGGATCGTTACGTGGCGTGTTCGACCCGCCAAGGTATTTCGATAAACTCGTATCGCGATTATAGGTTCGCGTTAAAATTAATTAGATTAAATTTAATTATCATGCTTGATTTACATGCGATGCAAATGTTTCTATTGTTATAGCATACCAATGTGATCCTGTATTCGGGTATACGGGGATTTTGTTTTTAAATTTTAAAGTTTTCGCTGCGCATCTGATATGTTTTTCGACCCCGATAACCCAACAGTTTTGACGGGCTTGTTGGTGGTAACAGGCCGACGGCCCATCAAACTTGTTTTTCGATTTAATTCGATTTCAGTTTCGCGATTGTCTTAGCGTGGATCACCGTTAGAGGCCGGGTATTTTTGCGGCTTGATTCATCGGAACTGAATTTACTCGTTTTGGAAACAACCTGCGAATTCAAGGTATTCCGATAAACTCGTAGACACGACTAGAATATGATAAGACTGAATAAATTAATTAAGATTAATTTATTTCTGTCATGTGCTATTTCATGTATATATGATATACATGTGGTTACGATTATTTCAACACACCAATAAGATCTTGTTTCGGGTTTTACAAGCAATATTGTAAAATTTTATAAAATTTTCGCTGTGCATTTGATGTATTGATTTATCCCATAACCTAACAGTGGTATCAGACCATTATTGGTTTTACTAAAATATCGTATAACTTTATTCATATGTGATATGAATTGTTTTGTGGTGAAGGATGATCATGGACTAGCCGTTCTAAATTGTGTATTAGGAATTTGTATTGGTGTTGTAAGTTAAGATAGCCTGTATGTATCCTCTCTCTCTATTTGAAAGGCAAATTCTCTGTGTATTATTTTTTTATTTATTCATTTTTCATTTTAGAAAAAGATTGTATTAGAATACAATAAATAATGTAAAAGAATATTGTGAAGAGCTCATGGCGAGAGAACAAGTTTTGAAGATCGAGGATTCACAAGCAAGTGCATTGCATGCTTATTATTTTCTATGTTTTGTTATTGATAACATGTTTGTATGTGATACATATTTAGTTATAATCAAACATAGAAAATGGTAGGTTAATAAGATAAGACCTAAAGTATAATTTACTTAAAACATAATTTCCTAAACCTTCAATTTTAATTCAAGTATATGGTGTTAGTTTTACTAAAATTTTAACCGCCCATTAAAGGTTTAATAATTCAGTTGTTGGACCTAAAATAATTTGTTGTGTAAACGTATGGTTATTTAGGTACAACAATTGGGTATTAATCATTTTCACATATTCTTTTGATTTTGTGGGTAGACCGATTAGATAAGTCTCGTTGCGAAAAACGCAAAGACTTGTCTCATAGTCGTACGCTACTAGGAATGGAGGTTATACTTGACTAAATTACTATAGTTTGTTGCGAAAAACGCAAAACTATAAATAATTAGAGGCTAAAATAAGGAGTTACATAAAGATGTAATTGACAAAGTATGTTGTCTACCGATTGGAAAATATGTAGTCGCATACAAACGTGAGATTATAGATTTTGCCAGTTGGATCGTTACTCACAAATAATTTAATTTTAATTCATGCTTGAAGGTTGCATGATTCGCTACAAAACTAGTGAGACCATCATTTAGATTTAACCATAGTCTTTTTTATGTTAAACAAATATGCTTAATATGTCTTGAAGATGAGTGGTCTGCCTTTGCATAGTATTCTTGATGCGAACAAATTAATTAGACCAAACTATATTGATTAGTTGCATAATGTGAAATTAGTCCTCGCTATTCAAAAGGTAGCGAATGTCCTCGAAGTACCTATGCCTGTTCTTACCGATCAGTCCACTGATGATGAGCGAGTTCAAGCTGATCATGGAAAGAGGATGAAATACTTGCGAAGTGTATCATTCTGGCTTCCATGAGCAATGAGTTGCAACGTCAACATGAGAATCTTGATAGTACTAGTATAATGCTCCGTCTGAAGGAGCTTTATACTGAACTTAATAGGACATCCAGATATGAGATATCTAAGGAGCTGTTTAGTGCTACAATGAATGAAGAAGATTATGTGCAGATCCATATTCTCAAGATTATCGATTTGATCGAACGACTTGGGCAACTTGGACTTGCAATGGATCACGAGTTAAGTGTCGACTTAATCTTTCAGTCACTCCCAACCTCTTATGCTCAGTTTGTCCTAAACTTCAACATGAACAAGTTGGAGGCTACCCTTCCAAAGCTTCTCAACATGCTTAGGACTACTATAACTCTATTACTAAGGACAAGGGTAAAGCTGTTATGGTGGTTGCTTTTGATTAGAACACTGGAAAGTCCGGTGGCTCTAAAAAGAAAAGGAAAGCAGCCAATAACAAGAAGAATATGAAAGCTAAGGGAAAGGCTAAGAAAAAGGCCAAGACTAATTCTAAGTTTAAGGATAAATGTTTTGAATGTGGTAAAATTGAACACTGGAAGAGAAATTGCAAAATTCACCTTGAGAAGATGAAGGCTAAGGAAGCTGGGTCCTCAGTTGTGTTGATTATTTAAATCAATCTCTCTAGTAATGATTCTTTAAACTGGGTAATGGATACCACGTGTCTCACACATTTGCATATCGATGCATGGACTAAAGAATCCTAGAAGGTTGGCAAAATGTGAAGTTGACCTTAAAGTCGACAATAAAGCAAAAGCTGCTGCACTGGTTGTAGGGACATACGAGATCCAATTGCCTACTAGAAGAGTACTAAAGTTAAATAACTGTTATTTCGTAAGCATTCAGTAGAAATCTGATTTCAGTTTCATCTTTTGTAAGAGTGGCTGTAAGTTTGTTTTTTAGGACAATGGTTGTTCATTTCTTTTCAAAAACGAATATTATTGTTCTGGTACAATATGCAGTGATCTCTACTTCACTAATACACTTCAGAAAGTGTACAATATCGAATAACCTGTTAAGAGGAAACGAGATAGTGATGTGAATGAAACATATTTTTGGCATTGTAGTCTTGGTCACATTAGTGAGACAAGATTAAGCAAGCTCGAAAAAGAGAGATTAATTGAACCTGATGTTTATGAAACATACCCTACTTGCGAATCTTGTCTTAAAAGAAAAATGACCAAATCTCCATTTACTAGACATAGAGAAAGAGCAAAGAAGTTGCTTGAGTTGGTGCATACTGATGTATGCAGACCTATGTCTACAAGGGCTAAAGGAGGATATTCTTACTTCATAACATTCACTAATGATTTCTCAAGATATGGATATGTGTACTTAATGAAGTACAAATCTGAATCTTTTGAGAAATTCAAGGAATACAAGAATGAAGTAGAGAAGCAAACAGGCAAAAGTATTGAGACATTACGATCAGATCGTGGTGGTGAATACTTAAGCACAGAGTTCACAGAATATCATAAGGAGAATGAGATTCTCTTATAGTGGACACCCCCTTGTATACCTCAGTTAAATAGAGTGTCTGAGAGGAGGAACAGAACTTTGTTGGACATTGTTCATTCAATAATGAGTCACACTATCCTTCCAGTTTCATTCTGGGGCTATGCTCTAGAAACAGCAGCGCACATACTAAATCGGATTCCCAGCAAATCTGTTGATACAACCCCATATGAGATATAGAGAGGAAAGAAACATGGTCTTAAATTTGTTAAGATTTTGGGATGTCCTGCTATATAAAGAGCAGAATCTCGATAAGCTAGAAACAAGATCAGAGAAGTGTGACTTTATTGGTTACCCAAGAGAGGGTCTTGGATACTACTTCTGACATCCACAAGAACAAAAGGTGTTTGTTGCCATAAATACAGTATTTCTTGAGAAGGAATTCTTGCTATATGGTAGTTGTGAAAATGAAGTAGTACTTGAGGAAACTCAAGAACTAGAAAATAACATTGATCTTGTCCCTAAATCCGAAACAGTAGTGCAACCAGATATACCACAATCTGTTGGAGATCTTCCAGGAAGCGATAGCAACCTGAAATGTTGGTTTACATAGCTGATGAAAACCAAGAAGTGCAAGTCATAGAAGATGACGAGCCAACCTCCTATAAAGAAGCAATACATAGTAGCGACAGCGGTAGTGGCTGGAAGCCATAATTTCCGAGATGGATTCCATAAGTAACAATGAGGTTTGGGACTTAGTGAACCTGAGGGGGTGAGTCCCACTGGGTGTAAGTGGGTCTTCAAGAAGAAGATCGGAGCAGATGGCAATGTAGACACCTACAAAGCCAGACTGGTGGCTAAAGGCTTCAGACGGAAGCAAGGTATCAATTATGACAAGGCCTTCTCACCAGTAACAATGCTCAAATCCATTCAGATATTACTTACGATAGCTGCATCAAGACTATGAGATTTGGCAAATGGATGTCAAGACAACATTCCTTAAATGAAACCTCAAAGAGGATGTGTATATGACATAACCTGAGGATTTTATCTCTAGTAGGAGCGAAAGCAAGGTGTGCAAGCTAAAGAGGTCTATTATGAACTTAAGCAAACTTCTAAGAGTTAGAATATCCTTTTGATGAGACAGTCAAATTGTTTGAAATTATCAAAAATGAGGATGAGCCATGTGTGTACAAGAAAGTTAGCGGGAATACTATCACATTCATGGTATTGTATATGGATGACATATTACTGAGTGGAAATAACATTTCAATAATGCAATCAATCAAAGTTTGGTTATCACTCCATGAAATATTTGGGAGATGCTTCATATATCCTAGGTATCAAGACTATAGAGATAGATCGAAGAGGATAATAGGATTATCTCAATCCAAATATATTAAAAAGGTGCTAAAGTGATTTAGTATGGAAAATAGCAAGAAAGGGTTCTTGCCATATAGTCATGGAATACAACTCTCTAAAGGCATGGCACCAAAATTGCCTAGAAAAAAGATCGCAAAAATATCCCATGGATCTGCTCATGGCACCTTCAATCTAATCGCGGTGAAGGTCACTAGACTGCTGTAAAAAGTATCCTTAAGTACTTGAGAAGAACTAATGATAATTTTTTGGTATACAGTGGTAAATCAGAATTGAAAGTTGAGGCCGATACAGACTCAAGCTTTCAATCAGAAAAGTATGACAACAAATCCGTATCATGGTTCATATTTAATCTGAAGGTGTGCGGTTAGTTAGAAGAGTTCCAAACAACTGACCATAGCAAACTCAACTATAGAGGCCAAATATATTGTTGCTTCAGAAGCTACAAAGAGGCTGTTTGGATGAAGAAGTTCATTACTGAACTGGGAGTAGTTCCAGGGATAGAGGATCACATCCCATTGTTATGTGATAACAATGGGGCAATGCGCAAGCAAATGAACCAAGATTCATCAAAGATCCAAACACATTCGAAGACGCTTTCACTTGATTAGGGAATTCATTTGAAGAGACGATATCAATACAAAGGTTGAACAAAAAGACAACAAGTTGACCCTTTGGTGACCCTTTCACCAAAGCACTTTCTCAAAAGATGTTTGAGAGCCATTTCGGCAAGATGTGCGTGAGACGTGTGAACGATTGGCTTTAATATTTGATATATTAACGAACACACACTTTATTATAAATATGTTTTGTTTATTTATTTGTTTAATTATGTTTATTTGTATTTATATCGCATCGTCATATTTTGTATGTGTTTATGAATGCATGTGATAAACCTTGTGGTCAAGGGCAATAAATTTAGGATCATGATAGTAGATCATGATAATAAACCTAACATCTTATAAGCCTAAGTCTAAAATATTCTTAGCCATAGGTGCATTGAGTAGGGGCTCAATGGCATCACAGAGACTAATGCATATCTTACTGTCTCATATGATGAGAGTAGTGATCTCATTACTACAAGTATAGTTGATACTAAACTAAGTGTGTAGGTGCTTATTGGATGAATGAGTTCACTTAATTGACTCGCTAAAAGAACACCAATTGCATTAGTCAATGGTGATTCTTTTCTGTGATAGTTGTGCCTCGATCCTTTGGCTTGAGGTTGCCATAGTATCTTATGTGTAGAATATTTATAATTTGTGTGTATCCAAGTACGGTAGCTTAGCTCTGTACGGGTGCTCTCTGGGTATAGGACTTCGCACATAAAGATAAATGAGAACCAATAAAGAATCCGTCACCTCCTAATAAGGAGGAGAACATCCTATGTGTCTTTAATATAGAAATAGCTTAGAAAAATCTTGGCCGAAGTACGATGTGAATTAATAAGAAGAGTTCTTACGTCACAATAGAGCTAATCTATTAAGACAGATACATATGACTGAGCAGATTTAGAGTTTGACTGATATCTATACTCTAAGCTTATTCGAGAAGTTAGAAAGAAACATAAGGATTATAGGGTATGGTAGCTATTCACTTAAGAGGTTTTGATGATGAATTGAATATTCATACCACACAAGTGGTCATGGCATATTGCTAGACATCAACAATGATCTATGGATAAATATAATTAGTTGGTTGAACTAATTATTTGTTAAATTGGTCAAATTAACTATTTATTCAATATTGGTGTGCTATTGAACCTAATGGGTCACACGCAAATGAGACACGATCGCGAAAATCGAATTTTTGTTCCGACAGGGGATGAATACAAGGGTCTGATTTTGCAAAATCTTATTTTAGTGGATTTTTTTTGCGTAATAAGCAAAGTTTTTGATTTTCTGCGCGCGACGGTTCGTGTCAGCGAATCGGCGGCATTTCGACTGGGCGTTGGCGAGCGTTGAGGAAGGTAGACGGCCGCTAGCACGGCTATAAAACCTCTTCCTCAACCGTAGCTCTTGTACGCGCATCCTCCTTCTCCTCCGGTCATCTTCGCCGGCATTACAGTCGATTTCCGACAACGATTCTAGGCAGCGATGATTGTCGTCCTTTTCGCAAGACTGAGCTCGGCGGCAACGTTGGTTGCGTCTTCTCTGGGACGTCTCAGCGACGAAGCTTGGACAAAGTGTGAACAGCGGCGAGCTCCCGGTTGCTTTGAAAAGATTCCGCTGCAAACGTTGCACCGAAATAAAACTCCGGTGATCCCTGGCAGCGTCTCACAGTATTCGTGACATTAACAGTCCAAAGGTTGATCACCGATCTTAACGGCGAGAAGTCGGCGGTGGCGAGCTCGGAAAGCAGCTTGGCTGGCAAGAGGAAGAAGAAGGTGTTTTGACGGGCTTGTTGGTAGTAACAGGCCGACAGCCCATTAAACTTGTTTTTCAATTTAATCCGATTAAATTGATTTCGGTTTCGCGATCGTCTCAGCGTGGATCACCGTTACAGGCCGTGTACGTTCGCGGCTTGATTCATCGGAACTGAATGTACTCATAACGGAAACAACATGTGAATTCAAGGTATTCCGATAAACTCCTAGACGCGATTAGAATCATGATAGGACCGGATAAATTAATTAGATTAATTTATTTCTATCATGTGATATTTTACATATATACGATATACATGTGGTTACGATTATTTCAGCATACCAATGGGATCCTATTTCGGGTTTACGGGCAATCTTGTAAAGAGTTTAAAATTTTCGCTGTGCATTTGATGTATTGATTTATCCCGTAACCCAACAATAACATCTTAACAACGTCTCAGTATTTTTAGCATAACTTTTTCTAAAGAGCTCCAAATGAGATAAATCCAGTCCCATAGGAAAGTAGACTCAGTTAGAGTTATCTAGAGAAAATTATGACTGAAAAATTAAGATTTTATGAGATTATTTTATTACCGAATGTTCTAAATTATTTTAGTTTTTAATGAAAATGATATTTTTGATATTTTATAAGTTAATATGACTGCATAGTATTCAACGGAGATGAGAAATTGCTGAACAAAGTCGAGGAATAGTGACCACCAGAGAAATGAGAAGTAGAGAGATAGTCGGAGAAAAAAAAGTCAAGGAGAGATTACCGGAGAAGTTAGCGGAGAAGAAAGCTAGCTTGCTAGGAAAAATGGAGCAAGTTCGCCGATGAAATGAGAGAGAGAATCAGAGAGAAAGGAATTTTAAAAAAAAAAAGGAGGGGAGAGAGAGAGAGAGAGAAGACTTTGGCGGGAATAAAAGACGTGCGCATTTTGGTCATGGCACGTTGTAAAGAGGTGCCTTTTGGCAAAAATGAAATAGAGGGTGTTGTTCGCTTAAAAGCTATTAAAGGAGGCGCGATTCGCCAAAAAAACAATCAACCTCCTCTATTATACTTTTACGACCCTCACAACACCAGAATACGAGTATTTTCTGATCGAATCCAACTTGCATTGATTTTTCATAGGTCTATATCACATAGAGGTAAATTGGCGTTCAGGATTTCTATTAGTAATACTTTTACTATTATTTTGATACCTATTTCTTCATACTTGTATAAATATAATTTACCGATTTATACTTGTATAAAGAATTTTAATTCAAAAAAAGTTTGTGGTACGATTATGACGTAATAATATAGATGCAGAAAGTGCGAGCTGGGCTTGGCCCGCACTTCTATGATGGGCTACCCGTGGCCACGAGCCTCGGTCCCCGCAGCAGCAAGAGCCAGCTCGGCTAGCCTGTTGGCCTGCCAAGCTGGCTAGCTTATGGATCGCAGCCCGCATGCATACAATTAATTAAAAAATATTTTAAATTTTATGTCATTGGTGTTGGTCATTGCATCTCTGGTGCTGTTGAATATACCTTTGTAGGTGAGAGGTACTACGATCTTTACAAGTCACATTTTTTCTACACTCCATACAAATTGCTTATAATTTTCCGTCAGGTTGTGATTCTTTAGTAAAGAATTGGCATACTTCACTTACCTTCATAGGTGTATCTTGAGTTGAAGGTGTAGGCTCAGGAACGTTGTCATTACCACCGACACCTCCAGAAGTACTACAAGAAGGTACTTGTGATCGTAACGGAGCTGCTTGATATTCGGTAGAACTAGACATATTGGTTATGCTATTATTTGTGTATAGATAGCTAGTACCGTAACCAGCATATCCATATGTCTCATATAGGTTACATAGATCTATTAGAATACTAGTTTTACGCCCGTTTTATGCACGGTTATAAGTTATATAGATAATCATATATATTAGTAATGATGTTAAAAAATTTAATTATCTATTTTATATTTTTAAATTTCATATAAAAATTTATTTTTATTAAATATTATACTTTATTCGTAACATATTATTATAGAAAGAAGAAATGTCAAATACCATATACAAAATTATTCGAGAGTTAACTATAAATGGTATATGTATATGATTAAAAAAATTTGTACATGATAAAGCTTTTGTTTAAAAAATATAATATTACATAATAAATAATATATAAAATAATTACTTTTATACTAACTTTTATGTTGTATTTAGATTATTTAAAAGTATTATTATTTTAATAAAATATTTATTTATAATATTAGATTTTGTGACAGCCCGTGTCCCGGGACCGCCACGCACATCCACGCCAAACCACACACACATGCGGAAGCTTTTCTAAAAGCAAATACAATTAAGTATTTAAAACTCTTTAAAGAAACCCAAGCCCGAGCGTAGAACTACCGGGCACATGTCGAGCATCCACGAGGGAGGCGGTTTTCGCCACATGAACCCTTCATAGTTTGCTAGTGATCCAAACGCATCAATCTCCCTCATTGATACAGGAGAATCAAAAGCAATCTAAGGTTCTCAACTCCTTCTCGGTTTAAAAATCATTTTCAATGTAAAATACGAAATTAATATTTTTCTTAAACTTTGGGAATTATCACATATCTTAAAATATGTCCCGACAAACCTCCCAAAAGCTTAAAAACTAAATTAATTATCATTTAAATCGAATTTTCAAAACCGTGTCCAGAACCTGTTTTCGGTGGACCGGAACTACACTTTCGGTCGCCCGAAAGTCTGCGAACACAAATAACAATCCCCAAAAATAAACACAACCGAAATAGAAGAGCTGAATTTACTTCACTACAGTTATGCCATCCAAAGCATATATAAACCAGGTACACACCGGTATCCAACCTAGATACGCATGCACAAACTTTAGAAAATCATGTTTCGATCGTGGAATCAAATGCTATGCGTAAAAATACATTTTTTGAATAAATCACGAGAACTAAACTCCTCGAAGTTAAAACATGAAATATCATTCAAACCACAAATTTCAAATTACCACAAGCATACATTAATTCAAATACACCTGCAGAAACTTCCAAAAACTAGATTTGGATTTCAAATACGTCACTTATGCAATAAATCACATTTATGCATAAAACATGAAAAACCTTCCAAACACGAGTCCATATCTCTGATAAATAAGATTTGTACATCAAAACCATTTAGAAAACCAAAATACATGGACTCTAACATGAACAACAAATATATGTGTTAACACTTCCTTTACTTTACATTTACACATTAGGTTTTCAAAATTAAACTAGATGTGAAGGACTATAAGTACTAGTTTCTATACTTAGTCCCCAAAACTATACCTTAAACCAAAATGATCCCACGCTCACCGCATCGACTAAGCACCCTCAGCCGGTGCCTTCCCACGATCGCCCTGATCTGGGAAAAAGAATAAACAAAAAGCGTAAGTCGTAAAGACTTAGTGAGCGGTACGCTAGCATTTATCAACCAATGCATATCGTGGCACTACACAACACAAACGAGTAAGCTGTATAATAATATCATGCTAAACAAAGCTCAAGGATATTCAACCATCCATAACCATACAAACAATTTACATCCATCAAGTACTCACAATCATTTGTATGCATGCAAATATAATTATGCATGAAATATACAACACATGCATGCCCATGTCTACCCGACATGCAATGCAAAACCAGCATGCGTTATCAACCCAGCATGCAAACATAATCCCTGGCTAGACAGTCAACTATGACAACTTACACAGGATCCCCTGTAGTGTACATCTACAAGTCCTCCAACCGGGTTAACAGCGGTCCCTCCCTGCAGCATGGCGTCCCATATTATCCGACCTTCCGTCCGCGGTAACGGTTGGCCGAATAAGAGGCTGACGTCGAATCACTTTAACCTTGACCCACGGGTGGACCCGACGCCCACTGGTCCTAAATCGGAACAACCCAAGTGCCACTAAACTAGTGGACACCAAACTCGGTAAAACCCGACAAATTCCACACAAACCAGCATGCATCCAAGTCTCCATGAATTCAGGTTATACATACATACCCAAAACCACAATACGACATGTAACTCACTAGACATCATGAGACCACTATGCATGAAATGTGGAAATGTGTATGCCAAATGCATAATCAAAGCCTTGGACATACTCACGAAAACATTCCCAAGCATACTCAACTCAACGAGTGCTATAACATATGTTATCGAGCATTCCATACAATACACACCAATTCAACAAATATGGATGCATTATTTAACATGTGAGCATCACATCATCATCAAGACCACCAGTCTCTACTATCCGCATACCTAGAGCAAACATGCTCTCATACAACTCTAAGTAGAAACAATTTAAAACATGTTATTTATGACTACTTCTAACACGGGTATTAACATAGCCATTCATTGGTTCCATACCCTTCAAAATAGTTAACCACATAACTATTATGCTAAACATCCACCATGGATCACATATTGAACACTCAAAGCATGTTAATCAAAGCAAGTGTATCAACATCATACAAGGTGTCACATTCTATAACGATATACACTATGCATGCAATACCATGTATAATACATAGAAATTCACCTCTAAACCATGATAATCACATCAATATACTTTACAAACAAGTGTGCACACCGCTCACCTTTTATCCCAACCTTACCAAGTTAGGGTCAACCAAAAGGGCGCGCGCGTACACGAAGGTGTTCTTCCGAAATCGACTTCGCCAACGCGTCCACGATGGCGAGGAGAAGCCACGGGTAGTCGGGGTCGCCGGAGATGCTCGCCGTAGTAGGCCGGACGGCGGCGGCAGAGGCGGCTCGGCGGTGATCGGAGTCTACAGCATTCGCAGAGTCCCAAAGGCGACGACGGCGGTCCGAGACGACACTACGGCGGCGGCGATCCACGGGCGACGGTGGTCGAACGGCGCTCTTGAGGAAGCTAGGGTTCCGGTCGAGAGCACGAGCGAGAGAGAATGAGAGGGAAATCGCGGCCGAGAGGAGAAGACGGCGCGGCACCGCTCGCGCCGAAGACGGCGACGGCAGGCAGCGGCGCGACGAGCGGCGGCGACAGAGGATCGAGAGAGAGAGACGCGGGCGAGCACGAGATCGCGAGAGGGGGAGCGCGAGAGAGAAAGGAGCGAGGCAACGGGCTCGGGCACGACAGGCTCGAGCTGATTAGCTCGCCTGCGCGTCCGGCCCTAACTGGGCTCGGCTGGGCCTAGCCAACACGGCTCGGTCGGCCGGGTCCGGTCCGTTCTGGGCCCAAATCTGGCCCGGAACGCAGAAATCAATTTAACTCAAATCCAAACTCACTCCAAATACAATTCAAGCACTACAAATCAAAAAAAACTCCCAAAAATAATTATTCTAAACTCGGGAACCTCACATCCCTCCCCACTTAAGGGATTTGGTCCTCCAAATCCAAAAGTGCCCGGAGAAAACAAAACGAAGCCAAAAGCTAAACGAAACCAAAACGTAGGTACCCTAAGATAACTGGAGCACTCTAAACCCGATTTCACACCAGAAATCACGGAAAATTTCGGCAGAGTCTCCCCTGTATTTCTAGGTTCCCAAAACCTACGTTACGAATTTAACGAGCTACACGCTCACACACAACCACAAAAGAAAAGAAAATGAGCTACACGCCCAACAACACATTCACAAAGGGCTACCCACCCACAAAGACAATAAATAAGGGCTACCTGCCCACCAAACAGAAACGAAAAGGCTACTTCCCCACCAAGGAAGGGATAACTTACCTAAATCCAGGCCATAATCCCAAAATTACTCCTGCAAGATAAGCAAATGGGTCAACCGAATCTAACAAGTGAAAAACGTGATAGACTCCTCGAACAACCCATTCTATACAAAGGAAATCAACTACAACGGGCAAGGGAAGCCAAAACAAGGAAACATCACCCAACACTGCATATGTATCAAACACAAACATGAATACGCGTGTAAATTTCTAGTTACGAGGCAAACTAGTCAAACTTTCGGCTACGCTCAACCGAATCAAACAAGGTGACTACACTAAGGTAGCAACGAATAGATCGTCAAATCACCCTAGTAACGTCGAGACGAGAGATACGCCGTAAACTACAGCTGCGCTGACACACTACTCCGCAACTGTACCACCAATCTGCTCGGTCGACTCTGAAAAGCTAACACTCAGGCCCAGTCGACACTGCATGCCACAAAATTGATCTGTCCACTAAAGTGATACGGTGAGATAAACTGGATTCCCAACTTGAAACTTGTACTTTCTGCGTCACTTGGCTGCGTATAACATTCTTGTTTCCAACACATCTCTCTAATCCCTTGGGTGGTATCCTCGACAACATATGTACTCATAGTACCTGTATCAAACATCATCTGCCATCCAGGCCTCACGCGATGCTACCCTGACACAGCTATGACACTACTGTTATTGGCTACTCATACTCGGAATAGATGATCATCATAACTACCGTCCAAGTCGAATACACAAATCCGCTAAACACTAAAACCATCTGAATCGTCTACGGATAACAAACTGTGGATAAGACATTATGACGGACACCAAATCTGTATTCAACTGTCGCTGAGAAAACAATCCCCAAGAAATCAGAAACAAGATGAAGTCTCAATCTAACACTATCGACGAGGCACATCATGTCTCACAGTCTCTGAAAATACTGTTCTGCCAATCCTCTCTGATAGTTGAATACCTCTAATTGAAACAAAACGCACGGCCTTCGACAAACGATCCATAAGAATCCAATCGATACAAATCCAGGCCAAAGCCTACGAAATTTCGGTCGACACACTGCATACTGTAGCAATTCCCGCTAACAAGCTGTATACTGTACTATATTAATAAACACTTTTGATATCGAAACTCATATGCTCCACATCTGGTCTCTGTATCAGATAAGGTTACCAATGCTAAACTGTACTCGGAAAACCTCTCTAGGCTCAAGGCATCCAAATACCTTCTGTAAGGCAACGTCGTCCTGTTGTACTGCCCACAGCCTCTGAAGTAACTCTAGCTCGACGCGGTATGCGGCGAAGAGTACCTCTGGCTCGCACTCTGATGAGTGTAAACAACGGGGCAAACTACTCCGCAACCATGCGATGCGAGTCGAGCTCTTCCGGCTAAGTGCGTCAGCTACGACAGTTGTCTTTCCAGAACGACATAGGATAGCACACTTGAAGTCCTTAAGAGTATTCCATCCATCATCACGGTGACTGACTTAAAATCGTAAACTAAGTAATTTCTTTTAGAAACCTTTACTGCGGAAACTGTATATAATAACTCTACCTTCCTACGCTATTCATATCTCAACTGATTAAGGAATGCACCACCGGAAACATTGACAACTCAAAACCATTCGGTAATGCCAACTCTGAATTCACGGTCACGAAAGGTCTCAACCTTTAGTAACACTTCACACCGATACTATAGTCAAATGACTTCCTATGTAAGCTGAGTCATCCAACTAGCTACCATCGCAAAACCCGCAAAGAAATGTCCGTAACATCAGCGAAACCTCAGGAATTGAAATCCTTGATACCATTCTCAGGTCGATTTCCCCCCACACTAAAGACGACGTTAACCACACCTAGGTCAAATACTACGCCCTACCAGGAAAACCATCAAAAGTCAACGAATTTCCAAACAACATACTCAACGCCAGATATCAATCCCGATATCCGCTTGGCAAAAGTCCAAAGATGCAACCAAATAATTTTATTGGTGTAAAGCAATCAAAACAAACAAACATGTGTCAAATGCACGCAACAAAATAAGTCAAATGCATGCATCAATTTCATTCACATGCACAAGGCAATCACGATAAAAAAAATAACACCACACCAGGAATACCTCAAACCCGACACATTGCAACTTAGCCCATAGCACCATAAGAGTCTACATCTCAAGGCCTCTTGCATCCCGCTATCTAAGTGCAACCACCAACACCCGACCTCCACGAGGTCCAAAGCAACAAACACGGGCAAGGCGCTAACAACGGAGCACCTCCCCACTTAAGAAAACCCACAACAACCAAACCAGCAAACAAGCAATCAAATCAACCTACTAAGCAACACTTGCTTACCGCGAGGTTACGATTGCCTATCACTCTACACATTCCCGAAGAAAAACTCGTAGCATCCTGCCAAAACCCAGGAACTACAAATCTCGGTAACACACTTGGGTTAGTTCTAACTCAGGACGATGTCGACTCAACGCAGCCAACCGCTACGCCTAACAGGAAACCATACATCCTAAGTCATGCACCTAGGCCAAAAGCCGAACGTACCACATACCCTAAAGTCATAAGAAGAATGGATGGGTCTCACACAACCGAGTCTAAGGATAACATCCGCTCCCTAACTCAAATCGCCCACCCACGCTACAACTAGCGGAAATTTAATACTTGATCTCTAGGGGTCGTTAACACATGCACAAAAGCACAAGTAAACCAAAGCATTCTCTAACAGAATCAATACCAAAAGATATAAATACCAATCAAGATAAATACTAACGCATAACAAACCGTTATCGTACCTATAGTCACGGTACCGCCTACACCAACCTCCTCGCCAGGTAGCGCCTGATCCTGACCTCGTACTATCGGAGCACGCTGCTGTACTGACTGCTGAACAGGCTGACCCTGCACCTGAGGCAAAGAACTGTGCTGTCGAATCTGTGGTCGTTGCTGTTGTATCGATACTCCCACTGATGAACCACTCAATTTCCACTGCTGATGGTATGGACAATCCCTCTTAAAATGACCCTTCTCCTGACAATAAAAACATTCAATGTCATCTCGAGCCTTCTTCTTGCCACCCTCCCCACTTAATGTGGTTTGGGTATCACTGGATTCACCGACTTTCCTCTTCTTTGGGCACACTTCGCCCTTGTCCTTACGGTCTTCCTGTGGCTGCTCAGTTCTGTACCTGATCGTAACAGTCTCGATATTCTGAGTTTCTACCATAGCTGACTGGAGAACGGCAATCGTCGGAACTAACTATGGGGTCGACGCCATAGACTGAAAAGCTGCTCGCCGGGACTCATGTCTATCCAATGCGGTTTCAACGGCATCCTGAATTGCTCTCAACACAACCGCACTTAGGCGAGACTCCTCCGGTACCCCGGAACCGAAGCCCGACGCTGACGTCTACGTGGGGGCATATCCTGCAACCACAACCTAACGAGGTTTACCTACACGTCGAACGTGTTAACACTCGTTTTCACACCCCTTAGCATATTTTAACATCTTTTTAGTGTAAAGGAAGTATTAAGACACACCATGCTCTGATACCAACTGTGACGGTCCATGTCCCGGGACAGCCCCGCGCATCCACGCCAAACCACACACACATGCGGAAGCTTTTAAAATAACCATGCGTGGTTTCTAAAAGCAAATACAATTAAGTATTTAAAACTTTTTAAAGAAACCCAAGCCCGAGCGTAGAACTACCGGGCACATGTGGAGCATCCACGAGGGAGGCGGTTCTCGCCACATAAACCCTTCAGAGTTTGCTAGTGATCCAAACGCATCAATCTCCCTCATTGATACAAGAGAATCAAAAGCAATCTAAGGTTCTCAACTCCTTCTCAGTTTAAAAATTATTTTCAATGTAAAATACGAAATTAATATTTTTCTTAAACTTTGGGAATTGTCACATACCTTAAATATGTCCCGACAAACCTCCCAAAAGCTCAAAAACTAAATTAATTATCATTTAAATCGAATTTTCAAAACCGTGTCCAGAACCTGTTTTCGGTGGAACGAAACTAGACTTTCGGTCGACCAAAGACTACGAACACAAATAACAATCCCCAAACATAAACACAACCGAAATAGAAGAGCTGAATTTATTTCACTATAGTTATGCCATCCAAAGCATATATAAACCAGGTACACACCGGTATCCAACCTAGATATGCATGCACCAACTTTAGAAAATCATGTTTCGATCGTGGAATCAAATGCTATGCGTAAAAATACATTTTTTGAATAAATCACGAGAACTAAACTCCTCGAAGTTAAAACTTGAAATATCATTCAAACCACAAATCTCAAATTACCACAAGCATACATTAATTCAAATACACCTGCAGAAACTTCCAAAAACTAGATTTGGACTTCAAATACGTCACTTATGCAATAAAGCACATTTATGCATAAAACATGAAAAACCTTCCAAACACGAGTCCATATCTCTGATAAATAAGGTTTGTACATCAAAACCATTTAGAAAACCAAAATACATGGACTCTAACATGAACAACAAATATATGTGTTAACACTTCCTTTACTTTACATTTACACATTAGGTTTTCAAAATTAAACTAGATGTGAAGGACTATAAGTACTAGTTTCTATACGTAGTCCCCAAAACTATACCTTAAACCAAAATGATCCCACGCTCACCGCATCGACTAAGCACCCTCAGCCGGTGCCTTCCCACGATCGCCCTGATCTGGGAAAAAGAATAAACAAAAAGCGTAAGTCGTAAAGACTTAGTGAGCGGTACGCTAGCATTTATCAACCAATGCATATCGTGGCACTACACAACACAAACGAGTAAGCTGTATAATAATATCATGCTAAACAAAGCTCAAGGATATTCAACCATCCATAACCATACAAACAATTTTTACATCCATCAAGTACTCACAATCATTTGTATGCATGCAAATATAATTATGCATGAAATATACAACACATGCATGCCCATGTCTACCCGACATGCAATGCAAAACCAGCATGCGTTATCAACCCACATGCAAACATAATTTCTGGCCAGGCAGTCAACTATGACAACTTATACAGGATCCCCTGTAGTGTACATCTACAAGTCCCCCAACCGGGTTAACAGCGGTCCCTCCCTGCAGCATGGCGTCCCATGTTATCCGACCTTCCGTCCGCGGTAACGGTTGGCCGAATAAGAGGCTGACGTCGAATCACTTTAACCTTGACCCACGGTTGGACCCGACGCCCACTGGTCCTAAATCGGAACAACCCAAGTGCCACTAAACTAGTGGACACCAAACTCGGTAAAACCCGACAAATTCCACACAAACCAGCATGCATCCAAGTCTCCATGAATTCAGGTTATACATACATACCCAAAACCACAATACGACATGTAACTCACTAGACATCATGAGACCACTATGCATGAAATGTGCAAATGTGTATGCCAAATGCATAATCAAAGCCCTGGACATACTCACGAAAACATTCCCAAGCATACTCAACTCAACGAGTGCTATAACATATGTTATCGAGCATTCCATACAATACACACCAATTCAACAAATATGGTTGCATTATTTAACATGTGAGCATCACATCATTATCAAGATCACACCAGTCTCTACTATCCGCATACCTAGAGCAAACATGCTCTCATACAACTCTAAGTAGAAACAATTTAAAACATGTTAGTTATGACTACTTCTAACACGGGTATTAACATAGCCATTCATTGGTTCCATACCCTTCAAAGTAGTTAACCACATAACTATTATGCTAAACATCCACCATGGATCACATATTCAACACTCAAAGCATGTTAATCAAAGCAAGTGTATCAACATCATACAAGGTGTCACATTCTATAACGATATACACTATGCATGCAATACCATGTATAATACATAGAAATTCACCTCTAAACCATGATAATCACATCAATATACATTACAAACAAGTGTGCACACCGCTCACCTTTTACCCCAACCTTACCAAGTTAGGGTCAACCAAAAGGGCGCGCGCGTACACGAAGGAGTTCTTCCGAAATCGACTTCGCCAACGCGTCCACGATGTCGAGGAGAAGCCACGGGGAGTCGGGGTCGCCGGAGGAGCTCGCCGGAGTCGGCCGAACGGCGGCGGCAGAGGCGGCTCGGCGGTGATCGGAGTCTCCAGCACTCACAGAGTCCCAAAGGCGACGACGGCGGTCCGCGACGACACTACGGCGGCGGCGATCCACGGGCGACGGTGGTCGAACCTCGCTCTTGAGGAAGCTAGGGTTCCGGTCGAGAGCACGAGCGAGAGAGAATGAGAGGGAGATCGCGGCCGAGAGGAGAAGACGGCGAGGCAGGGCAGCGGCGCGACGAGCAGCGGCGACCGAGGATCGAGAGAGGGAGACACGGGCGAGCACGAGATCGCGAGAGGGGGAGCGCGAGAGGGAAAAGGGCGAGGCAACGGGCTCGGGCGCGACAGCCTCGAGCTGATTAGCTCGCCTGCGCGTCCGGCCCTAACTGGGCTCGGCTAGGCCGAGCCAACACGGCTCGGTCGGCCGTGTCCGGTCCGTTCTGGGCCCAAATCTGGCCCGGAACGCAGAAATCAATTTAATTCAAATCCAAACTCACTCCAAATACAATTCAAGCACTACAAATCAAACAAAACTCCCGAAAAATAATTATTCTAAACTCGGGAACCTCACAGATTTTTTATATTCTTCAAATAAGTTATATAACGTTATAAATTTCTATTAATTAATACACATGCCACATGGCTTGTTTAGAATAAAATAAATGCCACATGGCACATCAAAGATTATTCTTAATGCCCGTGGCATAACGACTTTTATCACCTAGTTTTATATATATGTATATAGATTAATAAAACTATGAGGCAAAAAATAAAAATTTACCAAATTTACAACTACTACAGAGTTTGTGAATATATTTTGAAAGCTTGAGTTGAAAGAGTTGAAAATAAGAGTTGAGAATTTGAATTATGTGAAATTTGTGAAGTTTGATGGTGTATTTATAGATTAAGAAAAGTGAGTAATTTTATTTAAAAAAAAAATCGTTGCATGCAAAAGTTAGCCATTACAATTCCCCTCGCATGATCCACTGCGTCCGTGTGCGCGTCACACACACCACGAACAAGCCCTACCATTTACGGACCCAGAAATTTCACATAGAGGTCTCAAAATACTATTTAACCAATTAAATCTAAATAAACTGCGTAACAACAAATTAATCAAATTATCAAATAAATAACCAATTATTCGAAAATGATCATACTGATTCGAAAGTAATCGGACTCGGGAATCGGGACTCATCGCCACCAGGGGAATGCGAAGTCTGTAGACCGGGGGCAAACGGACGGTATGCAGTGGTGGCAGATGAGCGAATGCGGAGCGTCGTCGAGCCGGAGTCCGAACGTGTAGACACTGAATCGCAGATTGTGAGGGGCGAGCACCAGGAGTCTGAGACGGCGGAACCAAGTGTCGGAGATTGCAAGCCGGCGATTGCGGAGGGAGGTGACGGAGGTCGGACACGGGTCGGTTTCTAACCCTCGTCATGTGTGGCCACACGCCCACACTTACCGATGCGCCAACGTGCATGTGCAATTTCTATGCTTCTTTCTCTATTTGGTAATTAATAATTTTTTAAAAAAATATATATATACTATATCCGCCGAAAAGCATGAAACTCATTCTACTATACTAGTCCGTCCTTGAAGCCTACGGGCAAGCTCGGCCCGCACGACCGATGCAGGCAGAAACCTCAGAACTGACTCGCATGGTGCATCCGTGCGGGAGTGGAGGGTGAGGAAAAGATAGTGACATGGTAGACTCTATCACAATCAAACTGTGCATCCCATTCCGGCAGCATCAGGTGCAAGCAGCCGCTAAGGGGCAAAAATGTAGGGACTAAATATTTTTTAACGTTCAGAATATTAGGTAGGGACTACAATGTAGGGACTAAATATTTTTTTACGTTCAGAATATTAGGTAGGGACTACAATGGCATTTCAGTAACGCCAGAATACAAGTAATTTTTCTGCTCTCTTGGTGGGCATCTTTTATTCCTTTTAGGGGTTTTCTTGTGACCTGAACAGTGGACCATGTTTAAATATTCATTCAGATCAATGACGTTTAATTATTATACCAACTTATTGAACAAATACAAACGCAATAATCTGATACATTATTCGTATTTAACTATACTGGTTCCACGATGTTATACATTATTCATAGTTAACTATACTGGTTGCAGGATCTTACGCTATGGGGGAAATATCATCTTTGGTGATGAGATAATATTGTCCAACTTCAAAATAGGCCTTCGAAGAATGGACCGTTTTACCCAACACAACCAGGCAATGAAGTAGAATTGAAGCGGATCTCAACACAGCTTACAAAAAGCATAAAGCATTCCAAACTTGATGCAGTCCATACAAAGCAAGCATGTACAAAATGGCCAAAATCTTTAGATGAGAATGCAACTGGTCGACAGATCCAACATAAGTTTCTACTAAGTTAAAGGTGCTTTTCCCTGCTTGGGGGTTTTACTTCTTGGTTTTAGAAGACCGACTTGTAGTCTCCTTAACAGCAGAGGGGCAAAGATTGGCGACACCACAGCTTCCGCAGCGAGGCCTGACAGGCGTACAAATTGTCTGACCGAATCCAACCTGCATTGATTTGTTCAAATTATAGGTCTATCTCACACAGGTAAATCTGCATTTCACAATTCCTTAGAGCGACCCATAGTCCCAGAAAAATTCCTAGACATTTGTTAAAACTGTTAGATGAAACGTAACTCTATACCAATAAATCACTTCTACAATCCCAGTAAAAGTTTTATATTGGCTAGTGTAGAGCTATTTGACTGTACTGAGTTACGTTATTTCCGTTACTATCATCCAGTCAGGAATACATTGCAAGGGTCTGTTTATTTCCTAACTATCGCTGAATTGAAACCTGAACTTAGAATGTGCCTTGCTCGTATGTCATGAAGACTATTTGCAATTCAAGTGCACTTACCTAAGTAACATATGTTTAAACTAGCTATATCACTCCTTATCCAAAAAGAAGCACAATTGCTGATATGTACAGAATATAAAACATTATGCAGATGCTATGATAAAGATGTATCATCCTTACTAGTAATGGATTGATTGCAATCCATTCATCTTTTGGCAACCACCTTTCCAATGACGTTCTTGTTTCTTCTGGAGTTACTGTTTTCTTCCCAAAAAAAAAAAAAAAAGAACACTATCAGAATACAACCCTTTCTTGTAAATAGCAAACAGTGTATACCTAATCAGAATGTCACATATGAAATGTGTACCTCTCTTGTTGGGCCTGGTCGAGATACCCATCCAAGGCGATTGCATATACGGTGCACATGAGTGTCAACACATATCCCTTTAACATTGTTCCATGCAACATTCATAACCTACTCATGTGTCAAAGCTTTAAAGAAATTTGAAACACCCACAATCGGACCAGATGACATGTCATACATGCATACATACCAGATGAGCCATCTTGGGGCCTACTCCTGGAAGGGCGAGCAGGTCATGCAGAGAATTAGGTATGTCTCCTCCATGTTTCTCAAGACAAATTTCAGCAACTTTCTTCATGTAATGGGCCTTTCTCAAGTAAAACCCCACCTTCATACACATCCAATATTGATGCCAAAAGAGATGGTACAAAAATGAACCAAAAGGAGAAATGAAGTTTCCATGATAAAATAATAATTTATGAGAAATATGATCCCAAAATGGTTGTGGATTAAGGTTAAATCTTGAAGTCACTTGGATATGAAGGAATGGTAGGGTCACTCTAAGCTTCGTTATACAAAAACCAACGCCTCAAGAGCAAGGTTTAAGGTGCCGTCTCGTACCGCATTTAAGTAAATACCAAACTCGAGACGTACTGATGGTGCCGATATATATTTAGTTATTAATTTTAAAAATCAAAATAGAATTTAAAATTCAAATATAAGATTTTTCGACATGTGCTGTGCCAGTTTATACCGTGTCAACAACTGCCGAAATAGGCACGTGCCGCCCGGACACCTAAAATCATATTCAAGAGTAGTGATTTGCTTACTGAAGAGGAGGGAGGATAGACTTTAATTGAAGTGGAGAGTTGGGAGCTTGTAGTTCTCAAAAATAATTGATTGCTTCTTTCATTTCTTGGTCACCATTCCCAAAAATAATTGAGAGTAGGGAGCTTGTAGTTCTCAAAAACAATTGGTTGCTTGTTTCATTTCTTGGTATTCTACATACATGGATGAGTTACATGTTTAGAGAGTTCATTGCTGCTTGTACTCGCACCACATCATCTCCTACATTCTTCCTACGTATTCTAGAGTGCTCATGATTCAACACCTTTTCTACACAGTACTAGACTTTTCTAAAGACTATTAGGATCTCTTAGTAATTCCACAATATCTTATGATATTCCAGAATTTCTTGAACACTCTAGTTCATTCTAGAATAATCTAGATCATTCAGAGCTTTCTCAATATACTTGAGTCTTCTAGAAACTACGAGCACACACTGCCGTTTAGAATACTCTGGCTCTCACATAGGTGGTATCACTTGAGTCTATCAAGTGTAAGGATCCAGTGGATCAAAACATTAGGCAACAAATTGTCCGATACAGTGTTATTAAAACGCGCCCGGGCGCTCGCCTAAGCGCTAAGGCGAGGCCGAGCGCCTTAAGAAGGTCAAGGCGAGGCCGGTATTAGGCAATAGGGCGCCTCGCCTAGGCGGCCGGACGAGCACCTTGCTTATATGTAAGAAATAGTTAGTTGAGAATAATGTGCCATTTTTATCCTTCTCTTTTAAGGGTTGAAAAAAACTTAAGTGAAGGATAAAAAACTAAAAACAAATGAAAGAAAATAAAATGATTGAGTTATCAAGTTATTACACGACTTGGTCTATGTCAAGTATAATCAAGCACTTAAGGCTCGATATGATTTTACGAGATGTTATTGATCATATTCAATTGCGTGTTATTGATCATATTCAATTGTGTTATTGATCATATTCAATGGATAGTTGTAGAGATGAATGCCAATACATCCAATGCAGAAGATGAATTGGTTTTTGAGGACATTGAATGTTAGTAGATTGAGTAACTTTATATTTTGAAACTTGTTGGAATGTTTAATATGCATAAATTTTTTTGGAATATTCATATTTTGTTTTATTTTGTACGTTCTATGTTATTTTGTATTATGTTATCAAACTATTTGACATGCAACTTATTTGTTGAAACCCTTGAAAAATTTAAGGTATGTTGTTATATTAGTTTCATTATTTTTCTGTTATCCTAGTTCTATTTTCATGATAAACATGCATTAGCGCCTCATGTCGCCTAGGCAAGCACCTCGTGAGCGCCTTGGCGCCTCGGGCGTTTTGAGACCTTGGCGTCTTAGAGCGCCTTTTGCCTTTAATAACACTGGTCCGATACAAAACTTCAGTGTTGACCATTATTAAAACAATTCTATCTTTGTATGCTATAGAAAACTAGAAGCATAAATGTCAAATATATGAAATAAGTAAAAATGCATGTAATGTCATCCAGGTATAATCAAATGAAATACATTAAATGTGATATTTCAGATCTCATATTACGAAATGGAGATCATGCGATAAATCCAGGCTTGTTCTAAGCCATTTAAGCAGTAAACATGCAAAATAAATGTCAAGCATATAACCATCGTGGAGCTTGAACATCATTTAAGAAGCACAAGGAATTTTCAGAAGTCGAATAGAACATTTTTGCGGCTGGCATTGTACTTTATTTGCATTATACTCAAGCCACAAATACATAAAATCAAGAAAAATATGGTGATGAACCTTTATCCAGGGAATCAAACACATGAAATGGTGCACCAAAGAAATAATGAGAATTTCTAAGAAAATTTAAAAGAAAGGATAAGAAATGGGCAAAGCAATGTAGGATACAATTATAAAAATTAAAATTAAAGTAAAAATAAAAAATAAAAGAAAACAAAACCTAATAAGCTTATAAGTGCTTTATGAAAATCAAAGAGGCACGGTGGATGGCACACAATATCAATCATAGAGAGCCTATGTTTGGAAAAGAACTTGAAGTTCGTACCAAATCAACCAAGAGTCAAAAGTAATAGGAGGTTGGAATCCCGCGCAGGGCAGCCCAGCGGCTTGGCGCTCACCTTGCGAGCGCCCGGTCACAGGTTCGAATCCGACGTCCGTGGAATTTAATTCTGCGGGGTGGATGCCAATGTGTCTGTCTGTGAAAGGTCCAAGCGTCAGGTGATGTGCACAATCCCATGCCTGCTATAAGCGTGTTTGAGCACGTGAATCGGCTGTGAGGTCTGACGGTGGAACTGGAATTAGCACCACCCAAGGGTTGACGTGTTACGACAGTCGCACAAAGTGCGCCGGTTACGGGCACGGTTTTTCCTCGTAAATCGCAACAAAAAAAAGGAGGTTGGAACACGAAGTGTACTTCCAAGGATAGGACACGAAACTGGGTTATAACTAAATAGCATTGCCCACTTTTGATTTAAAATAACTAGTTGTCCCAAATTAACTCATTGTTATAAATACCCTTTCACCTACATCTATCTGGGGGTGGAGAAAGAGTACGGGTGGAGCTTGGACCAAGCAAGCTCTCCATTCTCTCCAAACATTAAAATACTACCCTATACACCATCAGCCATTCTCTAGTACTTGTTTATACACACACATAGCAAGCACACCTCCAACCTCTGCTCCAAACTCCACCCAAACTCAATTAGTCACTTCTTAACGGAGCATTCACCTATCGCCCAAGCCTAGGTTGGTACTTGTCAATTGACACCCAAATAACAATCAAAATTTTGATTCATTCATTCGGCCGACCCTCTTCAAGGTATGATTCTAAAGTTCCGTCGATGGTAAGAGGTATATACATGGAATGAAATGTAATAGGATGATTAATTTTTAAGGTGTTGCATGCTTAAAGTTTTATAGGTATTGGTGCATTCGTTGGGTGTAGTAGTTTTAAGTAAACCTGAGCGTCCTTTAGGGGAATCGATCAAACAGTTCTCGAATGCTAAGACAAAAACTTGATCTTAACTCATGATTGCTAAAGACAAAATCTTAAGGAATAAGGAAAAGAGGTGAATAGTATCAAATTGCGAAGGTGGTCACATCAAGTGTCTTGCAGGGCCTCCAAGGCAAGTGGGTACTCCTAAGCATTCTCCACGAGTTTGAGAACAAAGAAAATAAGAGTAACATTTCGGTGAACCTATTTTATCTTTCATATTCGTCAAAATATAATTGGTTCAACTTTAATACACATTTAATTAGTTATTCTTCTACATAAATTAAGAAAAGATGGAAACTAATTGATATAGGATGGGCATCGAGGCCCAAAAAAAGCCCACCAAAGCCACACAAGTATAGGTGTCGGACTCGGCGATGTGTCATAGTTGACTGGACCCACTTCATAATAGACAGGGATCTTGCAAGTCAAATGGAGGTCCATCACAACTTGACACCTGTTAGAGGGCCCATATGTTGACCCATTCTCAAGGTGGTGCTGCACTTGTCCCCATACAAAACAGCCGTGGTCCCACAGACCCACGAACGCGGCCTTGGAAAACGACGCGGCCTTTAGAAAGCCAGATGGCCACCTAACCTGACCAACTAGCAAGTCGGCACGTGAAAGACGACCATTAGCACAGCAGAATGATCAGACGAGGTGGAATTCCACGATAAGACGATTGTCCTCGTCTCGTATCACATCGTATTTTATGCATGCAGTTAATCTGAATAGAGTCGCAATGCATGGATCCAATCTTATTGAACCAACAAAAGACAAGACACATATAGAGAGGTTCAAAGTGAGGAAAGAGAGAACATTACCTTTGTAATATTTCTCTGGTTCAGTCTGGGGTTAAACTATCTTCTTGCTTATCTACTATCACCTATCTCTGTAATTGCCATTAATGAAGTTATAACTCATTTACTCCTACGGACGATGGTAGCATAGGTGACTAAACGACGTAAAATCATCTCTTGCTTATTTACTATCACACACATCTCGCCCAGCTGGGGCAAATAACGGTTTTGAGACCCAGCTGGGGCAGCTGGCCTCATCACTAATACATTTGTACAAACCTATGTTGTGAACCATTTAATATACGAAAATTGGAAGGAAGAAATATTGTTTCTTATTTGAGAAATTAAGAGTTAAGAGCGAAAAAAGTAAATAATCTCAACAAAGAAAAAGCACAAAAAACATTTTTAAAACTGGCCAAAGGGTGAACTACCATGAAGATCAGAAAACCCAAGTTTCAAGAACCAGATATTTCATGACAAAGCTCAGGGGTTATACTTAGACTAAGTCAAACAATAATTGCATTACGCTCATTATATACTCTTCGTCCTTCTCCAATTTGGACGAACTAGGAAGAAAATACTATCTCAATAACAACAAGCATCCAATTACGTTCTTTCCGGGGGGGGCAATATATATATATATATATATATTATATATATATATAACAACTGTTGGAGCATAACCTTTACCAATTAAAAGAGACGAAACTGTTAATGTGTTTCCAACAAACTGATTGATGAGATTCGGTGTAGGAGATTGGGGGGAAACTAGGTGCTGGTTGATATCATTTCGACATATTCAATATCTTGATTTAACATGGGAGTAGTCAGACCAAATAATTTTATATAGAGAATGATCAATACCGGGTGAATCAGACTAGCAATAGTTGCTTCATCGGTTTTAGTTATAGCATCAGGGTCCAATAAACCTTCCTGTAACAGTCGTTGCACCGCACCTGAGCTCCTAAACAAAATTAGTCCAACTGCATATTCTTGACTAAATTGTAGAGAATAGAGTATAGCATTAAGTCACCAAAATTGCAATGATGTATCTAAAACAACTTTTTAATTGAACTTGCCATGTGTTATAGGGTCCTTTGTCTGGCTTGACAGAAGAGAAGAAACCAAAACTGCAAACCTTCTTTCCTGTTGTAAGGAACAAATCAATACAAAAAGTCAATCACCAAACAACGCATTTTTTAAGTTATATTATTACATACTAGCAAATATAATAATTTCTCCATTCTCAAAAGGAAAGCCAATCAAAGTTGTATTTCCCTACTTACTTTGATAAAGTGAACAAAAGGTTTATAAACAGAAAATGAGGAGGAGATAAATGACAGCTATTTTTTGAGTAAGATGTGATGCTTGACATAATGAAATTGCTTATAATGCCATTAGACTAGAGCATATTGGTTTTCTGGGAATCTGCATATGAATGGAATTATTAATCGTTAAAACACTTGTTCTAGTTTTTGTTGGTGGCGGTGGTAGCAATGGTGGGGTTGTAGTGTATCTGTTGTTGGTTCGTTGCTGCTGTTGGAATGACATAATTCATCATATGAAACATGTATTGGTTAGGTGGTGGCATGCTGGTGGTGTTTGTCAGTGGTGGTGTTGTTGACGCCGTCGGCTGTCGTGATGCAGATGCTGAACCTCACTACCACCATTGTCAGCAACACCTATATCACTGATCAAAGTCTCAACTCTTTGCTTCCCTAAGTGTCTTCTCTTTCCAGCGATTCTCTTCATCTTTGCTGTGCTTCAACTTTGCTTGGGCATGAGCTTCACTACATCAAAGTGCACCCCCACCCATCAATTACCTATATTGTTATTAGGTTTGAGTCAGGTGAGGACTTATTTTGACCAGTGCTAGTCATGGTCCATCTGGAGTCATACATCCCAGTAGGTATGAAGGAACTCAATGGCAGTCGAGGTAGGAAATGAGCTTTACTATTGACAGCTCATGAGAAACTACGCTCCCCTTTCTCTCCTTCGATGACTAGACACCACAACCACTATTATTAGAAGTTTATTCCTTAGTTTCATCTTCCAAAGAAGACAATATGTTGTCTTTGGAATTGGATATATGTGTTCATGACTGCTGCTCAATGCCTTTGGAGGTCACTACCAGTGAGGCACTTGGCATGCAGTGCAGTGCGCCTCCAAGCCTTACGTTGATGTCGGGGACCACCAGTGGCATATGGTGTGTTCATAAAGTTTGCTTTGCTAATTTTGTTTGAATCACTTGGTCAAAAGCTTTCTACCTCTACCATGCCTCCTGCAACTGTTTGCTCCATGTAGTATAACACTGGTATAATTCTAATTATTAATGACTAAACTAGTATTACATTTTTTAGCTTTACTTTTAGAAAATAACAAATAAATACATTCCAACACAGTCGGCACAGTCCACATGTGCAGGGAACTGAGTTCACAGAAACTCGACTCGACTCGCACTAAAAACCTTGGGCAAAGTACCATAACAATTCCTGAACTTTCACGAAATGTGCTACCACGCATTTTCACTGGCACTGTATACCCCTAAACTTCCAAAACGTTGGGCTCCAATGCTCTATTTCATAATTAGGGCCTTTTTACTTACAGAGGAAAGTGGGAAAGTAGAAAAATTAGAAAGTTAGAAAATCAGTTTCCTTATTTACTTTAAAAGGAAAGTGAAAAGTAAAAAGTTGGAAAGTCAGTTTTCTTGTTTACTCTAAATAGAAAAGTAAGAAACTGAGAAACTAACTTTCCTTTCACTTTCCATCTCTATATAATTTTTAGTTTTTTGACTTTCTCATCAAAAGCTACGAAATGGGAGGAAAGTGAGTGTCATTAGCATTTAGTGATCACTATTAATAATTATTATTTCTAAAATAATTAAATATTAATATATTATTATAAATAAATTAATATATTTATAAATAGCAAATATTATAAAAATTTATAATAATAAAAATAATAATAATAAAATAATAATAACAAGCAAATTACTACAAATACTAATAATAAATACATTATTTTATTTTATTGTTTTAATTATATAATGATTTTAATAATTTATTACGATTTTTCTAAAAATATAAATAAATAAAATTACTATATAATATTAGTTAAATAAACTAAATAATAATTTTTAATTATTAATTAATTAAATTAATAAATAAATAGTAATTACTTTTAAATTATTATTAAAAATACTAATTTATAAATTAATTTTTAGTTATTATTAAATAATATTTTAATTATTATTAAAGAATTATTTGTAATTATTATTAAAAAAATTTTTTATAAATAAAAAAAATTTTACTTTACTTCCTTACTTTATTATACAAAGTAAAACAAAAAACTCAAATCTATTTTCTTATCACTTTCCCATCACTTTCCATCTCACTACTTTTTTTTCACTTTCCACCTTACTACGTTTTTATCACTTTCTTTTTACTTTCCACTTTTTTTCACTTTCTCACTTTCCATTCAAAGTAAACAGCCCCTTAGGTTAATTTTGGCCTTCATTTTTGCTGACATGGCACATTGAAATTCCAATCATAGGAAAAAATACTGGACAAGACTAACCAAAATCTTCAAAATGATATAACCTAAATGTTGCAAGTTCGGATGCATAAAATACCAATTAAAATTAACACATTTCATGAAACTTCTGACTAACAACATACTTTGTCGTTCAAACATTTTGAAAAGAATAAATATTTCACAAAGTTAAAATCATAAAATATCGATAAAATCATCACTAATCCATGTAGGATCCATGTCTTTGGATATTGTCCAAAGAATTATGTCCATCGACAGAGACTTAAGTTTCCCCTTTTTCTAATAATTTAGTCGCCTTAGATTGGGTTTTTGGTTTTGGAACTTAAGAGAATTGCTTGGCCAACTATATCTAGTTGAGGACCAAATTGTAGCTTCTTCTTTCTCGAAAAATATTCTTAACACAAATGACTAATATGTAAATTTACCTCATGTTTATGTTGTTATTTGGGTTGAATTTCCTAAACAGAATTACGGCTGATGATCAGGGTGGAGTTAATAACATAAAAACTTCTAGTAGTAAAATACTCAAGTAATAAAAGAGGCTTTCCATAAACTATGTTAGTTTACATGCCCATGATCAACTACAGATTAAGTGTAATCAATGTTGTCAACGGCGCAAGGCGCACCGAGACGCAAGAGTGGTTCTGTAGACTAGGCGCAAGGCCTTTTACAGGCGAGGTGCACTATTTTCTGGGGATCTAAATATATACATATTACATAACAAGTACAAATTTAAAAGGCGTGCCCGCCTCTGACCAAAGCGAGCGCACAACCCTCAAGGCGGGGCAAGGTGCGGCTAGGCACGCCTTTGACAACACTGAGCGTAATGATAGACAAACATGTAAAGCGCACCTTTTAGACCTAGTTGGAAGTTAGTTCTTCTAGACCTGGTTAATGAAAAACTTCCTACTAATTCATCTGGCCTGAAGCAATGGTTTACCTTCTCTGGTAAGCTACTGCCTGCTTTTTCGCAACCCATGGAGTCCACTGGAGCATCTTCTGAGGATCTAATTTTCTTGATACCTTCAAGGACTAATTCCCAATTATAGCGGTTAGCCCTTAAAAAGACTACATTTTTCTAGTAAGAAAGTAAATAAACAAACAAACTTAATTGCATCCACAAAATTAAAACAACGGCAGAGAATAAGCACTTGAAGTTACAAACTAAATAATGTCTTTGAACATCTAAGAACTTCCTTTTAGAATTATCCAAAAAAACAAAAAAAGGGAACTTCTTTTTAGTATCAAGTACCTTTTAACCTAGTTGAAATGTAATTTCCTCCACCTGCAGCCACCCCGCTATTAGCAGTTTGTAGCTTCAAGCCACCTGCAAAACTAAAAATTTTCAAGGAAACAATCCTACATATATGACTCAGGAAAGCTGGAATTTGAAGTTAGAAAAACGAAAATTAAATATTTTTCAAGCAGATCGACATTCGCCATAGACCACTCTGATATGCAGTAGAAGAACAAGAAACATATAGTTATTTTCTTTATAAAAAAAGAAGAAAACTAAAATAATTCCATCCGTGATAAATGAATTATAAGCAAGAGCCGTTCTGCGCCAACGACAAATGATAGTAATCAGCTTATGTAATCTAGAACAAAAGCCAAAACTGAAAAAGGCAACCAAATACGCCCAGATCAAAAGAAACAGCATTGGTGTTCAATAAGACTGAGACAATTAAAACGGCCAAAATTTGCTAACATAAAATTGTCCTTACCAATATTCTGGGAAGAATGGAAAAAAGAACCAAGGAATGCCAGTCAATAGATCTTCGAAGATGTGGTAGGCACCCATGCATCGCAAAGGGGGTTTCTAGTCTCAGAAGCACAAGTCATCTCAAAATTAAGTATAAGGCCCATTTGGGATGGGTGTTCGGTTTGCTACAGAAGTTCCACATAGGAAGTAAATTGTGAAATTTAGTTACTTATCCGATTAGAAATATGGAGAACTATAATGTAGCTAACAAACTACTTTTTTAATAAAAACAATTGTTAAATGTAGCTAACAAACTACTTTTTTAATAAAAACAATTGTAAAATGTAGCTAACAAACTACTTTTTTAATAAAAACAATTGTTAAATGTAGCTAACAAACTACTTTTTTAATAAAAACAATTGTTAAAGCACTTGCATACACCACAAGAAGCATGCTTCAACTGAATTATTAACTAAGTCTAGGAAACTCAGTCTTACCTGACATTATAGCATAGTTGACTTTCTTGTAAGTGAATTCTTCTATGTCAGGCAAAATGTGAACCTGAATAACTTTGTCTTTAATTAAAGTTGAAGAAACACCGACTTATACAAAAGCATACTGTTCAAGAAATGAAGCAGTGCCCTATGTTCTAGTATCATTTATAAACAATAAAATAAAAGACTAATGCACCCAACTTTTAAGCAAAACATGAAACATTTAAAGGCAATTGTAACTCAAGGGTACAATCTCCATTGTTCCTTCTGTTGACCCTAACATATTGGTCCTAAACATTACTGGACACATAAAACCCTGAGATAGAACTTTGTACTGGTATAACTATAACCTTGAGTCCGCAATGTCAAGCCATCCATGACCAAAAAAAATGATCATGTGTGATAAACGGAGACTTTTGAGGTTGAATTCTTAGACTTCCGGGCATGTAAAATCACTTTTTTGCATAATCCCCAAGTTTAGACAGCTTCGTAGTAGATTTATACCTTTAAAAAAAAAAAAAAAACAAAAACTCAGATTATACGTCACACCGTCTTCCAAGAAAACTATGGAACTCCAAAATTTGAGAGAACATTTGGAAGTCTTGCCTTTCGATTGGGAACCTCATGTTCAGGTTCTTTTTTGTTCCTCAATTTTGACAATTCTTCTCGCACTCTTTTGTTTCTTTCTAGCCATAATATTCTCGGGCTTAGCATCTGAGAAGGATAAGCTACAAATCTTAGGAGAGTGCATCAGAAAGCCAAGGCAATAAAAAAAGTAAATGCAATTAGTGCATCGCATAAATACTAGATAAATGTTACTGAGTTATTACTCTTCTCTACAGAAATAGAATGAAGAAAGAGAGGGGGAGAGAGAAAATTAACCTGGAAGTGTCTCGGCGAGGGATCTGGCGGCGAGTCTGGTGATGGGCATCTTTTTCCTGCACGGAAGAAAATAGTGGAACAAAGAAGTCCGGTTGAACTTGGGACAAAATCGCATTTGGAGGTCGTGCAGGAAACGGCGGCAGCCAGCTAAGGTTGATTTTGTTTGGCCGAAGTTTACAGCCGGTATCTTAATATATATATATATATAAAGGCTCAGCTCGATCTAAAAATAGTCTATTCTCAGCTAAAATCTCAACCGTTGATCTACTTAATTTAATAGCTGAGATTTAATTTAAATATTAACGGAATAACGATTTACGCCGTTAAGTATTTAACGGCGCGTTAAGTGTTAAAATTAAATATCAGCCGTTAGATCAAGCAGATCAACGGCTGAGATGTTAGCTGAGAATAGGCTATTCTCAGATCGAGCTGAAAATAGCCTTATATATATATATATATAATATATATTATATATATATAATATATATATATAATTCGATATCAAATAGTTGAGCGACATATAGTACTTTTTATAATTCATAATATGCCACGTGGCGTCTCTATTATTTTACAATTTGACATGTATCACTTAAATACATTCAATATATACTTAATGAACTATTAATACTTTTATTAAATATAAAAATTAAATATAATTTATAATATTTATTTTATATTTTAAAGATAAATTATAATAATTTAGAAGAATTTGAAAGGTCATTATCAAATTCTTAAAAAGCTATATATAATTATATACAATATATACAAATGGGTGATCAAAGTCGTATAATTTTTTGTATTTAATGAAAATTATAAGGTCATTTTCTTAATAATATATATATAATTATATAAAATATATACAAATGGGTGATCAAAATCGTAACTTTAGGTATATAATTTGATTTTTTTTTCTCTAATTAAATATAATAGATATAGTATAATATTTTAATAAAAATAAATATTAATTTATATAAAATTAATATGTTTAAAATAAAATAAGCTTTCGAATAATATTATATATATATATATATATATATAAAAAAATTTATAAATATTTACAATATTTAAAATTCGTTGGCAATATGTTCTAGCATATGGCATCTTAATAACTTTTGGTGTATAATGTCATATTTATTCTTTTTCTTAAAAAACTATATGACATCTGCATTATTTGATAAGAGTTTAAAAATTATTAAATAAATTTGAAGAATATAAAATATCTAAAATGGATTAAAATAAAATATAAAATGGATTATTTATCTATACACATACGTAACTATTAATATAAAAATAATTATAGTGCATATTTTATAGTAATTTAAAAAAAATTATCTGTATTTTAAAACAAATAATATATATATATATATATAACTGGATATCACCACCATTTCACGTCACTCAAATAACTTTATTAATTAATATATATCATATGGTAATTATTTTGCTCTAAAAATAATATAATAAATAAAATATAATATTTTAATAAAACTAATTATTAACTAATATATTAAAAAAATAATAATATTATTATTTTATATTGGTGACTAACAACCGTGCATCGCACCGGTTCGAAACTAGTTAATCTTAGATAATAGCCCGTATCAATTGAGTCTATCAAGTTTGAAGATCCAGTGCACGTAATCACGGCATATCGTCCAGGTATTATCAAAATACTAGTTTTGCATCCGTATGATGCACAAATATTAGTTATATATAATTATATATAAATAATAATACTGAAAATTTTAATTTCTTATAATTTTTATATTATAATTTAATATAAATTGATAGTTATTTTTATTAGTATATAATATTTTATTCCTTATATATTAAGCAAAATTTTTTTTTTAATCCCTGAACTTTACAAGAAATGTATTTTTATAATCCTGAATTTTATTCCGTATCCGCGATAACCATGTATTTTAAAAAACGTCGACGATAATTTTGCCGTTAGTTTTTTTTTTATTATTGCCTGTTAATTTGCTTATGTGGCGTTTTTATTACGACGTTGCAGAATAAATTAATTTTTAAATATCTATTAAATATTTATTGTTTTCAATTCTTTTTTCTTATTTTTCTGTTATTATTTTTTCGATTACACGTTGATCGCGTCTTCCTCCTCTCCGACGATCAACACGCTGCGTCGCCCGTCTCCTCTTCTCGTTCTCGACGAGATCGAAGGCTTGCGATCGCGCTCGGCTACGGTATCTGAAGCAGGTTGTTGGCGTTGCTCGCGATGGGATCTCAGGCTTGAGGCAGCGTGGCGACGGGATCGGCAGCCCTCTCCGCAGCAAGCAGAGAAGTCGTGGCGACTGAAGCTGGAGATGGCGCAATCTCGCTCGACAGTCAGTGCTGAAGATTGCAGGTGGAGCGGCGATGGGTTCTAAAGTCGGAGCAGCGCAGCACTCACGGCAACGGGATCTGGAGTCGGAGCAGCGCAGCGAGCGGCGACCAGATCTGAATGCTTGCAAACGGATCTAAAGCTACAAGGCAGAGCAGAGCGCGGGCAGAAGCTGCGAGTCAGAACAATGCGCGAAGCGACTGGATTTGAAGTTCGCGGCTGGATCTGAGGCTGTAAGGCAGAGCTGCGAGCGGCGACCAGATCTGAATGCTTGCGACCGGATCTAAAGCTGAATGGAAGAGCAGCGCGCGGGCAGAAGCTACAAGTCAGAGAAATACATGGTGGATTTGCCGTCCTTCACCGGATTCGGGTTGTTGCCGTCGTCGTCAGTGATTTCATTCCGTTCTTCATGAAGCTGTGCACCTTGTCATCATTAATTTCATTCCGTTTCCGTCATCGTCATCCTCACTGTCGTGTGCACGCGGTTACCTGAGATCGTGCACCGCGCTGCTGAGTGATGATCGAGAAGATTGACGCCAATGGTGACGGCTCCAATTGACATCGATGCGGAGGGCTTTAACAGATGATAATGGAAGGGTGTCACGGTATAATAGTAGAGTGGCAAACTTGGTAATTGTAGTGAAGTAGATGTCTAAAAGTCATTGCAAGTGGTAATGGGTTGTTAGCGAGTTGTTAGCCCAGTTGGTAGTTAGCTGGATCAGTTAGGGTGGACCGGCCTATATAAGGCCTGGATTGTAACTGGAAAGGTTATGAATGAAAATAAATGTCTTCCACCTCAAGCTTCCTTCTCTGAACTCTCTCTGTTCTCTCTTCTCCATTCTCTGTTCTTGTCCTCTCTTCTCCATTAACAGAGGCTAAAGCTCACGCACGATTGGGTGCGTGACAAGTGGTATCAGAGCCCGTTGATCTTGCCTGCGGCGGGTCCAATCTGTACCGACAATCTGACTCGGAACCATCCTATGTCACCAACGTTACCGGAGACGACAAGTGAAGAAATCGATCTCACCGCGGTTCCAGCTCGTAGATCGGTTCGTCTAACAACGATCAAATCAGGTCTTTAGCTCTCAACAGGAGGAGCAAACTCCAGTGACGCAGGAGCAGTTCAACGAGGTGATGTTGCTGTTAAAAGGATTTCAGAAATCCTTAAGTGAATTCTCTTCGAGCCTGGCGGAGACAAAGGCTCAGACGACGCAACTTCTTCGACGTGATAGTAGCGATTCTAGACCGCCATTGCTCGCTCCTCCCCCATCAGGAAGCAGGAACTCCAATCCCTCACAACAACCAAGAAACATGGGCTCCGAAAATCAACAAGTGAGGCGTTCGGTGTATCATCCTCCTACTAGAATGTCTAAAGTAGAATTTCCAAAATTCTCTGGTGATGATGTCCGCAGGTGGATTTTGCAATAATGTGAGCAATTCTTTGAGTTGGATGAAACACCGGAAATGACCAAGGTGCGTATAGCCTCGATTCACCTCAAATCGAGAGCACTGCAGTGGTATAAGGGATACATCAGTAGCAGGATGCTTGATGAACTATCCTGGTCATATTTCAAATCTGAAATTGAGACCCGATTCAGCGCCACATTGTTTAAAGACCCCATGGCAGAGCTGGCCAAACTGAAACAAACAGGATCCGTGCAAGAATATCAAGACAAGTTTGATGAACTAGCCGCGGAAGTCGTTTTGTCATAACAACAGAAACTAAGTTGCTTTCTCGGTGGTCTGAGAGGTGACTATGAGATGGAGGTGCGAAAATTCCAACCTGTCTCTGTTAAGCATGCCTTTATATTGGCTCGTTTGCACGAGCAGATGCAACCAAGTGCAACCACAACAGAGGTGCATCACAGGAATGTGATAAGTCCGGTTAGTACAGCAACGACATCTGTACTTACTGATGTCACTAACAGGTTACCGGAAAAAGGAGGATGGAATGAGACCGGGGCTAAAAGAACGACCAAGGTGGTGACTAATGACTACATTGAAGATAAAAGAGCTAAGGGACTTTGTTTCTACTGTCCAGAGAAGTATCACCGGGACCACGTATGCAAGAAGAAATGCCTTTACATGATTCAGATAGTGGACGATGAGGAAGATGATGAACAACTTCCTGAAGCTAACCTTGATCAGCTGGAGGAAGTAGCAACAGACGTACCTAAAATCTCCCTAAATGCATTGTACGGGGTTCCATCCTGCAGGACGATGAGAGTGCAGGGAAAAATCAAAAGACAAAGGGTGCAAATGCTACTCGATTCAGGTAGCACACATAACTTCATTGACGTAGGTTTAGCAAAAAGGTTAAACTGCAACACAACCAAGGTGAATGCTATGCGAGTTGAGGTTGCAAATGGGGAAAGCTTAGCAAGTTCTGGGGTATGTGGAAATCAACACTGGAGTATAAATGGCCTGGAATTCACCTCTGATATGATGACATTACCTCTGGGAGGATGTGACGTGGTGTTAGGTGTTCAATGGTTGTCAACTCTGGGCCCAGTTCTATGGGATTTTCAGCAACTGTGATGAAATTTATCTATGAAGACAAGATTGCAACCATCACTGGATGCATGTCCGAAGGCGATGTTGTCAACATCGATGACCAGCAGCTGGAAAGACTGTTAAGGCAGTCCAGGGGGCGAGAGGATGGGAAAGCCTTCGGGCTACAACTATGCTGTACTGCAAACTCAACTCCATCCCTATTTTCTATTGAAATGGGTGAATCACTACAGGATACACCCTCTGAGCAGTGGGAGTTGCAGAAGCTGCTCACGGAGTTTGAAGAAGTATTTAGTGTTCCTTCGAGCATGCCACCACCGAGAGCTTTTGATCATGGTATTTTACTCAAGGAAGGGCCCAGCCGGTGAATTGCAGACCCTACAGGTACTCCTCAGCTCAAAAAGATGCTATAGAGATCATGATCAAAGAGCTAAGGGAAGCTGGAATCGTACGCACTAGCAACAGCCCATACGCTTCCCCGGTAGTAATGGTCAAGAAGAAAGACGGATCCTGGAGACTTTGTGTCGATTATAGGGAGCTCAACAAACAAACGGTGCAGGATAAATTTCCCATCCCTATGGTGGAGGAACTGCTCGACGAGTTGGGTGGCGCCAAATATTTTTCCAAGATTGACTTAAGGTCCGGCTATCACCAAGTAAGAATGAAACATGAAGATGTAGAGAAGACAGCCTTCAAGACACATGACGGACACTACGAGTACTTGGTTATGCCTTTTGGGCTTACCAACGCTCCTTCGACTTTTCAACATCTGATGAACGAGGTATTTAGACCCTTCTTGAGAAAGTTCATTTTGGTTTTTTTTTTTATGATATTTTGGTGTATAGCTGCACTTGGGAAACTCATTTACAACATCTAAAGGTGGCTCTGGAAGCTCTCAAAGGCAACCAACTCTATGCTAAACTGAGCAAGTGTGAGTTTGGGGGTAACCGGATTGAGTACTTGGGTCATCTTATCTCTGCCGAGGGGGTTGCAACTGATCCAAGAAAGGTCGCAGCAGTTCGTGACTGGCCAAAACCGAAAACTCTCAAGCAAATGCGAGGATTTTTGGGGCTAACAGGCTATTACAGGAGATTTATCAAGGATTATGGCAAGATTTCCCAACCGCTGACTGCAATGCTGAAGAAGGATAGCTTCCAGTGGAGTGAAGCAGCCGAAATGGCTTTTACAAGGTTGAAGGAAGCAATGATACAACCGCCGGTCCTTGCACTGCCTAACTTCAGCAAAACATTTATCGTGGAGACCGATGCATCTGGTGTGGGCATAGGAGCTGTATTGCTACAGGAAGAACACCCAGTATCATACCTCAGCAAGGCCTTAGGCATCCTCCATAGAGCCAAGTCCACATATGAGAAGGAGCTATATGCTATTGTTTATGCAGTACAAAAATGGTCCAAGTATCTCATGGGCAGGAAATTTCAGATTCGAACTGACCATCAGAGTTTGAGATATCTCCTGGAGCAATGAATATCCACTCCTAGTCATCAAACTTGGTTGGCTAAATTGCTGGGATATGACTATGAAATTACTTACAAGAAAGGAGTTACAAATGCAGCAGCTGATGCACTTTCCAGGCTACCCGTTGATGATAAAGAAGAAGTGACGCCTGCTATATGCTACCAAGTGAAAGGAGAACAGTTGCTTACTATCACAGTTTCATCTGTCTCAAGCAATCTGCTTGAAGAAATTAAAAGCAGCTGGGAGCAAGACCCATTGATCCAGAAGATCATTCTGAAGCTAGCTCAAGGGTCAAACAACATTCCACAATACTCTATGGTTGATGGAATCCTAAGACGCAAGGGTCATGTGGTGGTGGGTAATAATATTAATGTACGAAGGAAAATACTTGATTCAGTAATGCTAGTGCTGAAGGGGGACACGCAGGTATCAAAGGCAGTCTTCGGCGGCTCACAAGCACATTCTACTGGAGGAAGATGAAACGAGATGCTGCACAGTTCGTACGAGAGTGCGAAGTGTGTCAACGCTTCAAGCCAGAACATGTTGCATATCCAGGTTTGCTGCAGCCCTTACCAATTCCTCAAAGACTATGGGATGAAATCTCAATGGATTTCATCGAAGGGCTTCCTCGCAGTCAGCACAAGCAGGTAGTTTTTGTTGTGGTAGATAGGCTATCCAAATATGCCCATTTCATAGCCTTATCTCATCCTTATACAGCTCGAATAGTAGCAGAAGCTTTTATGGATCATGTTTACAGGCTGCATGGTATGCCTTGCATTATTGTTAGCGACATGGACCCTGTTTTCATGAGCCTGTTCTGGAGAGACATTTTCTCTCGGTTTAAAGTGCAACTTCATCAAAGCTCGGCATATCATTCTCAAACGGATGGACAATCTGAAGATGTTAATCGCTGCTTGGAGCAATATCTGAGATGTATGACGGGAGACAAGCCCACAACATGGACGCAATGGTTACCTCTGGCGGAAGTTTTGGTACAAACTCACTCTCATGTTACCACTTCAACACTACTCCATATGAAGCTTGTACCTCCAGCACCCCCACACATATTCCTTATGTGAGTCGTGACTCCAACGTGGAGGCAGTTGATAGGAGCTTGACTGCCCGAGAGGAGGTCATACGATTATTACAATTACATCTAGCAGAGCACAACAGAGGATGAAACGATGCGCTGACAAGAAGAGGACGGAGCGTGAATTTACTGTTGGCGATTGGGTATACCTCAAGCTCCAACCATATCGCCAATGTTCAGTCGGAGCGAAGCCTTTCCACAAATTGGCGGAAAAATTTTATGGACCTTTTCAGGTTATCCAGCGCGTAGGCAAGGTTGCTTACACTTTGGCGTTGCCTCCAACTGCTCGCATTCACCCCACATTTCATGTCTCCTTGCTCAAACGTCATGTGGGGTCCGTTCCAACAGATAGCACTATTCCACTTTGGGATAGCCACTTGCCACGATTGCCAGAAGTAATTCTAGATCGCCGCATGGTAAACAGAGTTAATCGTGCAGTCACGCAAGTTCTAGTTAAATGGTCGAATGCTCCTATGGAAGATAGCACCTGGGAATTCTTCTTCGATCTCTGTCAGCGTTACCCAGACTTCGAGCCTTGTGGACAAGGTTCATCCCGAGGGGGAGAAATTGTCACGGTATAATAGTAGAGTGGCAAACTTGGTAATTGTAGTGAAGTAGATGTTTAAAAGTCATTGCAAGTGGTAATGGGTTGTTAGCGAGTTGTTAGCCCAGCTGGTAGTTGGCTGGATCAGTTAGGGTGGACCGGCCTATATAAGGCCTGGATTGTAACTGGAAAGGTTATGAATGAAAATAAATGTCTTCCACCTCAAGCTTCCTTCTTTGAACTCTCTCTGTTCTCTCTTCTCCATTCTTTGTTCTTGTCCTCTCCTCTCCATTAACAGAGGCTAAAGCTCACGCACGATTGGGTGCGTGACAAAGGGCAGCAAAACGACGACAATGAGGAAGACGAGATCGAGGCCTTCAAAGTTTTCGACTAGAACGTTGATGGATTCATCACTGTCGACGAGCTCCCATCAATGCTGCCGTAGCTCCGGCGGTCACCGTCCCTGAGAAAAAATAAAAAATAAAAGACTATATTAGTCCAAGGAAAGTTTTAAAAAAAAGTATATAAAAAAAACTATTATCATGTGCCACATCAGACTAAAATAAGCTACACAGCGATTTAACGGGTGTAAACATAAAAAACTAACGGTAGAATTATCGCGGACGTTTTTTTAAAGTACAGGATTATCGCGGATACGGAATGAAATTCAGGATTATAGAGACACATTTTTATAAAGTTCAGGAGTTAAAAAGAAATTTGACCATTTTGATTTTACATTTGCTAAAACACCTATTTATAAGCGTCTTTGCAAAAAAATTTAATATAAGAGTTATAAATCTAAAACGCAACAGAAAAAGACAAGCAACTTACTGTTAACTAAACAATAAACAAACGTAAATTCAGCAAAAAAAAACCTCTCTGTTTTTGAAATTTTGATTTTCCACATACTAAAACACCTATTTATAAGCATTTTTTTCGAAAAACTTTTAATATAAAAGTTATAAATCTTAACGAGAGCAACAACTTTCATATTGAAAATTTTTCAAAAACTAATATGCAACAGAAACAGAAAGCAACTTACTGTTAACTAAACACTAAAAGGAAATTTGCAAAAACACTCCTCTTTTTTTTTTGAAAGTTGTATACGTATCGTCATGTTTGATATGTTGTAATAAACCCTTTTTGATTTACTTGATTATGGTTATCTGTTTATTTATCGCATCGTCATGTTTGATATGTTGTATGAATGTATGTGATAAACCCCATGGACTAAGGCGACAGAATTAGGATCATGATAGTTGATCATGATAATGAGACCTAATGTCTTATAAACCTAAGTCCAGAATGTTCTTAGTCATAGGTGCATTGAGTAGGGCTCAATGTCACCGGAAAGACTAATACACAGCTTGCTTGCTCATACGATGAGAGTAGTGATCTCATTACTACGCGTGTAGTAGACACTGAAGCAAGTGTGTAGGTGCTCATTGGATGAATGAGTTCACTGAACTGACTTACTCGAAGAATACCAATGGAGTCTGTCAATGGTAATTCTTCAGTGTGATAGTTATGCCTTGATCCTCAGACTTGAGATTATCATAGTATCTTATGTGTATATGATTTATGCTTTAGTGTGTTTCCAAGTATAGCTCAGCTGTACAAGGGAACCATCTGGGTATAAATAATAGCACATGAAGATAGATGATAACCAATAGAGAATCTGTCACCTCCTATATAGGAGGAGAATATCCTATATGTCTTTGAATAGAACTAGCTCAGAAAATCCTTGGCCGAGGTACGATGTGAATTAAGAAATGTTCTTAATGTCACAGACGAGCGAATCTATTAAGACAGATACATATGATTGAGCTATATTAGAGTTTGACAGATATCCATACTCTAAGCTCATTCGGGATGTTAGAAAGGAACAGAAGGATTATAGGGCATGGGAACTATTCACATAAAGGTTTCAAGTGATGAATACTGATATTCATACCACACGGGTGGTCGTGGCACGTTGCTAGACGTTAACCACGATCTGTGGATAAATATAATTAATTGGTTGAATTAATTATTTGTTAATTAGTTGAATTAACTATTTATTCACTGCCGGCGTGGTACTGAACCTAATGGGTCACACGCAAATGAGACACGATCGCGAAAAACCGAAAATTTGTGCATGAGGGGCTGCTTTTGCCAATGTCCAAAGTGTTGGACCTAAGTTTTGCAAAAACTTGAGTGCCGTTTTTGCAAAACAGCAAAAGCTCGGATTTATTGTAATATATGACCCTATATATATGCATGAATAGTTTCATCTTCACCACCGATTTTGAGAAAACCTTCGGCGCCGACGCGGACAAGAGGATACCCTAGACTGCTAGCACAGCGAACGGCGATCCTCAACGTCCGGTCGTCCACTCCTTCTCCGACCTGCGTCGCCGGCAAACGGACTGTCGGCGACTGTTCTGCTAGAAGCTCGAAGCTTCCGGCCGACTGCACCGGCTCTCCTGCATCGACGAGCCTCCGACGCTCCTTGTCTCTGGAAGTCGACAGAGACAACACCGAGCACCGGCTGTCCACGGCACCTCGCCTCCAAGTGCAACCGTTGCACGACGCGGAGCCGGTGGAAGCCTTCGGCGACGACGCGCGCTCCGACTGCTTGAGAAGGAGACGGAGGCGGTGATCGACCTCTGATCGGAGATCGTCCAGACGTCGTTGGCGGTGCGGAGACGAAGCCGGAAAGTTGGCAGCGTGCGGGCGAAGAGAGAAACGAAGGAGAAGACACTGTTCACCTATACGGGCCGAGCTCGATTAAATCGGATCCATAAGGCCCAATTGGTTTTAATTCGATTTAATTGGATTAAATCGGATTACGGTTTCGCGAGCGTCTCAGCGTGGACTAGCATTAGAGGCCGGGTATTTTCGCGGCTCTATTCATCAGAATCTGAGAATCATTACGTGGCGTGTTCGACCCGCCAAGGTATTTCGATAAAACTCGTACCGCGTTAGATGCATGATAGGATCGTAATAAATTAATTAGATTAATTTTATTGCGTCATGCTTATTATTTACATGCGATGTGGATGTTTCGATTATTATAGCATACCAATGTGATCCTGTATTCGGGTACACGGGGCTTTTGTATTAAGAATTTTTAAATTTCCGCTGCGCATCTGATGTGGTTTTGACCCCCATAACCCAACACATATAGTGACTAGTAACAGAGCAAACATAGTCCTAACATGACTTTATTGAAAAGAAAGAGAACAAAACAGTCAGTCATCTTGAAACAAAGTCGTGTCGATATAGTCGATCCCCCCGTCAGGAGTACTGGTAGAAGTTATCTTGTTTGCAGTAGCCGTCGGTGTTGTATCCACGGGATTAAGTTTTATATTTCCAGCGTCAATCAGTTCGTATATTTTGTTTCGCAGAATATAGCAGTTATTTGTGGAGTGACCATGGGCGCCACTATGAAATTCACAATAAGCATTTACATCATACCACTTAGGAAACAGAGACGTGAATTGTCGAGCCGGTATAGGCGTCAACATGCCTTCCTTAGCCAAATGTCGATATACCTCCATTTGGGGGACAAGCAAAGGTTCCCGTGGAGGTTGATACTGACGAGCCCTCGGGAGTTGTTGTTGAACAGGGGCTTGTGGCTACCGAGCTAGGATCTGTTGATGTTGAACTTGATATGTTTGAATGACATACTGAGGGTTATGTATGTTGCTGAAGTTGCTGATAGGAGCGGTTCTGGTTGTATGATGGAGTCTGATATTGTATAGCTGTTTGTGCTGGAACTCGATATACTGACTGTTGGAAATTGCCTGCCCCGCTGATATTGTTTACTTCTTTCTCTTTCTTCTTGGTCTTTGCTTGTTCTTCGGCTGATTTGAAGACACTATCATGTGCCAGCTCGATTCTCAGACCGACAGTAATTAGTTGAGTGAAGGTAGAGGCGATGTCACATACAGTTTTAATTTTATCATCAAGACAGCTCAAAGTCATAAATTCGTCAATTACTTCTTTTTCAGTCATTGGAGGCGTGATCTGAGCAGCAAGATTCCTCCATTTTTGAGCGAAAGTACGAAACTTTTCTTCCTTTTTGGAGTTAGAAGCTTCAGTGAGTATTTGTCAGGTGCTAAATCCTTGTTATGCTGATATTGATTGAGGAAGGCATTTGCTAGATCCTTCCAGCTTTTGATTTCATTCTTGTTTAAATTCAGGTACCAACGGATTGCTGGTCCTTTTAGACTCTCCTGAAAGTAGTAAATCAGCATCTTCTCGTTCTTAAGATATGCCCCCATCTTACTACAGTACATCGAGATATACACTTGGGGGTCATCAGTTCCGTCATATTTTTCGAAGTCGGGAACTTTGAAATCTTTCGGGATCTCAAGATCAGTTATAATGCAGAATTGTGCAGGATCTACTGTTCCTCTGATACATTCCAAAGTATTCAGACGATTTAGAATGGTTTCTACCTTATCTTCAATTTGTTGATTTTCAGATAGAATGGAGTCATGTTTCTCTTCTATGCTGACAGAGACTGGTATGACCGGAGGATTCGGAGGCAGTACCCCTTGAGTTTCCAGTTGAATTACTGGAATGTGTTAGGGCTGTTCTGGTAAGCCATAAGGATCATACAGATTTTGTTGTGCATATTGTTGTTCTTGGGGTTGTACAGACGATTTTGTAAGGTTGTTATTTTGTTCAACAAGTTGTGCCATTATTGTCGTCAAACGTTCCAGCTGTTTACCCATGTCATTAAGTTATCTGCGGAGTTCTTCGTTTTCGTTCATCAACTGCTCATTCTTTTTGCGATAGTCGTCTTGACCGTTCTTGTGTAATGAAAATGTGTGTCAGTGATATACAGAAATTCAATTTTCAAAAGAATGTTTATTGTGAGAAATCTTCGAAAAGTTTTTTTTTGTTATGTGAAAAGAAAAGAAACTTTGAAAAGAATTTTTTTATTTTTTATTTTTTAAATTAAATGATTTGGGGAAAACAAAAGAAAAGAAAAGAAAAAAATTGATTTTGTGAATTTTTTGATGAAAAGAAAAAAAAATTTTTGGAAACATTTTTTTTTAATGAAACTATATATATATATATATATCTTTGAAAAATTTTTTTGAAAAGAATTTTTTTTTAAAAACAAAATATTTTTGAAAAGTTTCTTTTTTTTTTAAGAAGAAAAAAAAAATTTTGAAAAAAGAAAAAAAAATAATTTTTTTTTTTGAAAAGGTATTTTTATTTTTTTTGGGAAAAGGAATTAAAATGTTTTGGATGTCATGAGTGTCGCTACATGAGGATATGCAACTATTGGTGTCTTAAATTATTGGTTTCTAATAGCCCGTCATTGCTGGGGTTCCGCAGGTTACCAGCATGCATGGTATGTCAGTCCTGGTACTACCCAGATAACATATAGGCTAGGCTGAGGGCTGGATTTTACGACTACCCGTATGCATTGCACACGAGCTTCGATATTATCCCAGATCTTAAGGCCGGGTCGAAGCCTGAGGTTATGTGTATGCAGTGATGTGTATGCAAATTGATTCCTAAAATAAATATATACACAAATCTATATGTAACAATAATAAAATGATTAAACAAAAATAAATATGCAGCAATGATTTTTTGTGCGAAATAATAAACCCCAAATTAAAATTTTAAGCCACTTAATTGTAATGAGCCTGACAGTTACCCAGCGGAGTCGCCATCTGTTGACGACCTTCCTCCGGATGGGGGAAAGAAAGTTTGGAGTCGCCACCTAATTTTTATGGAGAATTAGAAAATCGGGATAAGGCACGTTGAGATTCTTGGGCTCGTTGTCGGTTACGTGTGGGGAAGACGGAACACCCCCACAGCGCCCCTCTGAAGCGGGTACTCTTAATTAAACGGCTTATATTTTTAAAATTGGGATTCATCATTTCATTTATGAGATTTAAATGTATGCATATATGTGATAATGCTAAGAAATTGTAAGAGAAATAAATGTTACCGACTGCGCGTGTTTTCGTTTATTCTTAGTTTTGACGTGTGATTTTTTTTTTTTTTTTTTTAGATGTAAAGTTCAGATAACCACCTCACTCTAATCTCATGTTTTTAATTTTTCTGTCATATAAGGGTGTAGAGATCGGTTAACCGCCTCACTCTAACCCTTTGATGTTTATGAGATTTTATATTTATTAATTTTTATGTTTTAAAAATTTTATTAAGGTGTAGAGATCGGTTAACCACCCCACTCTAACCTTATTTTTAAAATATTTTAGGATTTGTCATTTTTTATTATTTTTTATATTTTAAATATTTTAATAAGGTGTAGAGATCGGTTAACCGCCTCACTCTAACCCAAAAGATATTTATAAGATTTTATATTTATCAATTTTATGTTTTAAAAAATTTTATTAAGGTGTAGAGATCGGTTAACTGCCTCACTCTAACCTCATTTTTAAAAGATTTTAAGATTTGTCTTTTTTTTAATTATTGTTTTTATATTTTAAATAATTTAATAAGGTGTAGAGATTGGTTAACCGCCTCACTCTAACCTTATTTTTAAAAGATTTTAAGGTTTTGTCATTTTTTATTATTTTTTATATTTTAAATAATTTAATAAGGTGTAGAGATCGGTTAATCGCCTTACTCTAACCTTATTTTTAGAAGATTTATGATATTTTTGATGTTTAGAGCCATCTTTATAGACAAAAATCATAAAATTATAGCTTAAAACCCAATTAAAAGTGATCAAAATTGATTAAAAATATATTTGGGCCACTAAATAGGTTCCTAGGGTCAAAATGGCTAAGTTAGAATTAAAATGGCTCGATCCGAATTGAAAATGGCTCGGTCAAATTCGATTTGGGCTCGACCGGATTAAAAATGACTCAGTTTAATTGAAACTGGCTCGGTCGGATTCGAAAATGGCTCGGTCGGATTTAATCTGGCTCTGTCGCGATCGAAACAGGCATCGGCCGCGACCGAGCTGGGCTCGAGCCCATTGCGCGCGGGGTTAGCCCTGCGCGCAGCGCATCCATTCTAAGTGACGACCGGCTGATCTTTCCTGCGTATGCTTGGCCGCGAGCTCGCGGCCGAACTTTAATGGCCGGCGGCGTTTCGCCGCCGGTCGCCTCGTCCTATATATGTATTTTAGGGTTTTCGATGGTTCCGGATCTAATGGCGATGTCAAAATTTAGTTTCGACGCTTGTACACCGAGATATTCAAGGGTGTAATTTCGGGAATAAAAAGTTTTTTATTATTTTCGCCGCCGTGGCTTTCGCCGACGGTGTAATTTCGGAATAAAAATATTTTTATTATTTCGCCGCCGTGGCTTCGCCGACGGTGTAATTTCGGGAATAAAAATATTTTTATTATTTCGCCACCGTGGCTCGCCGTCGGCGAAGCCACGGCGGTTTTCCGTCACCTACAACGGGTAGAGATCGTAATGTGATGCTTTTTAGGGAGTTTCAATGCGTACCTAAATTAACCGAATTCGGTTTTTTAGCGTTTCCGGCGACGGCGGCGGTGGCGAAGCAGTGCGCCGACTGCGATACCGTTTGAGATGAGTCGACGGAGCTCGTGGCAAGTAGCAGGCCGTGGTCGCTTGCTCTCCCTCTCTCTTTCTCGAATTTTTCTTTGTCGGTTTTTTTTCTTCCTCCCAATCGCCGGTCCTCCGATCGCCGCCCCTCCTCTCTCGTCGAGCTCCCTTTAAATAGCCGCCGAGGCGCTGGCGGACCTCTTCCTCAGTGCGGTGAACGGCTACGACCGCTTCTCCCGGCGCCGTTTCTTCCGCTTTGATTTTTCCTCTCTTTTTTCGTATTACGTAAATAATACCTTTCTTTGCAAAATTACAAAATAATTCTCAAAAGATTTTGCAAAAGTTTGGACATGTAGTTTATGATTTGGCAAAATGGGACCCTCTCATATAAAGTTTTTGTTTTCGCGAAAATTTCTCGTTCATGTGCGGTCTCGTTAGAATTTTAAACAATCATATATGTCCATATAGTCTCAAATTAAGCTAAAATAAATTTAATCGTATAAATTATGATTTTAAGCTTAATCGAGTTTATCGAATAAAATCGGGACGAACCTGGACAAAATGGGGTGTCTACAACCGTCATCTTCTAAATAATCTTCTTGATGTTCTTGTTAGTGGCCTCTATAGCGCCATTCATTTGTTGGCGATATGGTACTGAGTTATGATGGTTGATCTTGAATTCCTGGCACTTTTTATCCACCATCTTGTTATTTAGACTTGTTCCATTATTAGTAATGATCCTCTTGGGTAGTCCGTACCAACAAATGATGTTATTTCTGAGGAATTTCGTCACTATAGTCTGTGTTACACTTGCATATGAGGCAGCCGCTACCCACTTTGTGAAGTAATTAATGGTGACCAAGATTAATCGGTGATCGTTGGAAGCTATTGGGAAAATCAGAACAATCATGTCTATCCCCCACATAGAGAAAGGCCATACAGGAGCGAATGTGTTCAAGTGACTGGCAGGCAGATATATTATGTCTTCGTAAATTTGACACTTGTGGCACTTCCTGGCAAAGTTGATGCAATCAGTCTCCATTTTGAGCCAATAGTATCCCATTCTTAAGATCTTTCTTGCCATGCTATGACCGCTGGAATGTGACCCACAACTTCTTTCGTGCACTTTTGTAATCAACTTTTCAGTTTCCTTCTCATTTTGACATCTCAGGAGTACCCCGTCAAAGGATCTTTTGTACAATACATCATTGCTAAGAAAGTAGCCCATAGCCAGCCTACGGATGGCCTTCTCATCATTTTCCGTAGCATAAGAAGGATACTCTTGATTTTTCACATACGATAGAATGTCATAATACCAAGGTTTTCTGTTTCGTTTCTCTTCCACGCTATGGATTTCGTGGGTGGGTGAGTTTTTGAAAGATCTATGTGAGGTTCAGGAGATTTAGAATTTGTTATTATCGGGTTAATTATGCTTGATCGAGAGTTTAATTTGAATTTTTGGGTGCTCGATTTGCATTTGGATGGTTTTAGACTTGATTTGGTTTTGATTTTGGTGTTTTGGGCCTGCTTCGACCCAATTTGATCCGAGCCCTGTGACGCCCCGTACCCCCGGGGGTCACAAAAAATAGAGTGGATATATTATTATTATTTTTTGAATAGACTAAAAGACAAGACGTTATGAGCTAGTATTTCAAATTCTCAATAATACATTAGATTTACAATGCTAATTAATTTATACAGTGGAAGATAAATAAATTTATATATTTAACCCAAAACCATCTTCTGAAACCCCGTGCTCGCTCTAATATCGTCGACAGTTCCTGCAAATAACCAAGGGGAAGAAGGGGGGTGAGTATATAAAATATACTAAGTGAGTGACCCACCCTCGCAAAGGCAACTAACTGCCAGGGCTGCGGCCACACACCAAACACATACAAATACGGTAAGCACACTTGCGAATGCATTCATGCGTGAGTATAGAAATTCTGCATATTATTGCTACTTTTATATGCCAATGCAATCTGCACGCATAACATAAGTCCAGGCACACAAATTATATTCTAATCATCTTCTAGCAATAGATGAACATACAACAAATTATCACAACATGCTGAAGTAAACAACTCACTACAAGCATGATCTCACAATCCATAAATTTAACATGCAAACAAATAATACAGCATGCTTTCACATCGCAGCATAACTCTGTCATGCGCATCACAACAAACAAGCCTTGCCACCAATAGTGGACTTACACAAAACCAACCACATAACCATTTGCATAACTGTCACGACCTGCGAGCCGAGGGCCGCGACGGAGGGAAATAATTTTTCGCAAAGAAATAAAATCTGAAATAAATAATTTTGCGGAAGCTTAAACAACTAAGGAGTTTATTTCAAATCTCAAATACTCAGAATCAAATCTCAAAGTTCAAACAAGGAAGAGCCGCAACCTGGACATTCAGTCCGAGACGAGAACCCGCGGGGGAGGCGGTTCGGTCTCAACCCAAGCTCAGTTTGCATAGGATACTAATTTATCAATCTCCCCAGATGACACAAGAGGATCCTAAACAATCTAAGGTCCAAACCTCTTTAAAATTTTACGTAAATATACTTAAAAACCATATTTTCGAAATACCGGCTCGACCTGTATTTTTCCAAAAGTTTTGAGATTACCAAACCTCTAGTTAGTAATTATAAGAACCCCTCAAAGCATCGAAATCAAATTCGGAAACCAAATATGCAAAATTTGACGATGAATTCCAGAGCTATTTTCGGTCGACCGGTATGTTTTATCGGTCGACCGAAATTCGACCAGAAATGTATAACAGATCAGCTACAGGTTTCGGTCGACCGATCCAAATTTTCGGCCGACTGATACCTGCAGGATCTGGAAAAACAGATTTGCAGCAACCAATTACCCAACACCCCATTTTCTCAAATATTTTCCCAAATCATCCAAATACCTAGTGTCAACATAGATACAACCAAAATACATGTGCAGGTATCGATTTCCAACCAAAATCTCAACCAACTTCAATAAATCGGATATTTTCCGAAACATCAAAAATACGATCTTTTAAGAACTCAAGAGGTCAAATTTTGATCAAGCCACAATCCCTTTTATATACAAGTGCCGCAAGCACATAAATCCCAAAATACACACGCGATATGCTTCAAACTCCGAAACGGAAGTTTCTTTATAAATAATTATAACAACGTTAATCATTTACATCGTAAACTTAAAATATACAACTTTTAGTGATTAAACCTTCTCAATTAAGGTTTACAACTCTAAAAGTTCACAAACCAATCAAAACATAAAATGTAAGTTAGTGCTTCCAACATTAATTCTTTACATGTTTGCGCTATACAACTAAAAGCTATATGCAATTGAAACCCTTCCCAAAATATACCTTCCCAAAGTCTTTCGGAGCTAGCGTCGGGAATTTAGTACCCTTTTGCCGGTGCCTTCCCACGATCTAACGGATCTGAAAAAGATGAAAACAACGGAGTGAGTCAAAAACGCGATTCATCATATCCATGAATGATGCTGGTGCATTTGTCACCCCAAACGGCATAACAAGAAATTCATAGCGACCATACCGAGTACGAAAAGCTGTCTTCGGCACGTCCTCATCTCTAACTCTCAGCTGATAATACCCTGATCTCAAATCAATTTTTGAAAACACTGCAGCTCCTTGCAACTGATCAAATGAGTCATCGATACGATGTAAACAATATTTGTTCTTGACCGTAACCTGATTAAGCTGCCTATAATCTATACACATCCATAAACTCCCATCTTTCTTCTTGACAAAAAGAACCGGCGCACCCAAGGCGATGCGCTCGGTCGGATGAAACCCTTATCTAACAACTCTTCGATTTGAGCCTTTAGTTCGGCTAACTCCGTAGTAGCCATTCTATAAGGTGCCCTGGATATCGGGGTCGCTCCAGGTACCAACTCAATCTGAAACTCGGTCTCACAGGTAGGTAATCCGGGTAATTCCTCCGGAAAAACGTCCGGAAATTCATTAACAATTGAAATACTATTCAGTTCATCAGTCTCCAACGACGGATTTATCAAATATGCCAAATATCCAGCACAACCCTGCCCAAGCATTTTTCCTGCCTTCATTGCGCTAATGATAGGAATTCCTACCCCAAACTCATCACCGCAAAACTGAATTTTGGTATGTGCGGTATTCTAAAAGAAATGACCTGGTTCGGCAGTCTATCTTAGCATAGTTGCCAGCTAACCAATCCATTCCCAAAATGACATCAAAGTCCGACATATCCAAAACAACTAAATCAGCGTGTAGAGTTCGATCCCCGACTCGAATCTCACACCCACAAAAACGACAATCGGAAAGCAATACATGACCCGCAGGCGTAGAAATCTCAAACATACAATCATATTTCATAAGATATACGGGCAATTTAACAACAAATCTTGACGAAACAAAGGAGTGTGTAGCACCCGAATCAAACAATACAAATGCTGGTAAACTACAAACTGGCAAAGTACCTGCGATAGCTGTCGAACTACCACCCGCTTCTTCGCTCATCAAAGCATTAACTCTCCCCGGAACTCTCGGTGGCTGTCTTGCTGCCCTGCTGGTTTAGTCGCGGAACTCCCTTGGGACTGCTGCGGAACGGCGGTCGGTACTGCTGATACTGAGGTCTCGGCTGCGGAAGCGGTGCCCTCTGCTGCGGCTGCCGAAACTGTACTTCCGACTATCCCTGTGACTGCTGCTGCCCCGAACGTAACCGCGGACACTGATATTTGTAATGCCCTTTCTCATGGCAGTGAAAGCACTCAATCTCCGATATCGGTCTCTGCTGCATACCCTCCCCACTTGAAACGGTTCGGATATCGGCAGAGACGCCAAATTTCCTCTTCTTAGGCACAAACTTTCCTTTCCCCTTCGGATCGTTTTGCACCCTCTCAGATTTCTCACGGGCCCAGTCGGCCTCAATATTCTGCGCCCTCTCCAATGTCGGATGAACCGTGGCGTACTCCTTCCCTGCCATCCTACTGATAATATCCCATTTTAAACCATTTCGAAACTTCCTCGCCATACGCAACTCGTCAGCATGAAGATGCGGAACATATCTTGATAACGCCATAAACTTGGCGTGGTATTCCCAGATGGTCATACTACCTTGTTTCAGCCTCTCAAACTCTTCCTCCTTTGTCCTCTTCACGGACTCAGGAACATACTGCCGGTTGAACAATATCAGAAAATCGGCCCATGAACCAAACTGCCCGATCTGATCCTCAATACTCCTCCACCAATGCTCAGCCTCTCCTGAAACGTAAAGCTGCTAATGGCACCCGAAATTCCATCGGACAATTCAGTTTTAAACAACTTTTCCACCGCTAAGCCAGCTGTCGGCATATCTAGATCGAACCACCCTCAAAACTCGCGGTCGCATCTTGTGAAACGGCCAAGTACTTCATATATCTCTCTTAAACTGGGTCCTCAATCACACCTTGCCTGTACCGGGACGGCCTCACCCACTCCGGGAACAGGGATAGGTTCCGGGACCTGGGGATTCTCAGCTCGCTCGGCCTCGCGCTCATCCAGCATAACCCGAACGACATCCCGAAGGGCCCTAACCATATCCTCGCTAACTCGAGGCTCCTCCGCATATCCGGACTCGGAACCCGACGCGACGACCACGTGGCGGCATCCTGCAACCACAACGACCTAATCAACGATTTACTCTAATCGTCCTACTCTCGTTTTCACAACCCATCAGTTTACAAGTTTTAGTTGTTTAGGAAGCACTAAGTTACACAATGCTCTGATACCATAACTGTCACGACCCGCGAGCCGAGGGCCGCGACGGAGGGAAAATAATTTTTCGCAAAGAAATAAAATTTGAAATAAATAGTTTTGTGGAAGCTTAAACAACAAGGAGTTTATTCAAATCAAATACTCAGAATCAAATCTCAAATTCAAACAAGGAAGAGCCGCAACCTGGACATTCAGTCCGAGACGAGAACCCGCGGGGGAGGCGGTTCGGTCTCAACCGAGCTCAGTTTGCATAGGATACTAATGTATCAATCTCCCCAGATGACACCAAGAGGATCCTAAGCAATCTAAGGCCAAACCTCTTTAACATTTACGTAAATATACTTAAAAACCATATTTTCGAAATACCGGCTCGACCTGTATTTTTCCAAAAGTTTTGGGATTAACAAACCTCTAGTTAGTAATTATAAGAACCCCTCAAAGCATCGAAATCAAATTCGGAAACCAAATACGCAAAATTTGACGATGAATTCCAGAGCTATTTTCGGTCGACCGGGATGTTTTATCGGTCGACCGAAAGTCGACCAGAAACGTATAACAGATCAGCTACAGGTTTCGGTCGACCGATCCAAATTTTCGGTCGACCGATACCTGCAGGATCTGCAAAAACAGATTTACAGCAACCAATTACCCAACATCCTATTTTCTCAAATATTTTTCCAAATCATCCAAATACCTAGTGTCAACATAGATATAACCAAAATACATATGCATGTATCGATTTCCAACCAAAATCTCAACCAACTTCAATAAACCGGACATTTTCCGAAACGTCAAAAATACGATCTTTTAAGAACTCAAGAGGTCAAATTTTGATCAAGCCACAATCCCTTTTATATACAAGTGCCGCAAGCACATAAATCCCAAAATACACACGCGATATGCTTCAAACTCCGAAACGGAAGTTTCTTTATACATAATTATAACAACGTTAATCATTTATATCGTATTATATACAATTTTAGTGATTAAACCTTCTCAATTAAGGTTTACAACTCTAAAAGTTCACAAACCAATCAAAACAAAATATAAGTTAGTCCACAAATTAATTCTTTACATGTTTGCGCTATACAACTAAAAGCTATATGCAATTGAAACCCTTCCCAAATTTTAAATGGAGCTAGCGTCGGGAATTTAGCACCCTTTTGCAGGTGCATTCCCACGATCTAACGGATCTGAAAACGATGAAAACAACGGAGTGAGTCAAAATGACTCAGTGAGCGGCGCGAATAACGATCGCGACACCTCTCACCACAGCACAACCAAAACCAATTCTCAAGTCCATGAATACCAAGTAAAGCATTATCATAGTCATCAACATCATGTAAATAACGCATTCCCATACCAATCAAATTATGCTTTACTTTCTTATTTTAGCGTTTGCTTGACTAATCACCCGTTAGTGATTTCTCATTTGCAACGCAACACACCCTTTAGGTATCGCAGCACCAAGGATTTGGGTCAAACACGGTGCACGTCGCACCCCCATACCCTACAGGGGCAATCCCTTTTGGCCTTAAGGGAGTTACTTGATATACCGGCCTTTCCGGAATTTCCGATTCAAGCCTCGCCTGGTCTCGTAGCCGCCACCCAAGCCTCGAGCTGGCCTTATTACGCCCACCGGTCTCTTCTCGAGACAACTAATTTGGGACTCCGGCGCCCACATCGTCCCATTTCGATCCGGTCGATATCCACTCGACTAACATGGGAGAGCGAACCTGGGCGATGCAGTCCAACGAAAGAGCCCCATCACAAATATTTTCATTTTATCAAATCTCATTAGCGCTCACGTTGTCGATATTTCTATTGACAACAATACTCACATTGGACACACCAATCGCATAAGTACTATTGTTAGACATACAACGGTTTTCACGCTTTCTAAATTTCCGACCAACCCATATCCAACATTTGCCATAAAATAAGTAAGGTATTCCTACAATATGCCCGAATCACATATACATTACCAACATGATCATAGGTACCAAAACACATCACCATCATGCTAGCATTACAACGTGTTCATAATACGCATATCATAAAATCTAGGGTTTTCCATCCGAAATTCTAAATATCACATAATCATGCTCATACCACATAAATCATCATGATCCCAATACACCACCAACACAATCACGTACAAGCAAGAGGTGCAAACCACTCACTTCGAAGGCTCGGCCGAAATCACGCAAGAACGCAACCTCACCACAAATCGAACGCATTCGGGAGAAGAGCTAGGTCAAAAAAACTAAGAGAGTTAGGGAGAGAGAGGTGGGATGATCCTACACCCAAGATCTAAGGGAGAAGAGATGGGGAAGCTCACCTGGGTCAGAGGGGAGCTCCAGGCGCGGGAAGAAGAAGAAGATGTGGTGAAGGGTTATGCAAACAACTCAAGACCCGAACTTAAACTCGGGCTGCACACAACCATCGGTCGATCGGAACACGAATCGGTCGACCGAAAGTGCTCTGCACAGCACAAATCCGATCAAAACTAAACACCCAACTCCGACACGCACACAACCAAGCACTCCCTCGTGCCGACGGGGTCACCAACCACGTGACACACCCGCGGTAAGCTCGAACATGCATGCACGGATAACGAAATTATATCCAAACACATATCACAATCTCCAATATAAATCATGAATAAAACAAATAAAACGACGAACCTCACAATAACCATACTCAATATGTTGCTAAAAAGGACAAACGATAAACCATATATCCATACGCTATCACAAGTAGTGAAGCATTAATCACAAATAGCCACACGATGCATCATAACATCACACAAAGATAATCACACACTAACCCAATAGATTAAGCTATTATCTTTCTTATGTCAGCGTGATCTAAGCCATAGTTAGTCCTTTCAACACCGTCGGTACAGGGACAACTCAAAGAGGTTACACCGCCCTCAACCCTCGAGGACGACACCAACTTTAGTTTACACCCCGGCCCAACCCAAAAGTCCACCCGACTAAATTTAGGTAACGGGACAACTCAGAGAGGTTACACCGTTCACACACACAGGACGACACCAACTCTGGTCTACACCACAATACCAAGGTCGTAGTCTCTAAGCCCCTATAGCGCGCACTTCAAAGGCACCACAACTTCCAGCAAGGGCGATCCCACAGTGTCCCATAGGAGCTACAGTGCCCACCTGGCCACTGGTGGGATCACTACGCCTGCTGGTTTAAGTCAAGTCCATGTCGGGATTTTTAATACCAGGTATCACTAGAGCACCAACTCACATACCCACAACTCAAGACTATCACGAGTATCACAAAGGTCGTTAGCTCACATACTAACTCTAGTATCGCAAAAGCTAACACCCACATACCTAGCAAGATAGAACAAGCAAGTCTACATAGGGCCATAAAATATTACTTCTACCATATGTATAGCAAAGGCATCAACCCACATACATATCAAGGTAAAGTAATCCATCAAAGTGTTATCATATAAACACATCATAACATCTACCACATGTATATCTAGAGTAAATAACTCACATACATCGCAAGATAGATCAAATATACGCATTTTGCTTTGCATCAATTCCCGTCTTGAATATCATCTAAGGTGCATACATAGATATTCACTCACGCGGGCATACATATCCGTAACATGTCATCCACACATCACATAGCATTCGCAACATCGCCGGGAGCATAAGCTAACATAAAGTCCTAAATGCTCATCCCGGCGGATAACAACACATATAACATGCCAATCACACAACAGGGCGTATCGAGACATTCAACATGATTCACAAGCACATCCTATAACATATTTTACCTAAACATGTTATACATCATTTTAGCTTGTAAATCGCATAACAAACTATCTCAATCCATGATAGAAGCATACAAGCATGTTATCAAACAAAGGTGCGAACCGCTCACACAGATTACAAAATAAAGTAATGCATTCAAGTGTTAACATATAACACAAATCTTTACACCTACCACTTGTATCGAAACGATCAACTCAAATGCATCGTAAGGTAGGTAAATTCAAACACAATATCATTCAAGCACTCTGGTCAAATTATCAACCATGCAAGCACACGCGACTATAGCAAGCCAATCATACTATTTTATGATTTTCATAGATGCAAGGCTATCAACATTTCAAATGCACGCTTCCCAAGAACATTCACTCACAAGCATAACTAGACTTTGTCAAGTTCATGCACACGGCAATATTCGCAAACACGTCCGAGCATAAGCTAGCGCATAGCCCTAATTGCTACGGCAAGTAACATACACGCAAGACATGTCCACACAACACGGAAGATGAATATTACATCTAGCATGTAAATTGTCGCACTAGTTGCATACCACCAGACATACATGATCCAAACACTTAGCATATTAATCATGAAAACACAACACATACATTGTGCTATCCAACAATGTTACACACATGTTATCACGACCAATTAGTCACATGCTATTCTTAACATAATTCCTAGAATGCCTTTCTAATGAATATCATTATTCAACACATGCTATTGCAACCAATAGTTCACATCATGCCAACATATCTAGATATGCTACTACATCATACTATATAGCCCTAGCATGATTTCTAGCAAGATTACTAACAACCGAGTAAGACCGCAGGGGCACTCACCTTAATCCGAATGTAAACCTTCAAGGGTTTACCGATCGGCGCGTAGACGTCGAAGCATTCCCAGAGATGATCCCACGAACGAGTCCACGACGACGAGGCGGAGCAACAGAGCAGTCGAGTTCGCCGGAGACGGCAGCTACAGTGGCGGCGGCCGTGGAGCTCAAGAGGCAGAGGAGGCGGCGGAGACGTCGGTGACGGCCGGAGAGGCGGCAGCCGGCGGCGGCGGTGGCCGGACAGATCGGAGCCGAGACGAAGAGGCAGAGATCCGGACGATCGGGCATCAATCGGCGGCGACAAGGTTCGGTGGCGGCTCAGGCGACGTCGGGAGGCAGCGGTGGTCGACGGTGAGCGGCGGAGACACCGGAATCACGACGGTGAGAATTAGGGTTCCAACCGTGCGAACGATCGCACGCGGGGGAGAGAGAGGGATCGAGAGCCGGAGACGGAGGAGGAGAGAGCACTGGCGGCGACGAACACGCCGGCGGTAAGACGGACGGCGGCCGGGCGGCGGTCGGGTGGCGTGGCGAGAGGGAGAGAGACGTGAGCGAGTGAGAGAATGAGAGAGAGTGAGATGCGAGCGAGAGACGAGGGGGCGAGGGTCGACCTGGGCGAGTCGATTTGGCTCGCCCGGGTCTGTTGGGCTCGGCCCAGCAGAGCCAAGTGGCTCGGTAAGTCGGGTCCAACGCAAATTTGAGCCCAAATTGGCCCAAAACACAACCAAATCAATTTTATATCAAATACAAGTCAATCCAAATAAAAACTAAGCCCGGGTGGCGGCTGTGAGTGCGAGGCTCGGTTGCATAACGCGTAAAGAGTCCGAGTAGCCCCCATTTTGCGCTGTGGGGTCGCCATCACCGTAGGGTTCTGTAGTCGCGCGGAATGCCCGGCGGCGCGTACCAGGACCTTGGTAGCGTGGCTGATAGAGCTCGCATTGAGAGGACTATCTCGGGTTGCGAGGATAGGTTATAGGTTCCCTTGGTCTCGGGAGATAGTCTCTAGTGTGGGTCCGCTCTACCAGAATAAAATATGAGAGGACTGACCTTGATTTGGGGTTAGTATGACACGCTAACTTAACTAATAAAATTATGCATAATTGGTTAGTCGGTTGGTATCTTGCCATGATTGCGAGAACCTTGGATGCGTATGTGATTTGATGACTTACATCTTTTATTTATGCTTTGCACTTGTTGTTTGTATTGTGGTGTCACATTGGTACTCCTGAGGAGGACGCCAATGTGCCGCACGCTGAGTCTTTTTGACTCACTGTTCTTGTTGCCTTTTTTTCAGATCCGTGCGCGAATAGAAAAGAGCTCGCGTAGGCGGATTGCTTGTGAGGATTTTGGGTATACTTATAGAAGGTATACATTTTGGGATGGGCTAAGGTGTAGCATTCACCTAGAAATTGTATGATAGCTCCACATGTGTATTGTAAATGTTATGATGTTAATGGAAGCATTAACCTACACTAGATGTGTATTTGTATTTTGGAATACTTTTAAAGGATAAACTCGAGAAATGTTCGAGTTTAGGCTTTAAAAGTTTATATGTGTATAAACAAAGGTTTATATATATGAAAATGGATTTCTTATCAAAGCGTTGTTTGATCTCCGTATTTGATTTCTATTGATACTAGCATATTTACTTATGTTGTTGCAAAACATTCTCAAACAAGAAATTTGATATGGGAATGATTTTGGTGAAAATGAATCCTTGAGTTCTTATTTTTTCGTATTTTCGGTTAAAACGAGTTTAGGCCACGAATCGTTGTCTCCTAAGTACTTTGGACGAGTGAGAGCACGTGCGCATGTATCTAAAGTAGATATGCGAGGGTGCACGGTGGTCTCTCACAGTCCAGCGAGAATACGGAGTTCGAGACAGCGAGTAGCGAGCCTATACAAATCTATTTCTGAAATTTCTGATATTTTCGGTCGATCGATATGATCTACGGTCGACCAATAATTTAAAATTGCTTTACTGCTGGTTCGTAAGAACTATCGGTCGACCGATATTGTGGACCGGTCGACCGATAATAGCCTCTGGAATAAGAATTTCAAATTCGATTTAAACGAGTTTTGATTTAAGTTTTGGGTGTTTATTTGGGTTTAGTGGACATATCTAAGGTATATGGCACTTCCCAAATGTTTGTAAAAATACAGGTTGAGCCGGAATTTACACATTTGTGTCGCAAGTTTTCCGTAAAAATATTTTGATGTTTCGGACCCTAGGTTGCTATGGATTTTCTTGTATCAATGGAGGAGATTGATATAGTAGAATCTATAGCAAGTTTTGCCGGACCTCGCGGTGAAGTTCACCTCCTCCTTGAACGGCACCCGGGCTCGAAAGTCCAAGACTCGGCTCAGGCTTCTTCAAAAGTTTTAAAATGTTTCCTACGCATTTTCAAACTCGTTTTAAAGCCATAAAATTTATGCTTCGACCCGCCGGAGCTCCTTCTGTTTCCGCTGCTTACTTTGGGCTCCCGGCGTATCGTCCCCGACCCCCTTTTTCCCCGTCGTGGCCGCGCCCCGGGGCGCGAGTCGCGACAGTTGTTGGTATCAGAGCTTGTGTAGCTTAATGCTTCCTAGAAACTAAAATTTGTTAATAAATAGGGTGTGTTAACGAGTGTTAGGGCGATTAATGTAAATCGTTAATCTCGAGTTGTTGTGGTTGCAGGATGCCACCACGTAGACGACATGCTCGTGGCGCCGATCCGGAGGTGCCGGGTCCGCCATCGGCCAACGCGAATTTGGTTCGCCTGATCCGGGAGGCTGTTGCGGCTGCTCTGGAGGAGCGTGGTGCTCAGCCGGTCGTACCTCCCTAGGTTGAAGAGCCAACTCAGGGTCTGGTTTTAGCTGAGGTGGCGACCGTTCCGGCGGAAGATCAGCGGAGGAAGGAGTACTTAGACCACCTATCCCATTTCCAGAAAATGAAACCGCCGAAGTTCGAGGGTGGGTGTGACGCCCCGTATCCGGAGGTCAGAAATTTAGTGAAAAATATATTTTTCTTTTAGAGAAGAAGATGAAGGAAATGAGACAGGTGTTATGAGTTAGCACTTCCTGTTCACAATAATAAACGATTACTACAAATTAATAAACTACGCAGCGGATAATATTAAATACATATTACAATTTACATTTTAACCCCAAATGTAAATAAAATCCCTTCAAGCTCACACTTCGAAACGTCAGCGATCCTCGCAACAACCTGAAGGAAAAAGGAGTACATGAGTATATAAAAATATATACTCAGTGAGTGACCCACCCTAGCAGCCCCTCAGGTCAACTGCTAGAGCTTCAGCCACACACTAGCAAGCAACATAAAGGCAAGCACACATGCAATACAAACTTGTATGCATAAAATAAAAACTGCATGCTATCACATATGCTACATGCAACACAAGTCTGCACACCAGAACATATCTTGCATGCCAAAACCACATAAACATCATTATCCACAAGCATAGCCGAACTCGGCATATTATAAGCTTAACAACTTTAAGCTACCAACATAACCGACACATCCAGTAGCATGCTTATCAACTATAAGCTATCAGCTACAATATAATATAACAAGCGATCCATCATCAGCAAACATAAACATGCTTGACTTACAAGATAAACATCAACACATCAAGCATAACATAAAATAATCGATTTTCCAAAACCCATCAGGTTAAATTATCTTTCTTAAGTCAGCGTGGACAAAACTACCAAACCGGTTAGTCCTCTCATATTTCAAATCTCTTTAGGTACTCGCACCCGTGAGCTTGGGTATCCTGCGCAGTACCAAGGATCAAGAATCTTCCACAAGTGCACATAAGCGGCAACATGACCCTCAGTGGAGGCGATCCCATAGACGTCTACATGGGAGCTACTCGGAAATCTGGTCAGTATCCGGAGTGACCGTCACGAGCCTCGCCTGGTATCGTAGCCACCGCCCCGGCCAAAGGGTCGATCGAACTACGCCCACTGGCCCCATCTGGGCTACATAATCTTTTCTGGCGCCTCCGCGGCTCCTGCCGTTCACCATTGAATCGTGCTACAACGACCTCCGGGTGATCGAACGAGCTTAACGGTACATTACGCCTCAAACATTACTCTTGGTTTTTAAAACATTCACTCGCATTAATTAACATAAAAACTCTCTTACTCGAGCATCACATCATAAACAAATAGCTCCTGCCTCGAGCATCAACATATATCACAAGCACAAGTAGTATGACGTACACTTGTCTATACTAAATGGCCAAATCACTTCGCATCACATAACATGATTAAAGATAATGTAACCAAATAAAAACCCAAGTCATATAACATCGTATAACATCATTCTGATAAAATTAAGCATGCTCAAACATCATCAACATATATGCTAGGGTCAACTACCCAAACAAAGCATATTCAACATAATAAGCATGCTTGTCCACAACAAGTTTACAAGTACAACACACTTGTAACTCAAACATCAACCAATCGTAATGAATCACATAACCAATCACAACCGTATGCTTTACATCACAAGCATTCAATCGATAAAAGGGCACAATTCCGTTCACTAAAGGTGTCACGACCCGCGCCCCCGGGGCGCGGCCGCGACGGCGGGGGAAAGGTGGGACATCGTCGGGGTTGATCCGCCGGGAGCCCAAAAATGCACAGCGGAAACCTAAGGAGCTCCGGCGGGTCAAAGCATACGATTTAGCTCTTAAAACAAGTTTGGGAATGCTTTTGATTCATTTTAAAACATTTGAAAAAGCTTGAGCCGAGTCTTGGACTTTCGAGCCCGGGTGCCGTTCACGGAGGAGGTGAACTTCACCACGAGGTCCGGCAAAGCTTGCTATAGATCCTAATGTATCAATCTCCTCCATTGATACAAGAAAATCCATAACAACCTAAGGTCCGAAACGTCAAAACATTTTTACGGAAAACTTTCGACACAAATTCATAAATTCCGGCTCAACCTGTATTTTTACGAACATTTGGGAAGTGCCACATACCTTAGATATGTCCACTAAACCCAAATAAACACCCAAAACATAAATCAAAACTCATTTAAATCGGTTTTGAAAATTCATAATCCAGAGGTTTTTATTGGTCGACCGGCCCATATTATCGGTCGACCGATAGTTCTTGCGAATCAGCGGTAAAGCAAATTTAAATTATCGGTCGACCGCAGAACATATCGGTCGACCGAAAGTTTCAGAAACTGCAGAAACAGATTTACATTGGCTCACTTCTCGCGGTCTCGAATTCCGTATTGCCGCTGGACTGTGAGGGACCAGCGTGCGCCCCCGTATATCTACTTTAGATACATGCGCACGTGCTCTCACTCGCCCAAAATACATACGAGACTACGAGTAGTGGCCTAAATTCAATTTAACCGAAAATACGGAAAAACTAAGAACTCAAAGGTTCATTTTCATCCAAACCATTCAAACATCAAATTTCTTGATTAAAAGTGACTTTCACTTTACAAATACACATACTAGTAGCAAAAGGAACGAGTATGGAAATCAAATGCACTTTGGTATGAAATCCTCATTTTTCATTTATAAACCATTGTTTATACAAACGTAAACTTTTAAAGCCTAAACTCGAACATTCCTCGAGTTTACCCTTTAAAAGCATCCCAAAATACAAACAATAGATACAAGTCATCAAATCACATGCACATCCAAGTTTCTTGCAATCGTAGCAAGGTACCACCCAACTAACCAATTATGCATAGCTTTATTAGTTATGTCAGCGTGTTTCACTAACCCCAAATCAAGGTCAGTCCTCTCATATTTTCATTCTGGTAGAGCGGACCCACACTAGCGACTGACTCCCGGAACTGAGGGAACCTAAACCCATCCTCACAACCCGAGATAGTCCTCTCAATGTGAGCTCTATCCGCCACGCTACCAAGGTCCTGGTACGCGCCGCCGGACATTCCACGCGACTACAGAACCCTACGGTGATGGCGACCCACAGCGCAATGGGGGCTACTCGGACTCTTTACGCGTTATGCAACCGAGCTCGCACTCGCAGCCGCGCCGGGCCAATGAGCGACTCCAAACCGCGTTCACCGACTCCTAGAGGCATCATTCATTATTTGTGCTTATGTTCTAATTGGGCCAATCGTCTCCTAGTCCCCGAGCCCTAGCCTCCCGGTTCCTTTCACCATTCTAGGCTACGTAACCCAAGGTTCGACGACCCAATTTCGAACATCACAAGGCCCCATAGGCAAGCACACCAAGTCTTACGAGTGTCACCAAGGTAAATTTACCCCACTCGATTTCACAACTCAAGGCATACAAGGTATCCGCTTTGGATTAGGCCTAGGTCACACATGTCGAATGTCTAGAGTCCTTTACTCTACATTCGCGCATAATCGTATTGTCACACTACATTTAGCATGAACGTCAACATCACATAATAGCATTCACTCAATGTTCATAACATTGGCTATATCACATGCACTTAATTATAAAGTGTCACTCACATGGTTAGCATACCGTCATCATATGAGCATCATATAGCATATAAAACATGACCTCATAATCAACAACTCATTCAACTAGGGTTTATGGCAAGGCATGATTAGCAAACATGTCAAATTAAACATATAGTTTACACTACAAACACACTAGCACACCAAGCATACCACATACACACTCGGTGCAAACCGCTCACCTCGAATTTAAGGCAATCCCGCAGCCCTCACCGCGTCGCTCCGCCGAAACGCAAGAAAATGGTATCTACGCGTAGAGAGGATAGGGAGAGTGAGGAAATCAAGTTTAATTTCAAGAAAAAAAGAAAGGAGATGAGGACCTAAGGGGCTTACCTAGGGCTCTCACAGCACGCCAGAGCTCGGTGGAAAGGAGAAAAACCCCAAACAACACAAAAACAGTCCCTCACCAACTCTCACCTACCCGATCGGTCGACCGAAACAGGAATCGGTCGACCGATAACCCTGAAATCAGAAATAACAGATAAGATTTCAGCAATCGGTCAACTCGACTCGAAACGCGCCCTCGCGCCGACGGGTCCCCTACTAGGCCAGCCCGTCCTAGACGCTGTCACACACGCAAAAACGCTAAGCACGCGAAATCTAAGGTCGCACGCCGAAATTCGCATACATAGCCAAGCATGCACATAAACTCAAAAACTAAAACAAATCCGAATACGGACCTCACATCCCTCCCCACTTAAAGGATTCGGTCCCCCGAATCAAATAAGTGAGGGAAGCGAGCACGCATGTCCGCCTCCGGCTCCCAAGTGGCCTCCTCGAATCTCTGATTCCGCCAAAGGACCTTCACCAACGGGATTGTCTTCTTCCTGAGAACCTTATCCTTCCGATCGAGAATCTGCACAGGCTGCTCCGGATAGGAAAGGTCTGACTGTACTGGAAGTGCTGACGGTGCTGTAACCACTGAAGTATCGCCCAAACATTTCCGTAACATAGATACGTGAAAGACATCGTGCACATGCGATAATGACTCTGGAAGCTCTAGTCTATACGCTGCACTGCCAATCCGCTCTGAAATCCGAAACGGTCCGATAAACCTGGGGCTCAACTTCCCTTTCAAACCAAACCGCTGCACTCCCTTCAATGGCGAGACTTTCAGATACACAAAGTCTCCCACCTCGAACTCAAGCTCTCGTCGGCGCCTATCCGCGTATGACTTCTGGCGGGACTGAGCAGTCTCCAGTCGCTGACGGATCATAGAATCTTCTGGTTAGCTTCCTCAACCACGTCAGTGCTCACAGTAGCCGGATCAACCACTCCGTCCCAGAATAAGGGAGTACGACACCGTTTGCCATACAAGGCCTCGTGTGCCATACCAATACTACTGTGATAACTGTTGTTGTAGGCAAACTCAACCAGAGATAAATGATCGTCCCAGCTACCGCCAAAGTCCAGTACGCAGGCCCGTAACATGTCCTCCAAAGTCTGGATCGTCCTCTCGGACTGCCATCTGTCTGTGGGTGATACGCGGTGCTGAACCTCAAATCCGTACCCATCTGCTGCTGGAAGGCTCTCCAGAAACGTGAAGTAAACCGAGGATCACGGTCCGATACTATACTCAACGGTACGCCATGGAGCCTGACAATCTCCGCAATGAACGCTCGAGCCAACCTATCAGGTGTGTAGGTGCTCCTGATCGGAATAAAATGTGCGGTCTTTGTCAGTCGATCCACCACTACCCAAATAGCGTCGAACCCGTGCCTCGTCCGCGGCAAACCCTGAACAAAGTCCATGGTGATGTCCTCCCATTTCCAAGTAGGGATCTCTAATGGCTGCAAGTATCCACCAGGTCTCATATGCTCGGCTTTGACCTTCTGGCAAACTGCGCACCGTGCTACAAAATCCCTGACATCTCTCTTCATGCCGGGCCACCAAAATTGTAATTTCAGATTCCTGTACATCTTAGTGACTCCGGGATGAACGGACAACCTACTGTTATGCGCCTCCGATAGAATCTGCTGTCGTAACTCGGCGTCTGTCGGTACACACATCCTATGTCGGTAGCGAACAATGTCATCTGCTCCAATATCATAATCGGCTACACCTTTGGACTCAAGGCGCACTCGTATCTCCTGTAGTGCAGTGTCGTCCAGCTGTGCCGACCTCAACCTCCGAAGCAACTCCGACTCGACCCTGTATGTAGCATACAGAACACCCGGTGCATGCTCAGTGGCTCGCAAACCTAGGTGACTGAACTGCTCTGCTATATCCCACTCCAACATGTATAATCCGTCAAGACGAGTAGAGCTCTTCCGGCTAAGAGCGTCAGCTACGACATTTGCCTTTCCAGGATGATAGAGTATACGGCACTTGAAGTCCTTCAGGTACTCTATCCAACGTCTCTGCCGCAAATTCAGCTCCTTCTGGGAGAATATATACTGCAAACTCTTGTGATCAGTGTAAATCTCGAAATCCTCCCCGTAAAGGTAGTGCCTCCACAATTTCAAAGCAAAGATAATCACTGTCGACACCCCATTTTGTCCGGACCACTACATCATCCCGCCAACTCAGCCAAAACTAGACATACAACTTACACTGACAAGTTCAAAAATCGGTTGAATTACTAAAGGCACCTCGCTTTAACCAAAGGTCCATATCAGTACCCGTAACTAGACTTTTCGGTGTCAGACATCGTCCGAAAAATAAAACCAAAGTCAACCAGATACACTCTATCGACCGGTTAATATGTATTTATGGAATGTAATAATTAGTGTTAAAAGTCAAATTACCAAAAATAGGGTGTAATCATTAATTTCTTTTACCTCATGGACAATAGGTTGCATCCTAAAATAAATTAAAAAATAAAAAAAATAAAAATAAAAGAAAAAGGAAAATGTTCTTATAAAAGAGGAGTTGCTGGAATGAAGTGAGGGGGAGCTGCTGAGGGAGGCTTAAAAAAAAAAGAAAGAAAAAAAAAAAGAAGAAAAAGAGAACCAACAACGCAGAGAAGAAGAAGAAGAAAAAAAAAAGAGAAAGAGAGGAAGAAGGGAAGGAGGAGATCGGCCGGCTCACACTCGATCTTGACGGACATCATCGCTGTCATCCTCGACATCCAGAGATCATCGTAGACCGACCTCACCGTCCGTCGAAGCTCGCCGGCGCCGAACAAAAGCTCCCGCGTCCAACTTCGTCACTAACGATCAAACACACCGAACACCCGAGGTAACCCCCTTAAACCTTGCTAGTTCTCATCTTCAAACTCGTGTGATCACGAGACGCCGCCGTGGCCTCGCCGGCGGCGAGCCACGGCGGCCGGAACTCTAAATAAAAAAAAATACATAAAACTTGCACCCTCCTATAACTCACTACACGTACGACGAAACGAAATTTCGACTTCACCGTTGAACTCAGCATGGTTGAAAACCTTAAGAACACCCTTTTTGACGTTGAACGGAGCCGGTCGCCGAAACGCGGCCGATAATCGCGAATCCGAAAACTCACTAAACGGAGCTCCGGATTCGATTTTTGACGTCTCCATTGCATCCGGGAGGGTCGAAAATCCCCCGGGTGGCCGGCTCTCGGACGCCACCGCCGCCGCAAGGCGCCGCCGGCGCGGCGACCGAGATGAGCGCGAGCTCGGCCGAGCTCGCGCTCGTCTGTTTAGACATCGACCGGCCAGGCCGGTCATGAACCCAGTCCGGGCGCGCGAGCGCGCCCGGACGCGGGGCTAAGCCCCGCACGCGTTCTGGCCGAGCCCATTTAGGGCCCAAATTATTTTAATTTCGTTTTAAATCAATTTTGATGGGTTATAGGTGTATACTTGTAACCGAGCATATATTCGGAGGTGTATACTTCCTAAATTATTTATTTTTGTATAATACCATTTATAAGGCAATAATTCATACTATATTTTGCACATTTAATGAAAATGAGTTATAGGTGTATACTTATAATTCAATTAATAATTAGAAAATAGAGGTGTATACTTCTTTTTTCTAATTCACAACAAAAATATCATTTTATTTTAAATAGATAATTAAATATTCATTTATTAAGTAATAAATACGTGTTAAAATATAAATCCAAAATTATTTTAATCACTTATATAGAGTATCCTCTTTTGAGGGGCGCTGTGGGGGTGTTCCATCTTCCCCACACGTAAACGACGAACGAGCCTTTGAATCTCGAATGTGCCTATCCGGTTTCCTAGATTCCATTAATATTCTAGGTGGCGACTCCAAACCCTCTTTCCCCCATCCGGAGGAAGGTCGTCAACAGATGGCGACTCCGCTGGGGACCCGTCAGGCTCGTTTTAAGTGATTAAAGTAATTTTAAATTTATATTTAACACATACAAATACATATTTAATTATTTTAATAAAGATGCCTTTGTATATATTTTATTAATGTTCTGCATGCATATATAACCCAGGGCATATGCCCATCCTATTTACCGGGACAATCGGAGCTTGCGTTCAATGTGCGTAAGTAGTCCGTAATGCCCGGTCCCTTACCCGCAGTCAAAAGTTATCTGGGTACTACTCCGAGCTGATGTACTATGTGCATTAGTCGTCGAGAGGAACCCCAACAATGACAGGCTGTTAGATAAACCACTGGGATAGTCGGAGCTCGTGTACAATGTACACGGGTAGTCCGTAAGCCCAGCCAACATAGGTACCCATAACATCCCTACCAGCATTTACGCATATTGATTTTTGCATTGCATATGATGACTCAGGGCGTGTGCCCATTCTATCTACTGGGATAATCGGAGCTTACGTACAATGTGCGTAGGTAGTCCGTAAGCCCAGTTTATAAATACCCCATATCTAATCCCACATGCATATCGTGAATTGGATTCATAATTCTTGTGAATATATATTTTTCCTTTAAAACACTTAAATATCACCTCAATTCGTCCAAAATCCATTCCTAACTCCTAAAAATAAAAAAAAACAACAAAAATTGTTATTCTTTCGCTCAAATATTTTCTTCAAAAATTCTTATTCGTTCTTCTGCAACTTGAAACTTTTCTTTTTCATTGGGAATTAAAACTCATGTTTACAAATTTTTTTTTTACAATAACATTTCTTAAAAAAAAAAAAAAAAAAGAAATTTTTTTTTGAAAACATGTGATTTTATCTTACATTAACTTTTTATATTTCCTTTTTTCAAATAAAAGCATTCGCACGCATCGCTGACACCTGGTCAAGACGACTTTCTCGAAAAGAAGTCCGTATTTGCTCCGGCCGAGACGCAATACCTCTGTACCAATGGCTGATACTGAGATGAACGAACGACTAAGAAATGAGAATGAAGAACTTCGTAAGCAACTAGAGGACATGAGCAAACAACTGGAGCGTTTAACCTCGACTATTACGCTGCTCGTCGAACAAAGGGGCAACAATGTAACGGCTCAACAAGCAGGAGATCCAAGCCCATCATTTTCTGCACCTCAGGAAAGGCAAACGGCCCAGCAGATTTTATATGATCCTTACGGTATACCTTCACAACCGGAGACGACTCAATATGCTCCGCCACAGTATGTCCAGCCAATCCAACCGGAAGCTCAAAAGGTGATACCTCCTAATCCTCCAATCATATCCGCTGCAGTTAACCCCGGAGAGCAGCATGACCCTATGCCTTTAGAAAGCCAACCCATTGAGGATAAAATGAAAATAATTTTGAATCGCTTGAATAGCTTGGAAGGTGCACGAGGAGTTATGGATCCTGCCCAATTCTGCATTGTCACGGACCTTGACATTCCGAAAGATTTTAAAGTTCCTGATTTTGAGAAATATGATGGAACAGACGACCCCCAAGTCCATATATCGATGTATTGTAGCAAGATGGGGGCATATCTCAAAAATGAGAAAATGCTGATCTATTACTTCCAGGAAAGCCTTAAAGGTCCAGCGATTCGATGGTATTTGAACTTAAATAAAAACGAGATCAAGAGCTGGAAAGATTTGGCAAATGCTTTTTTAATCCACTATCAACATAACAGGGACTTAGCACCTGATAAATCCTCATTAAGAGTTTTGACTCCTAATAAGAATGAGAAGTTTCGCACCTTTGCACAAAGATGGAGAAATCTAGCTGCCCAGATCACTCCTCCGATGACAGAAAAAGAACTGATAGATGAGTTTATGACGTTAAGCTGCTTGGATGATAAAATCAAAACTGTGTGTGCCGTCGCTTCCACTTTCACTCAATTAATCACTGCTGGTTTGAGAATAGAGATGGCACAAGAAAATGTCTTCAAATCACCAGATGACGCGAAGACCAAGAAGAAGGATAAAGAGGTGAACAACATTAGCGGGGCTAGTAATTTCAAACAGTCTTTATACCGAGTTCCCGCTCAATATCAAACACCAGTACGTTATCAAGCACCACCGCAGAACTATCAGTACCAACAAAATCGTCCATACCAGCAATCAATCTATCAACCACAACGAGTCAATCAGACACTCAGATTCAGCAACAAGCCCCGGCCCAACAACTCCAGCAACATCGCCAATATCAAATTCCACGCGAACCTTTGCCCGTTCCTCAAGCAGAAATATTCAAACAGTTGCTAAGGAAGGTATACTGCAGCCTATCCCCGCTCGGCAATTCACACCTCCATATCCAAAGTGGTACAACATAAACGCGTTCTGCGAATTTCACAATGGTGTTCAGGGCCATTCCACGGAGAATTGTTACATCCTCCGGAACAAAATATATGAATTAATAGATACCGGAAGGATAAAACTCAATCCTGTAGATACTGCAACAACAGCTACTCCAAGCAACAACGATCCCACCAGTAATACTAGCGGAGGAATCAACGAAATCGATACAAGCTTATTCCAAGATGAATGATATTTAGAGAAGATGAAGCATCTCCGCAGTTGTTTGCTATTTTGATGGATATTTTCTTCTGCCAAGTCATGTTATGATCTATGTTTAGTTTATTTCCGGTCGTCATATGTGTTTAAATTTCACTTGTGGTCACATTTTGTCTTTTCAATAGACCACTCTAATTGGAATGAAGTTTTTGTAATACAACTCTGGATGAATCTTGTTTAATCTCAAAATTGTCACATTTTCTCCGCTTAGCATGAACTTTTATTTTGTTATCATCTTTTCAATCAATATACATCAGTTCTGCAGAGTACAAAAATAATGCATGTTCTATGTTAACTTAATAAAAAGAAGCAATTAACAACTTGTCAAAAAAAAAAAAAAAAAAAAAGAGGTTTAGTATCCTATCGAATGTATGCACTTCGAGAAGAAAGAAGTCGAGCAACTAGCCAAGTGATTACCAAATAAGAATCAGGAACCATTATCTCAGATGAATTGAAAAGCTCATGTGAAAATGAGAGACGAAGAACTGCAACAACAATGGAAATATGATGTAGTTCAAAAAAAAAAAAAGAAAAAAAAAAAGAAAAAGAAAAAATCTACTCCGCTGCTTTAAGTTGCTCAGTAACTAGAAGTATTCATGAGCCCCATGTTTACTTTTACGTCAAACGGTAACTTTAGTATGAGTATGCAAAGCAACTTAAGTATATGTCTTATTGAGTAACCGGGTACCTTCATCATCAATGTCGGTATTCGCGTCAAAATATAAGCTACAACTTAAGGAATGAAAAAAAAGAGAGAGAAAAGAAGAAAAGAAAGAAGGAGACGAAAACAAAAGTTTGAAGAATCAACACTCCAACTGCATCATATGAACCAACGAAAATCTGGAAGAAAAGCTCAATGAGAAGAACGAACAATTTCAGAGATCACTGTCAATTCCAACTATCAAAATTTCAAGAGACGAAGCCTTCTTGCCGACAACATCGGGACAAAAATACGTACAATCGCAGAACTTCAAAGAAATCGAGGATGCATACAATGAGAGATACTAAAATAAATCAAGCCCGCTAGGTCGAGAACCTGAAAAGGCGGCCTAGGCAAAACTAGCTAGGGCATGACAAGTTGTTGAATCTTCTTGCTTATTTTGTTAAACAAAGAGCATGCATTCGAGAAGTTTCTACTCTGCAAAATTTGTATGTTTCATCTCTACTTCACATAATAAGCCAGACAAAATCTCTCAATAACTCCATAAGCCATTACTTCATGAGCTCTACTTCCCAAAACAAGCTAAGTCCCATTAACCCCAACTCCAAAATAGCTAAATTAACCAAACCCAAAAATGGCCAATTTTATTATCAAATGAGATTCACTTACAAGTTGCATACTTCCAATTTAGAGGTTCAGACTTTAAGATCTTTTTTCGAAAATCTAAGAAGAGATCAACTTGTACTACATGTTGAATAGAAACACATATCATGACCAGTTATGATCTAAACAAACATTCGGCATGACTTGAATGAAAGAAAAATAAGAAGTGAAAATGGAAGTTAAACTGGGGCAAAATTTTTATACGAAAATTTTGGATTGAACAAAAAAAGGGGCAAACATAAACTGCTGGTTCCGTCCACTATACTGGGGCAAATTTTTCTCTCGAAAAATTTTTAAGTACAGAATGCACATACATGATCAACGATTCCGCTTAAACCGGGGCAATTTTGGATGATGAAGTTAACAAGCGACAGCTCGCTCACTTCGATGAAGCAAATCCTGCGGGCAAAACAACAATTAGACACTCCAACAAATCATCAATTTAAACTGGGGTAAATTTTTCTCACGAAAAATTTACAAGAATCCAACATGCAACTTAGAACGTTTGCTTGAACACGCCAGAAGGAACTCAAAGAAGAAAAGACATCATGAAAAGTCGGATTGACCGAACACTCGCACATAGCATATTTCGGCATAAAACCATGTCTCACAAAACTTTTTGAAAAAATTTGGATAATAAAACATCGCTTTCATACGAAACTTTTTGACAAATAAATTTTGATTGCGCAATTCAATTCATTTTCACAAAAAATTTTGACAAACGAACACTTATCTTTTCAACAAAATTTCTGACAATAATCCACAATCTCAACTTTTCAACATCAAATATTTTGATTTTCACAAAAATTTTTTGAAATCTTTTATATCAACAATCCCAAATACATAATGCAAACCCTCATATTTATCACTCTCACGAGGCGTAGTTCTCGTACCCTTCTCACGAGGCGTAGTTCTCGTATCATTTTCACGAGTCGTAGTTCTCGTATCATTCTCACGAGGCGTAGTTCTCGTACCCTTCTCACGAGGCGTAGTTCTCGTACCATCTCACGAGGCGTAGTTCTCGTATCATTCTCACGAGGCGTAGTTCTCGTACCCAGTTCACGAGGCGTAGTTCTCGTACCCTTTCTACGAGGCATAGTTCTCGTACTATCATTTCACGAGGCGTAGTTCTCGTACTTTCTTTTACAGACTCTGAGAAGCAAATCAGATCTATGGTAAGTCCCGAGAAGTAAATCGTACTTATCTTTCCACATTCCGAGAAGCAAATCGGATTGTGTCCTCTTCAAATATTCTTACAATTCCACTTTCGAAGTCGACTGTACTTCAAAATTATCTCTGTCAAGAGACGACCGTTCTCTTGATCACAATTTCAAACTCACCCTTGAGTCGACTGTGCTCTTGGGTCACTCCATCATGGGACGACAGATCCCACGATTTTTAACTTTATCCTTGAAGCCGACTGTGCTTCAGGATCATCTCCGATAATGAGACGACTGATCTTGTGATCGTAATTTCATACCCTTGAGTCGACTGTACTCTTGGGTCATCTCCGTCATGGGACGACTGATCCCATGACTATCAACTCTATTCTTGAAGCCGACTGCGCTTCAGGATCATCTTCGATCATGAGACGACTGTTCTTTTGATCAAAATTTCAATCTTACCCTTGAGTCGACTGTACTCTAGGGTCATTTCTGTCATGGGACGACCGATCCCATGATTATCAATTTATCCTTGAAGTCGACTGCACTTCAAGATCATCTTTATCATGAGACGACTGATCTCATGATCATAATTTCTCACCCTTGAGTCGACTGTGCTCTTGGGTCACTCAATCATGGGACGACAGATCCTCTCTTGAATGTTCACGATCTTTTACTTCTTTTATCCTTAAGTAGCGACTGTGCTTCAGGTCATTTCCGGTCATGAGACGACTGATCTCATGATCACAATTTCATACCCTTGAGTCGACTGTACTCCTGGGTCATCTCTGTCGTGGGACGACTGATCCCATGACTATCAACTCTATCCTTGAAGCCGACTGCGCTTCAGGATCATCTTCGATCATGAGACGACTGTTCTCTTGATCAAAATTTTAATCTTACCCTTGAGTCGACTGTACTCTAGGGTCATTTCTATTATGGGACGACTGATCCCATGATTATCAATTCATCTTTGAAGTCGACTGTACTTCAGCATCATCTCCTTATCATGAGACGACTGATCTCATGATCACAATTTCAACCTTACCTTGAGTCGACTGTGCTCTTGGGTCACTCCATTATGGGACGACTGATCCCATGATTATCAATTCATCCTTGAAGTCGACTGCACTTCAGGATCATCTCCTTATCATGAGACGACTGATCTCATGATCACAATTTCAATCTTACCCTTGAGTCGACTGTACTCTAGGGTCATTTCTATCATGGGACGACTGATTCTATGATTATCAAATCATCCTTGAAGACGACTGCACTTCAAGATCATCTTTATCATGAGACGACTGATCTCATGATCACAATTTCAATCTTACCTTTGAGTCGACTGTATTTTTAGGTCATTTCCGTCATGGGACGACTGATCCTATGATCATCAAATTTATCGTTGAAGTCGACTATATTTCAAGATCATCTTTATCATGAGACGACTGCTCTCTTGATCAAAATCTCACTTTTACCTTTGAGTCGACTGTACTCTTGGAACATTTCTGTCGTAGGATAACTAATCCTATGATCATCAACTTTATCCTCGAAGTCGACTGTGCTTCAGGATCATATCATGAGACGATATATCTCATTCACAAACCCCAACAAACAAAAAAGAAAGACAAGACAAAAAAAAAAAAAAAAAAAAAGAAACAAACAGCAAAAAACAAACAAACAAACAAACAAAAAAAAACTTTCCTCTCTTGCCGGACAAAATGCGGTATCTCTTTATCTTTGCCCAACCCTTCTCCGAAGAATTGGACAAAGAGGGGCAACTGTCGACACCCCATTTTGTCCGGACCACTACATCATCCCGCCAACTCAGCCAAAACTAGACATACAACTTACACTGAAAAGTTCGAAAATCGGTTGAATTACTAAAGGCACCTCGCTTTAACCAAAGGTCCATATCAGTACCCGTAACTAGACTTTTCGGTGTCAGACATCGTCCGAAAAATAAAACCAAAGTCAACCAGATACACTCTATCGACCGGTTAATATGTATTTATGGAATGTAATAATTAGTGTTAAAAGTCAAATTACCAAAAATAGGGTGTAATCATTAATTTCTTTTACCTCATGGACAATAGGTTGCATCCTAAAATAAATTAAAAAAATAAAAAAAATAAAAATAAAAGAAAAAGGAAAATGTTCTTATAAAAGAGGAGTTGCTGGAATGAAGTGAGGGGAGCTGCTGAGGGAGGCTTAAAAAAAAAAAGAAAGAAAGAAAAAAAAGAAGAAAAAGAGAACCAACAACGCAGAGAAGAAGAAGAAGAAAAAAAAAAGAAAGAGAGGAAGAAGGGAAGGAGGAGATCGGCCGGCTCACACTCGATCTTGACGGACATCATCGCTGTCATCCTCGACATCCAGAGATCATCGTAGACCGACCTCACCGTCCGTCGAAGCTCGCCGGCGCCGAACAAAAGCTCCCGCGTCCAACTTCGTCACTAATGATCAAACACACCGAACACCCGAGGTAACCCCCTTAAACCTTGCTAGTTCTCATCTTCAAACTCGTGTGATCACGAGACGCCGCCGTGGCCTCGCCGGCGGCGAGCCACGGCGGCCGGAACTCTAAATAAAAAAAAATACATAAAACTTGCACCCTCCTATAACTCACTACACGTACGACGAAACGAAATTTCGACTTCACCGTTGAACTCAGCATGGTTGAAAACCTTAAGAACACCCTTTTTGACGTTGAACGGAGCCGGTCGCCGAAACGCGGCCGATAATCGCGAATCCGAAAACTCACTAAACGGAGCTCCGGATTCGATTTTTGACGTCTCCATTGCATCCGGGAGGGTCGAAAACCCCCCGGGTGGCCGGCTCTCGGACGCCACCGCCGCCGGCAAGGCGCCGCCGGCGCGGCGACCGAGATGAGCGCGAGCTCGGCCGAGCTCGCGCTCGTCTGTTTAGACGATGACTGGCTTGGCCGGTCATCGACCGGCCAAGCCGGTCATGAACCCAGTCCGGGCGCGCGAGCGCGCCCGGACGCGCGGGGCTAAGCCCCGCACGCGTTCTGGCCGAGCCCAGACGCGCGCAGCGCGTCTGGGCCAAGCCCATTAGGCTCAGGCCGGACCACATTGGTCCGGTCTAGCCCATTTAGGGCCCAAATTATTTTAATTTCGTTTTAAATCAATTTTGATGGGTTATAGGTGTATACTTGTAACCCGAGCATATATTCGGAGGTGTATACTTCCTAAATTATTTATTTTTGTATTAATACCATTTATAAAGGCAATTAAATTGTATACTTCACTAGAATATAGGTTGATTATTTTTGAAAATGAGTTATAGGTGTATACTTATAATTCAATTAATAATTAGAAAATAGAGGTGTATACTTCTTTTTTCTAATTCACAACAAAAATATCATTTTATTTTAAATAGATAATTAAATATTCATTTATTAAGTAATAAATACGTGTTAAAATATAAATCCAAAATTATTTTAATCACTTATATAGAGTATCCTCTTTTGAGGGGCGCTGTGGGGGTGTTCCATCTTCCCCACACGTAAACGACGAACGAGCCTTTGAATCTCGAATGTGCCTTATCCCGGTTTCCTAGATTTCCATTAAATATCTAGGTGGCGACTCCAACCCTCTTTCCCCATCCGGAGGAAGGTCGTCAACAATCACGTCCAAACTCTAAGTCATGAACAGGATAGTTACCCTCATGGGTCTTTAACTGTCTAGAACCATACGCTATAACTCTGCCATGCTGCATCAGCACACAGCCCAACCCAATCAATGAAGCGTCACTGTACACTACGAAACCACCCTGATCATCTGGCAATGCTAACACCGGTGCGGTAGTCAGTCTGCGCTTCAACTCCTGGAAACTCTGCTCACACGCATCGTTCCATTCAAATCTAACCGCTTTCCTCGTTAATTTGGTTAAAGGACTCGCCAATCTAGCGAAGTTCTCTATGAATCTACGGTAGTAACCGGCCAAACCAAGGAAACTCCGAATCTCCGTCGCATTCTTGGGCCGCTCCCACCTCAGGACGGCGTCGACCTTGGCCGGATCGACGGCCACGCCCTGCTGGGATACAACGTGCCCCAAGAAGTGGACCTGAGATAACCAAAAGTTGCACTTGCTAAATTTAGCAAAGAGCTGCCTCTCGCGAAGGACCTGCAATACCAGCCTCAAATGCTCGGCATGCTCCTCTTCGCCGCGAGAGTACACCAAGATGTTATCAATGAACACCACAACGAAACGGTCCTGAAACGGCTGAAAGATACGGTCAATCATATCCATAAAAGCTGCAGGCGCGTTAGTCAGTCCAAATGACATAACTAGAAACTCAAAGTGACCATACCGAGTACGAAATGCCGTCTTGGGTATGTCCTCGGATCTAACCCTCAACTGATAATAACCGGATCTCAAGTCAATCTTCGAGAACATGGCTGCCCCACACAACTGATCAAACAAATCGTCTATACGCGGTAACGGATACTTATTCTTAACCGTTAACTGATTCAACTCACATAGTCTACACACACACGCAAACTACCGTCCTTCTTCTTCAAAAACAAAACCGGTGCACCCCAAGGTGATGAACTCGGCTGAATAAACCCCTTGGCCAACAATTCGCCCAACTGAGTTTTCAACTCTAACAACTCGGCTGGTGCCATCCTATACGGTGCTTTGGAGACGGGTGTCGCTCTGGGCACTAAGTCAATACTAAACTCGGTCTCTCTCTCGGGTGGTAGACCGGGTAACTCCTCTGGAAAGCATCGGGGAACTCCCTCACTACCATAATGCTATCCCACTGACCTGCCTCTACCTGCGGGTTCAGTATGTAAGCTAAGTACCCCGAGCAACCGCTATTCAAAAGCCTACTGGCCTTCATTGCGCTAACGACCGGAACGTTCTTCCCCACTCTATCGCCACAAAAATGAAATTTCGGATATCGGAAAATTCTAAACGTAATCACTCCGGCTCGGCAATCTATCTTGGCAAAATTTTCGGCTAACCAATCCATGCCTAAAATAACATCAAAGTCATATATACCAAGCACAATCAAATTACCAGGCAAAATGTGATCCCCCACACGAATCTCACACCCACGGTAATATGTATCGGCCAACAACAAATCGCCCGCGGGAGTGGAAATCTCAAACATGCAACCAAGCACACGGCATTTAGAAGGCAGTCTACTAGCAAACAAAGCAGACACGAAAGAATGCGTAGCATCGGAATCGAACAGTGTAAAAGCTGAAATGCTGCAAACTGGTAGGGTACCTGTGATGGCTGTAGAGCTCCCACCAGCCTCGTCACTAGTCATCGCGTGCACGCGACCCTGCACTCTCGGAGGCTGACCATCCCGCCCCTGAGGCGCAACATGTCGGGGTGCAGGCTGACCCTGTGGTGGCTGTGCCGGCTGCTGCGGTCCATCCGGTCTGATCTGCCTCGGCTTCGGGCACTGGCGACTGATATGCCCCCTTTCATTGCAGTTGTAGCATACGATGTCCGGCCTCTGTCTACGTCGGTCTCCCTCCCCACTTAGAGTGGTTCGGGTGTCGGTTGAGGAATCTTGCTTCCTCTTTTTTGACCCTTGCTTCGCCTTTCCCTTCTTCTCCACCTGGGACTTCTCGGCTCGGTACCTTTTCCAATCAGCCTCGATATTCTGTGCTTTGACTAAGGTCTGGTGTACGGTCGGGAACTCGTTACCCGCCATCTTACCCACAATCTCAACCTTGAGGCCGTTTCGGAACCTCCTAGCCCTTCTCGCCTCATCGGCCAAAAGATATGGAACATGCCGGGATAGGGATATAAACTTCGCGTGATATTCCCAAACCGACATATCTCCCTGTCTCAGCTGCTCGAACTCCTCCTCTTTCTGTCTCCTCATCGACTCTGGAATATACTGACGGTTGAACAGAATCAGAAAGTCGACCCAACTACCGAACTGACCAAACTGCCCCTTCACACTCCTCCACCATCTCTCGGCAGCTCCAGTAAATGTATAGGTAGCTAGTGCAACTCGGAACTCATCCGGGCACATCAAAGTCTCAAAGCTTTTCTCCATGTCCAGAACCCAATCATCGGCCTTATCCGTGTCGGCCCCACCCTCAAACTTCGGTGGTTTCATCTTCTGGAAGCGGGATAGGTGGTCTAAGTACTCTTTCCTCCGCTGATCCTCTGCTGGTACAGCCGCAATCTCAACTACAGCCGGTCCCTGATTTGGCTCTCCAACCTGGGGAGGTACGGCCGGCGGAGCACCACACTCCTCCAGAGCAGCCGCAACAGCCTCCCGAATCAGGCGAACCAATTCCGCGTTAGCTGGTGGCGGCCGCGACGGCGGGGAAAGGTGGGACATCGTCGGGGTTGATCCGCCGGTAGCCCAAAAATGCGCAGCCGAAACCCAAGGAGCTCCGGCGGGTCAAAGCATATGATTTAGCTCTTAAAACAAGTTTGGGAATGCTTTTGATTCATTTTAAAACATTTGAAGAAGCTTGAGCCGAGTCTTGGACTTTCGAGCCCGGGTGCTGTTCACGGAGGAGGTGAACTTCACCACGAGGTCCGGCAAAGCTTGCTATAGATCCTAATGTATCAATCTCCTCCATTGATACAAGAAAATCCATAACAACCTAAGGTCCGAAACGTCAAAACATTTTTACGGAAAACTTTCGACACAAATTCATAAATTCCGGCTCAACCTGTATTTTTACGAACATTTGGGAAGTGCCACATACCTTAGATATGTCCACTAAACCCAAATAAACACCCAAAACTTAAATCAAAACTCATTTAAATCGGTTTTGAAAATTCACATTCCAGAGGTTTTTATCGGTCGACCGGCCCATATTATCGGTCGACCGATAGTTCTTGCGAACCAGCGGTAAAGCAAATTTAAATTATCGGTCGACCGCAGAACATATCGGTCGACCGAAAGTTTCAGAAACTGCAGAAACAGATTTACATTGGCTCACTTCTCGCGGTCTCGAATTCCGTATTCCCGCTGGACTGTGAGAGACCACCGTGCGCCCCCGTATATCTACTTTAGATACATGCGCACGTGCTCTCACTCGCCCAAAATACATACGAGACTACGAGTAGTGGCCTAAATTCAATTTAACCGAAAATACGGAAAAACTAAGAACTCAAAGGTTCATTTTCATCCAAACCATTCAAACATCAAATTTCTTGATTAAAAGTGACTTTCACTTTACAAATACACATGCTAGTAGCAAAAGGAACGAGTATAGAAATCAAATGCACTTTGGTATGAAATCCTCATTTTTCATTTATAAACCATTGTTTATACAAACGTAAACTTTTAAAGCCTAAACTCGAACATTCCTCGAGTTTACCCTTTAAAAGCATCCCAAAATACAAACAATAGATACAAGTCATCAAATCACATGCACATCCAAGTTTCTTGCAATCGTAGCAAGGTACCACCCAACTAACCAATTATGCATAGCTTTATTAGTTATGTCAGCATGTTTCACTAACCCCAAATCAAGGCCAGTTGTGAGGTCCGTGTCCGGGTCCGTTTGTTTTTGCATTATGTTTGACTTTGCATTTGCATGACGTGCATGCATGCTTGGTTGGGTTTGAATCGAGCTAGTTGTAGTTTGGAGTGCTGTGTGAGTGCGGGGTTCGTCGCGCGTTAGGGCCGTGCTCGTGACTTATCTGTTTTTGTGTTGGCCGAGAGTTTCGGTCGACCGATGGATGGTATCGGTCGACCGATGGATGGTATCGGTCGACCGAAAGTCGGCTGATGGGCGCATTTAAGTTCGACACTTATGCGTTTTGAGGAGTTATTCTTATAACTCTATCTCTCATCACACATTCCCATTCCCATGTGAAAACTTTGAAAGAGTAAATGCCCTAAAAGCCAATAATATTGGATATTTTGGCGAACATATTTCTATAATAAATACTTTTTAGTTTACTTGATTATGGTTATTTATTTATCGCATCGTCATGTTTAATATGTTGTATGAATGTATGTGATAAACCCCATGGACTAAGGCGACAGAATTAGGATCATGATAGTTGATCATGATAATGAGACCTAATGTCTTATAAACCTAAGTCCAGAATGTTCTTGGTCATAGGTGCATTGAGTAGGGGCTCAATGTCACCGGAAAAACTAATACACAGCTTGCTTGCTCATATGATGAGAGTAGTGATCTCATTACTATGCGTGTAGTCGACACTGAAGCAAGTGTGTAGGTGCTCATTGGATGAATGAGTTCACTGAACTGACTTACTCGAAGAATACCAATGGAGTCTGTCAATGGTAATTCTTCAGTGTGATAGTTATGAGTTGATCCTCAGACTTGAGTTTATCATAGTATCTTATGTGAACATGATTTATGCTTTAGTGTGTTTCCAAGTATAGCTCAGCTGTATAAGGGAACCATCTTGGTATAAATAATAGCACAGGAAGATAGATGATAACAAATAGAGAATCTGTCACCTCCTATAAAGGAGGAGAATATCCTATGTGTCTTTGAATAGAACTAGCTCAGAAAATCCTTGGCCGAGGTACGATGTGAATTAAGAAATGTTCTTAATGTCACAGACGAGCAAATCTATTAAGACAGATACATTTGATTGAGCTATATTAGAGTTTGACAGATATCCGTACTCTAAGCTCATTCTGGATGTTAGAAAGGAACAGAAGGATTATAGGGCATGGGAACTATTCACATAAAGGTTTCAAGTGATGAATATTGATATTCATACCACACGGGTGGTCGTGGCACGTTGCTAGACGTTAACCATGATCTGTGGATAAATATAATTAATTATTTGTTAATTAGTTGAATTAACTATTTATTCACTGCCGGCGTGGTACTGAACCTAATGGGTCACACGCAAATGAGACACGATCGCGAAAAACCGAATTTTGTGCTTGAGGGGCTGCTTTTGCCAATGTCCAAAGTGTTGGACCTAAGCTTTTGCAAAATGCAGAGGGGCGTTTTTTGCAAAAAGGCAAAAGGGTGGATTTAATGTGTAATATATGAAAGTATATAAAGGCATGCACAGTGCCTTCTCCATGAATCCGAACGAGAAGAAAACGGCGCCGCGGCTGAGGAGAGAAACCACGCTGCTAGCACGGCAGGCATCTCCTCCGCGTCCGGTCAGCCACCTCCTTCTCCGACCTGCGTCGCCGGCAAACGGTTGTCGGCGACTGTTTTGGTAGAAGCTCGAAGCTCCGGCTGACTGCACCGTTTTTATTGAAGCTCCGGCCGACTGCACGGCGCCTGGAACTCCGACGAACCTTCGCGCTCCTCGCCTCAGCAAGCCGACGAGGTCGACTTGAAGCTTCGGCGAATTAGCAGCGTTTGGCCGTCACGTGTAATTGTTGCACCGACGAGAGTTTTCGGCGAAGCGCATGCGCCGGCGGCTTGAGAAGACGACGGCGACGATGACGGGTTGCTGAGCAGAGACAGCGCCGGCGAGCGTCGCGGGTGAGCTCTGGACGGTGATCGGGAGGATCGGTTGCAGCCGAAGCAAGGAAGGAGAAGCACTATTCATACGGGCCTAAATTGGATCCGATCCACTAAAGGCCCAAATCCGATTTAATTCGATTAAATCGGATTTCGGTTTCGCGAGCGTCTCAGCGTGGACTAGCATTAGAGGCCGGGTACTTTCGCGGCTCAATTCATCAGAATCCGAGGATCGTTACGTGGCGTGTTCGACCCGCCAAGGTATTTCGATAAAACTCGTAACGCGTTAGTTGCATGATAGGATCGCGTAATAAATTAATCAGATTAATTTTATTATATCATGCTTGGTTTACATGCGATGTGAATGTTTCGATTATTATAGCATACCAAAGTGATCCTGTATTCGGGTACACGGGGCTTATGTATTAAAATTTTTAAATTTCCGCTGCGCATCTGATGTGTTTTTCGACCCCGATAACCCAACAGTGGTATCAGAGCTATCTTTGGTTTGCTATAATAATCTTCGATATTTGATCACGACGTAATAATATTAATTGTTAATATTATAATTTATATGCGATGCATGTAATTTACCGCACACTAACTAAGAGTTGGACATAAAACCTAAACGAATTAAATTTTGAAATTAGTTCAAAAGCATGTTTAGGTCGTCGTGATCGAATTATCGTATTTATTTTTATTCATATGTGATATGGATGTTTTGTGTGGTGAAGGATGATCATGGACTAGGCCGCTCTAGATGTTATGTAGTAGGAATTTTTGTAATGTAAAATATAGCCTGCGTGCTATGCCTCTCTCTTCGAAAAGCAAGTTCCCGTGTAATAATTAATTTTATTTTATCCTTTTCTGCTTTTTAGAAAAGTTGTAGTAGGATATAAAATATTATGTAATTGAAGATCGTGAAGAGTTCACGGCGGGACGAAGAAGTTCGAGAAGAAGTTCGAGGAATTACAATCAAGTGCATCAGATGCAAGCTGCTACATACGCGTTAGAATTCCACTCAGTAGCTCGAGTGGATTAGGTAGATGTCCATGATCATCTGGTGGTTTAGCATGCTTATTTTTCTATGGTTTTTGATAATTGTTATCATGTTGTTTTTGTAACATGCCTTGTATGCGATACATGCCTTGTTATGATCAAACATAGAAATGCATGCTAGGATAATAAGATGAAACCTTAAAAGCATAATCTGCTTAAAAACTGATTCCCTAAACCTTCAGTTTTAAATTCAAGTATTTGTGGTTTTAGCTTTGCGAAAAACCCTAGCCGCCCTCCATTAATGATGAAATAGAGTCAAGTGTTTGACCTAATCGACTTGATGTGTACACGCATGGTTGCTTAGGTAAAACACTGGCTATTAATCATTCACACATACCTGTGTGTAAGTGGGTAAACCGATTAGATAAGTCTCGTTGCGAAAAACGCAAAGACTTGTCTCATAGTTTTACCGTCACGACCCCGGAACCCGGGTCGGACGAAAATCATAGCGGAAGCTTAGAAATCCTTTACAAAATGGATCCCAACTCGAATCCATCACAAATAACCTTTTAAAACAAAGGCGAGCCGGAGATCGAACGCCTGGCACGCAAGCCTCCCACGGGAAAGATGGGTAGCTTGGATGCCACACGAAGCTTACAAACGATATCAAAATATCAATCTTTCCCATTGGTACACAGAGATCGATCAAAAGCTAAGGTTCGGACTCATTTTAGAATTTAAAAATGTGAAAACGACACAAATTCGCAAATACCGGCTCAACCTGTATTTTTCTAAGAAATTTGGAAGTGTCACATATCTTAGATATGTGCGTATTCATCATATAAATCATTGAAATCGAAATAAAAAACCGTTTAAAACGTTTTTGAAAATCCTTAAAACAGAACTTTTTATCGGTCGACCGACCGAATGTTTCGGTCGACCGATAGTTCATCCTATCGAATTTGCCGTTGAAAATAATGTTTCGGTCGACCGATAGATCCTGCGGTCGACCGATAATCCCAGAAATTTCAGAAAAACAGTTTTTAGAAATGAATTGCAATCACCCTTGATTTCCGTAATTCAATTCCAACATGAAAATAAGATTGTACACACTTGTTTAACAACCAAATACACGTGTACAAACTTTCAAATCTTGGTTTGGATCACAAAACAACAATTTATGACCAAAACCGTAAAGTTTTCAAAAATACGAAAACTTAAATACCAAAGGTGCCAAAATCCACAATTTTGATCTAAATTCCATTTTGTAAGCTAACATAGGCTCAACTAGCCTAAATATACATGTTAAAACTTACAAACTTGAAATTAGAACAATATAACACATTTTGCACCATTCACTAAAATTTGCATATCCAACTCAATATACACTTAAAGATACCCAAGTAAGTTTGAACTTCAACATAAGATCTTAACTAACTCTTGGTACCAAAAACATGTATAAAACTTTATACAAAACCATATATCTACAATAGTGCAAGTTAGTGCTTCACAACTTACATTTACAATCCTTTATACATTAAGTTTTCCAAAACATTTTATATACAAGACTTAGGATTAGAATGAACCTATCAATCTAACCCCCAAAATGTATACCTTTCTTCTATACCCCACAACACGAGATCCTCACGAAGGGCTAGCGCTCCTAGCACGGGCTTTGCCCTTAACACCTGGATCTGAAAAGGGGAAACAAAGAGCGTAAGTCATAAGACTTAGTGAGCGGCACATTAATCTCTCCCCAAGATTAATGTGGCACCACACAAACAATCCACAACATAGGAATCATAACCAAGGTATAGCATATTTCAACTCAAACATGCTAAGCATAAAATATAAAAGCATGTCAACATACATGTCACCAAAATCACTAAGCTAACAAGTTATGCCATTTCTTGCATTAAGTTAGCGTGATATACTAACCCAACTCGGTTAGCCCTTTTTATGTTCGTTTCAGAACTCGAAACCCAACCGGGCCAGTTCCAAGGTCTTGACAACAGCTCGTGCACAGCTGATACATCAACACCCAACAGTGGAGGCGATCCCAGAGCGCTAACAGGGAGATACTCGATAACACCCAGCTCAGTGTCCATCGAGCCTCGCACTCGTAGCAACCAATCCGGCCAAGAATGGAACGACTACGCCACCGACCTCTCTAGAGGCATAGACTACCTAGCACCTGAGTTCATTGCTTAGACTAACCTAGCGTCCTGCCGAAGCTCAGCTAGGGTACGTCATAGCACACTACTCATAGTAGCTAAGGAAAGCATTTTAATCTTTTATTAACACCCACATAACTATTTAAGCCAACTCGCTAATAGTCTCTAGGATGTCAATAACATGTAAATGAGTCATACACATCAATCCTCCTTTTGAGTAAGCTATGCAACTTCATAAACTACTCAAACATGGATAGAAATTAAGCATGAGTCAAAATATAACACCTGAAAACGTTTTAATCTTTTATTAACACCCACATAACTATTTAAGCCAACTCGCTAATAGTCTCTAGGATGTCAATAACAAGTCAATGAGTCATACACATCAATCCTCCTTTTTGAGTAAGCTATGCAACTTCATAAACTACTCAAACATGGATAGAAACTAAGTATGAGTCAACATATAACACCTCATATGAACACATATATATGAAACATCCATTCAAAGTGTCAACACGGTGTAATCATCACATTAGCATGTTATAAACAACCATAACAACATGCTAAACACATGAATTCAAGAATCAACATACACCCAAGGCATGCTAGGGCAACCTCCCACAACCAAGCATATATGTATCAAAATAAACATGTTCTTAGCATATACATGCATCAACTCACACATAAAACACTAAACATGTATAAGAAATCAATCGGTGCGACCCGCTCACAAACCGACTATATAGGCTAGTCACGCGTAAGACACAGGTCTAGTGTCACAGCAACACATCTACCCCAAGTACAACCAGCGCAGACGGCGCCTCACACACTAGGTATAGTCAAGCACACACACACGTGCCACAATAAACATGCTCCAAGCACAACAAATCCTACTAAGAGTATTAAACCGGCAGTCATGCCCTAATACACTTTTAAGTAGAAGATCCGGTCAACGACCCTACGATATGTATAACTAGAACGCAGGCGGCGATCAATTACACGAAGTAGTGCAAAGCACAAAACCATGTTACCGTCCACTCATCCCTCCTAGAGTATACACCTGGCAATCCTGCCCCCTATACTCACTCAGGTGACGAAAATACCGGTAACATATAATACCACTCGTATGTTACACCTACGAGCAAACTAAGTGTCACATCTATCTAGATGTCCGAACTAGCATGCTATAGTCATAGGCCACCTTTACTAAGGTATTAATCTAGCAAACATGCTACAATACCATCTAAGTAGATATCACGCCAATTAACATGCTATAAATCAATACAATGTCATGCTAGTACATAACATACATTAAGCATAACATAAAACAACATAAACAAGCGTAACCGTAGGATCCACTCACCAGTCGTCTAGGTCCTACCGACCCGAGACTCGACGAACGGCGAAATCCCTCGGAACCAATCAAAATTGACCTCACCAACTCGTTCCCGAAGTCGTGGCGACGCGTCGGAGCGACTGAGGTCGTCGGAGCTCCTCGTCGGAGGCGGCCGGACAGCGACAGCGACGGCGACAACGACTGAATCTGCTGCGATCGGAGGAGGCAGTGACGACCAGCACCTCTAACACGTCCGGAGAGGCGGCGGTGAAGCAACGACGGCGCGGAGACTCACGGCGGACGACGAGACAGCGGCGGCCCGGAGCTAGGGTTCCGCGATCGTGAAATTCGGGCGCGCGAGGGGCCGAGAAGGAGAAGGAGAGGCGACAACGGCGGCGCACGCACGCCGGTGAGACGGTCGGCGGCGATCGGCGGGCGCGGCATCGGGCGCGGGCGAGAGAGGGAGAGAGTCGCGCGAGAGAGAGAGAGCGCGACGAGAGAGAGACGCGAGAAAGAGAGTGACGCGGGTGCGGTCGGGCGCGTGGGCTCGAGCCAACTGGCTCGCCCGTGCGTCCGAGCGCGATTGGGCTCGGCCAGGCCGAGCCATCTTGGCTCGGCGCGCCGGGTCCAGCCCAAATTGGGCCCAATCCGGCCCAAAATGCTTGATTTTGATCCAAATCAAATTCCGAACCAAATAATAAACAAATCAAGCAACCAAGAATCAATCAAGACCCTCAATTGATCTAAAAATACCCCAATAATATAAAACCGAAAATCGGAACCTTACAGGATTTGACAGGTTAAGTTCTTAAATATTTAGTATTTCGGTTTTGTATATAAACTTGGTTATAAACCTCGTCGTTCTCGCGTAACGTGGTTGCGGAAATACCGTACACGTGCGTCCATGTGGGACGTACGAGCACGTGCGATCGGTATTCCGAGAACCACGCGATTACGGATTTCGAGACGGCGAGAAGTTGGTTTCTGAAATATGATTTTCAGCAAAACTGTAGTTTCGGTCGACCGAAATAGGTATCGGTCGACCGACTGTCGTTTTCGCTGGATTTTTACTCTCGGTCTGGAGATCGGTCGACCGATCTCACTTTCGGTCGACTGATATGTGCATAAAGTAGGCAATTCCAGAGGAGTTTCGGTCGACCGAAACATAAGACCGGTCGACTGATAACTCTCTGTAATGTGTAAATTGAAATGGATTTAAATGATAATTAAAAATATTTTTGATGTTTTTAGGATCTCTTAGACTTATATTTAAGAGGTTCTAAAGCTTCGGATCTTTTAGAAAAATATGGGTTGGGCCGGAATTTCGAAAAACAAGTTTTAAAGGTTTGAAATATTTTTTTTTTATTCGGACCTTAGGTTGCCATGGATAATTTGATATCAATGGAGGAGATTGATATCTTAGAAAGTGGACCTCGGGTGACGCCGAAAGTCCCGAAATCGGCTAATCCGTCAAAAGTGTTTCTAAATTGGTTTTAAACGAGCTTCCGCAAAGCGCTTTGGTTTTCGAAACAAAATGTCTTTCGAAAATGTGGAATTTTCCCCCCCTGTCGCGGCCCCCGGTCTCGGGCCACCGGACGTGACAGCTTTTATGGTATCAGAGCAATGTGTAACTCAATGCTTCCTAATCAACTAAAACCTACTAAAATGGATAGTGGGGTGTGTAAACGAGTGCTAGGACGACTAGTACATTTCGTAATCGAGGTCGTTGTGGTGCAGGATGCCGCCACGAAGAGGACGCCGGATCCGCCCGCTGTTCCGGCCGGGTTGGCGGACCTGGTGAGGGAGGCAGTGGCAGCAGCGCTGGAGGCACAGCGGGCTGTACCTCCCCCGACCGAGGCGCCAGCACCGGAGACCGTTCAGGCAGTTCCTGTTCCCGTTCCTGCAACAGTACCGCAGCCGGCAGTTGAGCAGAGGCGGAGAGAGTACTTGGACTATTTGTCCCGTTTTCGGAAGGGAAACCCGATGAAGTTTGAGGGTACAGCTTGTTGGGTTATCGGGGTCAAAACCACATCAGATGCGCAGCGGAAATTTAAAAATTTTTAATACACAAGCCCCGTGTACCCGAATACAGGATCACTTTGGTATGCTATAATAATCTAAACATTCACATCGCATGTAAACCAAGCATGATATAATAAAATTAATCTAATTAATTTATTACGCGATCCTATCATGCATCTAACGCGGTACGAGTTTTATCGAAATACCTTGGCGGGTCGAACACGCCACGTAACGATCCTCGGATTCTGATGAATTGAGCCGCGAAAGTACCCGGCCTCTAATGCTAGTCCACGCTGAGACGCTCGCGAAACCGAAATTCGATTTTAATCAAATTAAAATCAAATATGGGCTTTGATCCGATCTTGGCCCGTTAATTAAGTTGAACGCAATTGAGCCCGTGAGATGAACAGTGTCTTCTTCTCCACCTTCCCGCTCGCGCCGCGTCCAGTTGCTGTCCAACCACAGCCGCCGAACCACGCCGACGCAGCCTCTAATCCACGCCCAGACACCGTCTCCGGCGTCTCCTTTGCCTGCCGAGACTGATGCAGCGGCGGTCGGAGATCTCGGCCGCTCGGACGAGTGCAACTTTTGCACACGGTGGCGGACGCCGTTAAGAGCTCCGGAGCTTGACGTTGTCAGCAACAGCCGCCTGGGATGATGGTGCGTCGCCGTCCGAAGGCCGAGCTGCCGGTTGAAAGTTCACCGCTTCTCTCAGTGCTGAAGCTTGCTGGACAATTTCCTCACCGTCGTCTCTCTCTCCGGCGTCGCAAGTCAGAGGAGAAGGCGGCGGAGGAGGGATGCTCGCGCACGTGAAGAACGACCGAATGCCTTGCTAGCGGCGGTAGGGTTCTCCTCGTTTCTTTGCGGCGCCGAATCTCTCTTCTCCTTCTCCTTCGGCTGCACTATATATCTATATATATAGTTTCATGCATTGCATGAAAAAACTACATCTTTGCTATTTTGCAAAATCATCCCCATGAATTTTGCAAACACTTGGTCCAACATATTGGACATTTGCAAATGCAGCCCCTCATGATCAAATTTTCGGTTTTTCGCGATCGTATCTCATTTGCGTGTGACCCATTAGGTTCAGTACCACGCCGGCAGTGAATAAATAGTTAATTCAACTAATTAACAAATAATTAATTCAACCAATTAATTATATTTATTCACAAATCATGGTTAACGTCTAGCAACGTGCCACGACCACCCGTGTGGTATGAATATCAATATTCATCACTTGAAACCTTTGTATGAATAGTTTCCATGCCCTATAATCCTTCTGTTCCTTTCTAACATCCCGAATGAGCTTAGAGTATGGATATCTGTCAAACTCTAATATAGCTCAATCATATGTATCTGTCTTAATAGATTTGCTCGTCTGTGACATTAAGAACATTTCTTAATTCACATCGTACCTCGGCCAAGGATTTTTCTGAGCTAGTTCTATTGAAAGACACATAGGATATTCTCCTCCTTTATAGGAGGTGACAGATTCTCTATTGGTTATCATCTATCTTCCTGTGATATTTTTTATACCCAGATGGTTCCCTTGTACAGCTGAGCTGTATTTGGAAACACACTAAAGTATAAATCATGTATACATAAGATACTATGATAAACTCAAGTCTGAGGATCAAGGCATAACTATCACACTGAAGAATTACCATTGACAGACTCCATTGGTATTCTTCGAGTAAGTCAGTTCAGTGAACTCATTCATCCAATGAGCACCTACACACTTGCTTCAGTGTCGACTACACGCGTAGTAATGAGATCACTACTCTCATCGTATGAGCAAGCAAGCTGTGTATTAGTCTTTCCGGTGACATTGAGCCCCTATTCAATGCACCTATGACTAAGAACATTCTGGACTTAGGTTTGTAAGACATTAGGTTTCATTATCATGATCAACTATCATGATCCTAATTCTGTCGCCTTAGTCCATGGGGTTTATCACATACATTCATACAACATATTAAACATGACGATGCGATAAATAAATAACCATAATCAAGTAAACTAAAAAGTATTTATTACAAAATATTTTCGCCAAAATATCCAATATTATTGGCTTTTAGGGCATTTACTCTTTCACAGCTGATATAGAAAAGGCCGATGATTGGGTGATGGATATGGAGAAAAACTTCGATATCTTGATGTGTCCCGATGAGTATAAGATGGTGTTGGCCACTTCGACGTTCACAGGAGCCGCGGAGAGATGGTGGCGCAGCATTAAGGGGCAGTTGGATCAGTTTGGCAGCTGGGCTGAGTTCTTAACTTTGTTCCGACGACAGTATATCCCCGACACTGTGAGGAGACAGAAACAGCGGGAGTTTGAACATCTGAAGCAGGGTGATATGTCCGTTTGGGAGTATCACGCAAAATTCGTATCCTTGGCACATTATGCGCCGTACCTCCAAGCAGATGAGGTGGTTTTGGCGATGAGGTTCCGCGACGGATTGCGGAGCGAGATCGTGACGCGGATGGGAGGTGACGAGTTCCCTACCGTGCACCAGACACTACAGAAGGCTCAGAGAATAGAGGCTGATTGGCTGAGATTCAGATCCGAGAAATCCCAGCAGGACAAGAAAGCAAAGGGCAAGCAGTGGCAGAAGAAGAGGAAACATGAGGCCACCTCCGCTACTACCCAGACTACTCCGAGTGGGGAGGCGGGCCGTTCCAGGGCGAAGCCGCACTCGGAATGCTTCAACTGTCATGAGTTGGGGCATTTTAGCCGAGACTGTCCGAAACCAAAGGTGCCGAGGCAACCTGGAGGACCGCAGCAGCCCGCGCCACTACAGCCACCGCAGGGTCCGCCTGCACCACGACCTGCTGCACCGCAGGGGCGGGCTGGTCAGCCGCCGCGAGTACAGGGTCGCGTGCACGCGTTGACGAGCGACGAGGCTGGCGGGAGCTCTTCGGCCATCACAGGTACCTTAGTTGTTTGCGGCATTTCCGCATTTGTATTGTTTGATTCTGGAGCCACACATTCTTTTGTATCGGAGGCATTTGCCTCCAAACTACCTTCTCGTTATATTGCTTATGCTGCTATGTTTGATATTGCTACGCCTGCCGGTTATGTCTTGTTAGCCGATACTTGTTACCGGGGGTGTGAGATTCGAGTTGGGGATCGTATTTTACCAGTTGAGGGTCAGGCCCGAGGACGTACCGAAGACAGCATTCCGCACTCGGTACGGTCACTATGAGTTTCTTGTCATGTCGTTTGGACTGACGAACGCGCCGGCAGCGTTCATGGAGTTGATGAACCGCGTGTTCCAGCCATTTCTGGATCGATTCGTGGTGGTATTTATCGATGATATTTTGGTGTATTCTCGGAGCGAGGAGGAGCATACCGAGCATCTGCGGCTGGTATTGCAGGTCCTGCGTGAGAAACACCTGTTTGCTAAGTTCAGTAAGTGCGAGTTCTGGCTATCTCGCGTGCATTTCTTGGGGCACGTGATTTCCCAGGAGGGCGTGGCCGTGGATTCGGCTAAGGTCGAGGCAGTCCTCAGGTGGGAGCGGCCCAAGAATGCGACGGAGATACGCAGTTTTCTGGGATTGGCAGGGTATTATCGGAGGTTCATTGAGAACTTCGCCCGTTTAGCTAGTCCGTTGACGAAGTTGACCCGGAAGGCAGTTCGGTTTGAGTGGAGCGAAGCTTGTGAGCAGAGTTTCCAGGAGCTGAAGCGCAGATTGACGACTGCACCGGTGTTAGCTTTACCGGATGACCAGGGAGGTTTTGTCGTGTACAGTGATGCGTCGCTGATTGGTTTGGGCTGCGTACTTCTGCAGAGGGGCCGTGTGATTGCATATGGTTCCCGACAGTTGAAGACCCACGAGGGTAACTATCCCGTACATGATTTGGAGTTGGCCGCCGTCATTTTTGCTCTTAAGCTATGGAGGCACTATCTTTACGGAGAGGAGTTCGAGGTATATACCGATCACAAGAGTCTGCAGTACATATTTTCACAAAAGGAATTGAATCTCAGACAGCGCAGATGGTTAGAGTATCTGAAGGACTTCAGGTGCCGTATTCTCTACCATCCCGGAAAGGCAAACGTTGTAGCTGATGCTCTTAGCCGGAAGAGCTCTGCTCGTCTCGACGGATTGTATATGTTGGAGTGGGATTTGGTTGAGCAGTTTAGCCACCTTGGCTTGCGCGCAGCTGAGCGTGCACCGGGTGTTCTATTTGCCACCTACAGAGTTGAGCCGGAGCTGCTTCAGAGGTTGAGATCTGCACAGCAAGGCGACGCTGCATTACGGGAGGTGCGAGAGCACTTGGGGTCTGAGGATACTGCAGAGTATGAGTTAGGCGCAGATGATATCATTAGGTTCAGACACCGCATGTGTGTGCCGGCAGACAGTGAGCTCAGGCAGCAGATTCTTGCAGAGGCCCACGGCAGTAGATTGACAGTGCATCCGGGGGTTACAAAGATGTACAGAAATTTGAAGATGCAGTTTTGGTGGCCGGGCATGAAGAAGGACATTAGAGACTTTGTGGCTCGTTGCGCAGTTTGCCAGAAAGTCAAAGCAGAGCATCTCAGACCGGGTGGATACCTTCAGCCGTTAGAGGTTCCGGTTTGGAAATGGGAGGATATCACGATGGATTTCGTTCAGGGTTTACCACGGACGAGGCACGGATTTGATGCTATATGGGTGGTGGTGGATAGGCTGACGAAGACCGCGCACTTTATACCGATCAGGAGCACCTATACACCGGATAGGTTGGCTCGTATATTTGTGGCGGAGATCGTCAGACTCCACGGTGTTCCCCTGAGTATAGTGTCGGATCGTGATCCTCGATTCACGTCACGGTTCTGGAGGGCGTTTCAGCAGCAGATGGGCACAGATTTGCGTTTCAGTACAGCCTATCATCCTCAGACCGACGGACAGTCAGAGCGGACCATTCAGACATTAGAGGACATGCTGAGGTCTTGCGTATTGGATTTCGGCGGTAGCTGGGACGATCACCTATCTTTGGTGGAGTTTGCCTACAACAACAGTTACCACAGTAGCATCGGAATGGCGCCACACGAGGCTCTATATGGTAGAGCGTGTCGCACTCCCTTGTTTTGGGACGGGATGGTTGATCCCGGCACTGTGAGTACCGATGTTGTCGAGGAGGCGAACCAGAAGATACCGGTGATTCGTCAGCGACTCGAGACGGCTCGATCCCGCCAGAAATCATACGCCGATAGACGCCGCAGAGAGTTGGAGTTCAGCGTGGGAGACTTTGTATATCTGAAAGTCTCGCCACTAAAGGGTGTGCAGCGATTTGGCTTGAAAGGGAAGCTGAGTCCGAGATATATCGGACCGTTTCAGATTGTTGAGAGGATTGGCACAGCAGCGTACAGATTAGATCTTCCGCAGTCGATGTCGCACATTCACGATGTATTCCATGTGTCGATGCTTCGGAAATGTTTGGCCGATCCGTCAGTGGTTACAGTACCAGAGGCAGTTCCAGTTCAGGCCGATATGACGTACCCAGAGCAGCCTGTTCGTATACTTGATCGAAAAGACAAAGTCCTCAGGAACAAAGTGATTCCACTGGTAAAGGTTTTGTGGAGGAATCAGAGGTTCGAGGAGGCGACTTGGGAGCCCGAGGCCGATGTGCGCGCGCGATTCCCGAGTTTGTTCGATTCGGAGGACCGAATCCCCTAAGTGGGGGAGGGATGTGAGGTCCGTGTCCGAGTACGTTTGATTTGCATTGTTTGCTTTGCATTTGCATGATATATGCTTGGGGGTTTGGTGCGAGCTAGTCGTAGTTTGAGTGTGTGAGAGCGGGGTTCGTCGCGTGTCGGGGCCGAGCTCGTGGCAAGCTTGTTTTTGTGTTGGCCGAGTTTTTCGGTCGACCGATAGTGTTATCGGTCGACCGAAAGGCGGGTGAGCGCATTTAAGTTCGACACTTATGCGTTTTGAAGAGTTATTTCAACTCTTCTTCTGAGCCCGAGCTCTGGTGCCCTAGGTGAGTTCCCCTAGATCTCTCCTCCCTCTCTAGCTTAGATTCTTACTTGCTCTCTCTCCTTCCTAGGTCTCTAGTCGATCCCCTCGCGTGGGTGACCGAGATTTCGTGTTTTCTTGGCCGGGGTGAGGTGATTTCGGGCCAGGAGTGCGTAGGACCTAAGGTGAGCGGTTAAGCACCGAGTGCTTGTGAATATGCTTGTGTGAAAACATATTTCCTTATGTGGATCTATATGTGTAGCATGTTATGTTGATTGATATGCTATTTTAGGGTTATATCCCTTGGATGTGAATATGATGGAATGAGATCATGCTTATATGCCTTGGATGCTCATTTATGCTAATAGCATGCTAGTTATGACTTGTGTATTGCAAATCATGTTTGGTTCGTATATATGAACGTGTGATTGATTTGGCAAATTTTCATAACTATGTGGATTCATGTGATTGCTTGCGAGTAGATAGAGTAATATGACTCTAGGGACACTCGTTTGCATGTGCCTTAATAAAGGAATCGTACTCGGAAGTTGTCTCCATGCCGGGGCTCGGGTGGCGACTTGCCACGGGAATTAACCCATGAGGCGAGGGCTCGAGTTTGAGAGGGCATCGGGAGTTCGAACTAGAGTACTTGGTTGTTAAAAACATCTTAGAGTGCTTACCCATATGTGTATTCGGAGCCTCTATCCCGTCCAATCCGTGGGGCCACGAGCCGGGATTTGGGACGAGGGATTGAAGAGGTTAGAGTATACGGGTACGAGCATTTGGTTTGCCTCTACGGGAGGCCGGCGGAGCGGAGTGATCACCGGTTGGCCTCGGTGGTGCCCGTGAGTGCGAGGCTTGGTTGCGTATGGCGTAAAATGGCCAAGTAGCCCCCATGTAGCGCAGTGGGGTCGCCTCCGTCGTTATTGGGTGTTGGTTGCACGCGGAATTACCGGTGCGGAGGACCAAGACCTTGGGTGAGGTCGAGGGGCGATGCTTCTAGTTCAGGGCAGGGTATAGGTGCCTGGTAACTAGGGAGATTGCTGGCGACTAGGCCTACCCAAAACTGGAAATAAAATGGAACCTATCGCGATGGGGTATTAGATCACGCTAACTTAATAAGATTGGCATAATCTGATAGTTGGGTGGTTTGACTAACCACGAGTTAGTGCATGCTTTACTTGATGTAATGTGCATGTGATATGTGTTATGTTTGAGAATGTGCTCCCCCAACCATTTGGTTGATTTAAGTGCTTATGGTTGCATTTATTTGCTTGTGTTTGGGTGTCACTTGGACGTTCGGGGGAGAACGTACAAGTGCCGCTCACTGAGTCGGATGACTCATTGCTCTCGTTGTCTCTTTTTCAGATCCCGCATCGAGAGGCAAGGAGCCCGCGTAGGGCGTGATAGTTGGGAGGAGGCTAGAGAGGTATTTGGGGTTTTGGGGTGTAGTTAGTTGTATATCTCATTTTGTATACATAGCTACACATGTATAGAAACTTATAGATGTTAACAAACTTGTGAAGCATTGACTTACATTTTGTGGTGTGGTGGTTTGTTAAGCTTTGTAAAAGAAAACTTTGAAATGTAAAGTTTATTTCCAAAGCTTTTCAATGAAAACGTTTTATTTTGGCAAAATGTGTAACTTTGTGGATTGGAGCCCAAAAAGGGTTGTAAATGATGTTTACGATGTATTTGAGGCTTATGAATCTTGCATAGTTGTTGGTTTGGAGATTTAACCAAAAATGTGGGATTTGACAGGTTAAGTTCTTAAATATTTCGTATTTCGGTTTTGTATATAAACTTGGTTATAAACCTCGTCGTTCTCGCGTAACGTGGTTGCGGAAATACCGTACACGTGCGTCCATGTGGGACGTACGAGCACGTGCGATCGGTATTCCGAGAACCACGCGATTACGGATTTCGAGACGGCGAGAAGTTGGTTTCTGAAATCTGTTTTTCAGCAAAACTGTAGTTTCGGTCGACCGAAATAGGTATCGGTCGACCGACTGTCATTTTCACTGGATTTTTGCTCTCGGTCTGGAGATCGGTCGACCGATCTCACTTTCGGTCGACCGATATGTGCATGAAATAGGCAATTCCAGAGGAGTTTCGGTCGACCGAAACATAAGACCGGTCGACCGATAACTCTCTGTAATGTGCAAATTGAAATGGATTTAAATGATAATTAAAAATATTTTTGATGGTTTTAGGATCTCTTAGACTTATATTTAAGAGGTTCTAAAGCTTCGGATCTTTTAGAAAAATATGGGTTTGGCCGGAATTTCGAAAAACAAGTTTTAAAGGTTTGAAATTTTTTTTTAATTCGGACCTTAGGTTGCCATGGATAATTTGATATCAATGGAGGAGATTGATATCTTAGAATCTATAGCAAGCTGGGTCGGCGCCGATCGCGGGGTCTACCTCCTCCGTGGACCTCGGGTGACGCCGAAAGTCCCGAAACCGGCTAATCCGTCAAAAGTGTTTCTAAATTGGTTTTAAACGAGCTTCCGCAAAGCGCTTTGGTTTCGAAACAAAAAGTCTTTCGAAAATGTGGACTTTCCCCCCCTAACGCGGCCCCCGGTCTCGGGCCACGGGACGTGACATCAGTCCTCTCATATTTTCATTCTGGTAGAGCGGACCCACACTAGCGACTGACTCCCGGGACTGAGGGAACCTAAACCCATCCTCACAACCCGAGATAGTTCTCTCAATGTGAGCCCTATCCGCCACACTACGAAGGTCCTGGTACGCGCCGCCGGACATTCCACGCGACTACAGAACCCTACGGTGATGGCGACCCCACAGCGCAAAATGGGGGCTACTCGGACTCTTTACACGTTATGCAACCGAGCCTCGCACTCGCAGCCGCCGCCCGGGCCAATGAACGACTCCAAACCGCGTTCACCGACCTTCCTAGAGGCATCATTCTTTATTTGTGCTTATGTTCTAATTGGTCCAATCATCTCCTAGTCCCCGAGCCCTAGCCCTCCCGGTGTCCTTTCAACCGTTCTAGGCTACGTAACCCAAGGTTCGACGACCCAATTTCGAACATCACAAGGCCCCATAGGCAAGCACACCAAGTCTTACGAGTGTCACCAAGGTAAATTTACCCCACTCGATTTCACAACTCAAGGCATACAAGGTATCCGATTTGGATTAAGCCTAGGTCACACATGTCGAATGTCTCTAGAGTCCTTTACTCTACATTCGCGCATAATCGTATTGTCACACTACAATTAGCATGAACGTCAACATCACATAATAGCATTCACTCAATGTTCATAACATTGGCTATATCACATGCACTTAATTATAAAGTGTCATTCACATGGTTAGCATACCATTATCATATGAGCATCATATAGCAAATAAAACATGACCTCATAATCAACAACTCATTCAACTAGGGTTTATAACCCGGCAAGGCATGATCAGCGTAAACATGTCAAATTAAACATATAGTTTACACTACAAACACACTAGCACACCAAGCATACCACATACACACTCGGTGCAAACCGCTCACCTCGAATTTAAGGCAATCCCGCAGCGCTCACCGCGTCGCTCCGCCGAAACGCAAGAAAATGGTATCTACGCGTAGATGAGGATAGGGAGAGTGAGGAAATCAAGTTTAATTCAAGGAAAAATAAAGGAAAGGAGATGAGGACCTAAGGGGCTTACCTAGGGCTCTCACAGCACGCCAGAGCTCGGGTGGAAATGAGAAAAACCCCCAAACAACACTAAAAACAGCCCTCACCAACTCTCACCTACTTCGATCGGTCGACCGAAACAGGAATCGGTCGACCGATAACCCTGAAATCAGAAATAACATATAAGATTTCAGCAATCGGTCAACTCGACTCGAAACGCGTCCTCGCGCCGACGGGTCCCCTGCTAGGCCAGCCCGTCCTAGACGCTGTCACACACGCAAAAACGCTAAGCACGCGAAATCTAAGGTCGCACGCCGAAATTCGCATACATAGCCAAGCATGCACATAAACTCAAAAACTAAAACAAATCCGAATACGGACCTCACATCCCTCCCCACTTAAAGGACTCGGTCCCCCGAATCAAATAAGTGAGGGAAGCGAGTACGCATGTCCGCCTCCGGCTCCCAAGTGGCCTCCTCGAATCTTTGATTCCGCCAAAGGACCTTCACCAACGGGATTGTCTTCTTCCTAAGAACCTTATCCTTACGATCGAGAACCTGCACAGGTTGCTCCGGATAGGAAAGGTCTGACTGTACTGGAAGTGCTGACGGTGCTGTAACCACTGAAGTATCTCCCAAACATTTCCGTAACATAGATACGTGAAAGACATCGTGCACATGCGATAACGACTCTGGTAGCTCTAGTCTATACGCTGCACTGCCAATCCGCTCTGAAATCCGAAACGGTCCGATAAATCTGGGGCTCAACTTCCCTTTCAAACCAAACCGCTGCACTCCCTTCAATGGCGAGACTTTCAGATACACAAAGTCTCCCACCTCGAACTCAAGCTCTCGTCGGCGCCTATCCGCGTATGACTTCTGGCGGGACTGAGCAGTCTCCACTCGCTGACGGATCACTAGAATCTTCTGGTTAGCTTCCTCAACCACGTCAGTGCTCACAGTAGCCGGATCAACCACTCCGTCCCAGAATAAGGGAGTACGACACCGTTTGCCATACAAGGCCTCGTGCGGTGCCATACCAATACTACTGTGATAACTGTTGTTGTAGGCAAACTCAACCAGAGATAAATGATCGTCCCAACTACCGCCAAAGTCCAGTACGCAAGCCCGTAACATGTCCTCCAAAGTCTGGATCGTCCTCTCGGACTGCCCATCTGTCTGTGGGTGATACGCGGTGCTGAACCTCAAATCCGTACCCATCTGCTGCTGGAAGGCTCTCCAGAAACGTGAAGTAAATCGAGGATCACGGTCCGATACTATACTCAACGGTACGCCATGGAGCCTGACAATCTCCGCAATGAACGCTCGAGCCAACCTATCAGGTGTGTAGGTGCTCCTGATCAGAATAAAATGTGCGGTCTTTGTCAGTCGATCCACCACTACCCAAATAGTGTCGAACCCGTGCCTCGTCCGCGGCAAACCCTGAACAAAGTCCATGGTAATGTCCTCCCATTTCCAAGTAGGGATCTCTAATGGCTGCAAGTATCCACCAGGTCTCATATGCTCGGCTTTGACCTTCTGGCAAACTGCGCACCGTGCTACAAAATCCCTGACATCTCTCTTCGCCGGCCACCAAAATTGTAATTTCAGATTCCTGTACATCTTAGTGACTCCGGGATGAACGGACAACCTACTGATATGCGCCTCCGATAGAATCTGCTGTCGTAACTCGGCGTCTGTCGGTACACACATCCTATGTCGGTAGCGAACAATGTCATCTGCTCCAATATCGTAATCGGCTACACCTTCGGACTCAAGGCGCGCTCGTATCTCCTGTAGTGCAGCGTCGTCCAGCTGTGCCGACCTCAACCTCCGAAGCAACTCCGACTCGACCCTGTATGTAGCATACAGAACACCCGGTGCATGCTCAGTGGCTCGCAAACCTAGGTGACTGAACTGCTCCGCTATATCCCACTCCAACATGTATAATCCGTCAAGGCGAGTAGAGCTCTTCCGGCTAAGAGCGTCAGCTACGACGTTTGCCTTTCCAGGATGATAGAGTATACGGCACTTGATGTCCTTCAGGTACTCTATCCAACGTTTCTGCCGCAAATTCAGCTCCTTCTGGGAGAATATATACTGCAAACTCTTGTGATCAGTGTAAATCTCGAAATCCTCCCCGTAAAGGTAGTGCCTCCACAATTTCAAAGCAAATATAACCGCGGCCAACTCTAAGTCATGAACAGGATAGTTACCCTCATGGGTCTTTAACTGTCTAGGTTAAAGTCTTTCCACAAATCCTGCCATAAGCGAACCATGATATCTAACCAAAGTATCTGCTCAAAATAAATCTCAGAAATGCTTCAACGAACTTCAGAAACAATTCAAAGTACATTTCCCATCTGTTAAAGCTAATAAGGATTTTCAAACGAAACCATAACGCAACTATCTCATTTAAAACGAATCCAAAGTAATCTTTTCTTTTCGTTAAAGCGAACGAGAATTTCAAACGAAATCGTAAGCAAACGATAACTTCAAACGAAATCGTAACATAACCATTTCATTCTAATAAATCGAACTTAAACCAAGTTTTCACGAAAGATACGAAGAACTATCGGAAAGGTTAGTCCTTAACCCATTCCGATCAACAAGTCACGACATAAATCTCAACAAAACTCATACAAGCCCAAGAACTCTGAAATTCAAAGTAGTTGATCGAAACACTTATGAAATGGTTCAAAATAACAACATTTAAGAATGATTCCCAGTTTCGAACTGAAATTTTCAAATAACCAATTTCTTTTCAAAAACTTAAACTCTTGGAACGAACTCTTTAAAATCCCTTTTTAAGTAAAGAAAAATCAAGAAAGATAAATTATTTCCAAAGGAATATATATATCCAAACAAGTTCGAGCGAAGGTTCCTTGACAAACGTCTGTGCGAGAGACAAACTTTATCACCAGGATTCCCGTATATGCTCACAGAACCATCGCAACCAATCTCTCGCATTGGTTAGCGCCGTTCTATGGACATCTACAGCTCAAGCCAAAACAAACTGAAACAAATAGTTTCCAAACAAGTCTATTTGGCAACATAAATCTGAAAATATTTTCTTTAGCGAGAATAACCAGAATAGGGGTAGACTTCTCATAAAATCCAACTTACGAAGTGATCCAAATTCGATATAATCCACACCCACAAAGCATCCAATATTCTCTCCAGACTTAAGGTATCCACGTATCTCTTGTTAGGCAGTGTCGTCCTGCTGCGTCGCCCTCAACCCCAGAAGCAGCTCTAACTCAACTCAATATCAATATGTGGCGAAGTGTACCTCCTGGCTTACGCTCCGGATTGCGCAACCTAGGTGGCTAGCTACTCCACCAAGTCCCAATCCAACATATTGAGTAGAGCTCTTCCGGCTGCGTACGTTCGCTACGACAATTGCCTTCCCAAGACGATAAGGGATACGACTTAAAGTCCTTCAAGAAACTTAATCCATCGTCTCAAACAAATGCTCCATTCCTTCTGAAAAAGTTATATCGTATGCTCTCCCTTGTAACACCATTAAAAATCAAAAATCAAAAATCAAAACTCGAAACAAATCCAGATATATCAAACTCATGAATGCCATAACACTTAAGTCTTCAAATACCAAGTTTATACACGAAGGTTAAAGCGACGAAACACAGCACATCGGTGTTACGCAAACTTCTCACGAAAACAATTTCAGAGAACATCTTGCCTTTAACCCATCGATATCAAATCACAAATCCAAAAGTCAGGAACACATCGTATAGCTTAAACGAATAGTAAAACCCAATGTCAAATACCATCCTCGATATCGGCTTAAGTACAAGTCCAAAGATACAACCAATCAGCTTAATAATACAAGGCAATTACCAATAGCCAAACACAACAACACACATCGAAACTGTAATTGTCACGACCCACAAACCAGGGGTCGCGGCAGAAATTCTCTTTCGAAAAGCAAACATCTTCGCAGAAACTCAATACAAAGGAAAAGAGTTTTGAAATAAAATTCTTTCAGAGAAACTTTGTTTAGAAAACAAGGATCGAGCCGTAGTCAGGACTTTCCAGTTTAAGACGAACACACGCGAGAGAGGCAGTTTCATCCCAAACCCGAACTTAACTTGCTAAAGATTCTAGTGCATCAATCTCTCTCATTGATATACTAGCCTCCGTAACAATCTAAGATCCAAACCCTTTTAAAAACCGTAAAACTTGTTTAAAATCATTTTATCAAATATCGGCTCAATCTTTATCTTTTCAAAACCCTTTTAGAAAGCCAAATGTCTTAAGGCAAACATTTAATCTTTCCGAAACATCAGAACTCATTTCAAAATCCTTTCACAACCAATCAATCGGGACAAACAATATAAACAAGTCAAACACACTCAATAGAGTCATTCACATGCACAAACAACGTTGCAACTCAGTCAATAGCGTTACAAGAGCCTTCCAAACTTGAGGCCTCTTGCACCTCGCTACCCGAGTGCAACCACAACAACTGACCTCCACGAGGTCCAAACCAACAAATACGGGCAAGGTGCAAACTTCACCTCCCCACTTAAAGAACGTACTACAACGTCGAAACATTAACTAAGCAATCGACCTACGAAGCAACTACCGCGCAGTTACGATTGCCTATCTCTCCACACATTTCCATACCCATGAAATCTATTATTGGAAGTACTAATTCATAACCATGCTCTGATACCAGCTGTGACGCTCCGTATCCGGAGGTCAGAAATTTAGTGAAAAATATATTTTTCTTTTAGAGAAGAAGATGAAGGAAATGAGACAGGTGTTATGAGTTAGCACTTCCTGTTCACAATAATAAACGATTACTACAAATTAATAAACTACGCAGCGGATAATATTAAATACATATTACAATTTACATTTTAACCCCAAATGTAAATAAAATCCTTTCAAGCTCACACTTCGAAACGTCAGCGATCCTCGCAACAACCTGAAGGAAGAAAGTAGTACATGAGTATAGAAAAATATATACTCAGTGAGTGACCCACCCTAGCAGCCCCTCAGGTCAACTGCTAGAGCTTCAGCCACACACTAGCAAGCAACATAAAGGCAAGCACACATGCAATACAAACTTGTATGCATAAAATAAAAACTGCATGCTATCACATATGCTACATGCAACACAAGTCTGCACACCAGAACATATCTTGCATGCCAAAACCACATAAACATCATTATCCACAAGCATAGCCGAACTCGGCATATTATAAGCTTAACAACTTTAAGCTACCAACATAACCAGCACATCCAGTAGCATGCTTATCAACTATAAGCTATCAGCTACAACATAATATAACAAGCGATCCATCATCAACAAACATAAACATGCTTGACTTACAAGATAAACATCAACACATCAAGCATAACATAAAATAATCGATTTCCCAAAACCCATCAGGTTAAATTATCTTTCTTAAGTCAGCGTGGACTAAACTACCAAACCGGTTAGTCCTCTCATATTTCAAATCTCTTTAGGTACTCGCACCCGTGAGCTTGGGTATCCTGCGCAGTACTAAGGATCAAGAATCTTCTGCAAGTGCACATAAGCGGCAACATGACCCTCAGTGGAGGCGATCCCATAGTCGTCTACATGGGAGCTACTCGAAAATCTGGTCAGTATCCGGAGTGACCGTCACGAGCCTCGCCTGGTATCGTAGCCACCGCCCCGGCCAAAGGGTCGATCGAAACTACGTCCACTGGCCCCATCTAGACTACGTAATCTTTTCTGGCGCCTCCGCTGCTCCTGCCCGTCACCCATCCTGAATCGTGCTACAACGACCTCCGGGTGATCGAACGAGCTTAACAGTACATTACGCCTCAAACCATTACTCTCGGTTTTTAAAACATTCACTCGCATTAATTAACATAAAACTTGCTCTACCTCGAGCATCACATCATAAACAAATAGCTCCTGCCTCGAGCATCAACATATATCACAAGCACAAGTAGTATGACGTACACTTGTCTATACTAAATGGCCAAATCACTTCGCATCACATAACATGATTAAAGATAATGTAACCAAATAAAACCCAAGTCATATAACATCGTATAACATCATTCTGATAAAATTAAGCATGCTCAAACATCATCAACATATATGCTAGGGTCAACTACCCAAACAAAGCATATTCAACATAATAAGCATGCTTGTCCACAACAAGTTTACAAGTACAACACACTTGCAACTCAAACATCAACCAATCGTAATGAATCACATAACCAATCACAACCGTATGCTTTACATCACAAGCATTCAATCGATAAAAGGGCACAATTCCGTTCGCTAAAGGTATAGCCTGAGCAGTCGGCTCGTATACCAACTAAAGAAGTTCAGTCACACAAACAATACAAATCAGGTGTCACGACTCCACCATATTATAACAAGCGCAGACGGCGCACACACACTAAAATCAGTCAGAGACAAGCACACACAAGTGCCGCAACTAGGTCAACGACCCACAACAGGTATAACTAGAGCGCAGGCGGCGCTCGACACCACTAACTAGTGTCCAAAGCAATCAAACATGTCCATATTATATTTCTATGTAAGTATAAACCTGACAGTTATGCCCTAACTAACAGGTGTCACATCTACCTAGATGTCCAAATAAGTCATATATCAACTATAGACCACATTTACTAAGGTATCGGTTCAACAAGCTAATGCATTCATCCGCATAGACTATCATACCAACACACTTAAGCATGCTTACACATATATATTTACGTTCACACAATCATAATTACACACGAAGTCCACGGGTTCACTCACCTACGTCCCGATCCCAGCGGATCGAGACCCGACGAATCGGCGTGAATCCACGGGTTCACTCACCAAAGTCCTAGGATAAATGTGAGGTCCGGGTTCCGTTTTGTTTTCGAATTTGTGTTTATGTGCATGCTTGATTTGTATGTGGATAATTGCATGCGACCTTAGATTTCGCTTGCGCGGCGTTTGTGCTTGTGTGACCGCGTCTTAGGCGGGCTAGCCTGGTATGGGACCCGTGGTGTGAGTGCGCGTTTTGAGTCGAGTTGACCGAGTGCTGAAATCGTATCTGTTTTTGCTGATTTCAGGATTATTGGTCGACCGATTCCTATTTCGGTCGACCGATCGGATTAAGTAGAGCAGGTGAGGACTTGTTATTTGTATTATTTTGGGGTTTTTCCTTCTCTTCTACCTGTGAGCTCGTGCTGTTGGAGCTCTAGGTAAGCCCCTTAGGTCCTCATCTCCTTTTCTTTGAATTTTCTTGAATTAAACTTGATTTCCTCACTCTACCGGTTCTCCTTTACGCGTAGATACCGATTTCTTGCATTTCGGCGGAGTGTCGTGGTGAGGGCTGCGGGAATTCCATAGTTTTGAGGTGAGCGGTTTACACCGAATGTGTGTGGTATGCTTAGAATGCTAGCATGTTGTGGTGTAAATTTTGTGCTTAGTATGATGTATATGTGATATTCATGCTATGTCGGGTTATAAACCCTAGTTGGATGATTTGTTGTTATGAGATCATATTTTATATGTTTATATGATGCTCATATGTCAATGCTATGCTAGCCATGTGGAATGGTACTTCATGATTAGGTACATGTAATGTAGCCAATGTTATGAACATTGTGTGGATGCTACTATGTGTCGATGCTCATTGATGCTGATGGGTTTATCCTCACCAGGATAGGGATGACGCACGCTGCGCAGATCTTCTCCGGAAGGATTGGGTTACGGAGAGGAATTCGTGTTAGTGATATGGAGGGGCAATCTCGGTTAAGTAAGATGATTAACAAGACTCTTTTTAACGTGGAAAACCCTCAATAGAGGGTAGAAAAACCACGGGGAGGAACGGAGTCCTCAAATGTTTACTATGTATTTCTTGTGGATACAAGTATTATACTATGTCTCTCCCCTTCTTAGGGTTACAAGTGGGGATTTTATACAGAGATTAAGGGGTATTATGGTAGTTAATTATCCGCCAAATCACTGTAGCATTCCCACGTGTCCTTTCCCAGGGGTATTACAGTCATCGAGCTTCACGTAGTTCGTAGCACGGCATGCTGTCCGTTCGTAACACGACGCGCTGTTCGTGCTTCTGGTGTTTGAGACGATCCCTATATGTTGGTATCGCGGCCCGTGGTCAGACGGGTAGACATGTTGTTATTTCTTATCTGGAGTCCATCCCGTATCAACAACGGGAAGCACTTCGTTCGGGCTGGTATTTAGACCGTATCATCTGCCCCCCGATAGATGGGAGGACTTTGTCAGCTCATCTATCGGAATGCATTCTTTCGGAACCTCTGCGCTATCGAGCATCCCCTATTTTTGCTGCCTTTTTGGTTCACCGTGTTGGTTATGGGTGTGGCCCGTCCGAATTTGGACAGCTGTCACATAGTGATTTGTAGGCCGAATTACTGCGTAGATGACTGTCGTTCTCTACGGTTATAATTAGGGCCCGCGGTCATTTTATCGTTTCACCATGATCAGAAGTTTCTCTCTGGAGTAAAAAATCTTCGAGCTTTCCAATCTTGTTCTTTCTTTGCGTCTCGTCTTCGACGAAGAGCTTTCCAATCTTCTTCTTTCTTTGCGTCTCGTCACAGATAAGGTATGTCTTCTCGTAGCTCCACGGGCACGGAGTCCAGTAGCGACCAGGGTTCTAGCGAGAGGTCTCATGCTTCAATCCCTGTCACCCCACGTGTTCCTCCTAGATTTGGAGGGCCGCCCGTGTCTCCGGATACTACGGGGGACAGGGTAACCCCGGAAGGGGAGCTTATCAGTCGAGTTGCCGAGCAACTCTGCTTAGACAGGATGAGCGCCATGTTAAGTGAGCTCGTGGGCAAAGGCAGCGGAGAGGAGAGGGCTGTGCAAGTGGAAGCCTCGACTAGTCGAGGCAAAGGCGTAAGGGTTCCTCCTGCTGAGTTTAATCCTCGTACCGCTGTCTCTTCCTTGAGCGAAGAGCAGTTGGCCCAATGGCGAGAAGAATATGGCGTCCCGTCTGATTTTGAGGCGAGGGTGGCCCTGCCGACGGAGAGAATGACGGATATATCCAAGGAGTGGGTGCCATTCCGTCTCGACATGTTTAAAGCCGGTCTTCGTTTTCCGTTGCTGCCGTTTTATATTCAACTCTTTGCCTATTACGCCGTTACTTCGTGCCACCTATCTCCGAACTCGTACCAGGATGTCTTGGTGTTTTTGTTCATTTGTGCTCGTACGGGGACTAGACCATCCCTCGAGTTGTGGAGGAGTTTATTTACTTTGTCTTCCTCGAAGCAAGGTCCCGGTTTTTACAACACGAAGTATAGAAACCCTGGTAAGAGGAAGACGGAGGGAAAGGGGTGACATTTCCTAAGTGGCGACACGGCTTCTTTTTCGTGAGAAGGAAGCCGAAATGGCGTTTCCCAGACCGTTGGTCTGATCACTTGAACGAGGTGTTGAAAGAGAAGCCCGAGCTTACTAACGAGCTGGAGGTGCTGGAGAGCCGATTTTTTACCTTTCGAGGCTCGGTGTCCAAGGCGGGGAGCGTCCCGGACGAGGTCGTGCAAGCAACAAGGCCACTGGCCGACGCGTCGTTCGGTATGCCTCCACTGCGATTGTTCTTCGTGATGTTTTATTCCTCTTAGGCTCTTCTAACTAGGCTGTCTCATTCGCAGGACTGATGGATCCCACGGGGAAGTCAGGGGTTGAGGAGGCAGTTCTGTCGGAACTTCCCAAGCCTCGACGCCGTAAAGCAGCTGCAAAGAGGACTGGTGGAACTGCTGGTCCTCGGGCAGAGTCCTCCATGCCCGAGGTTGGATCAAGCCAGGCACAGGGGGCCAGTGGGGCGCTCGTGCCCGTTCCCTCATCTTCTTCACTCCCGGAGCGAAGTGTTCCTCAAAGGGAGTCTTCTACACGGGTCCCTTCTACGGAGAGGCCTCCTGAATATTCATCCCAGCCCTCGCGTGGCAAGAAGAAGAAGAGACGAGCTGAACCTCACGAAGAGGAAGATGCTCCCATTTACGTTCCGAACTGGAATATACGAGAAGGGATTCGTATAAGGGAGTGTTCCGAGGCAGCGATGGAGTTCGTATGCAAATGTCTTCCGAAGGAGGATAGATCGCTCATCCCCGGAACGTCTGTCGACTCTTCGCTGAGGGAGGTGTCGCTGAATACGGCCCATGTGAGTATAGTCCGTAGTTATCCTTATCGTTCTTATCTCGGATAGGTTTGTTATCTTAAGTAGTCGTCGCAACTGCAGATGATGGCTTCCCTGAGTCAGCTGTTCACCATTATCAAAGGGAGAGAAAGAATCCTGGAGAAAGCCGGGACAATACGGTCCGAAATGGTGAAGCTGATAGAGGAACGGGATGAAGCTGCCAATTCGGCTAAGGAGTGGGAGGAGCTTACTGCCTCACTTCAGGTGAAAGTTGATGCGGCCCGGAAGAATGAAGAGTCTTACACTAAATTTGCCCGCGACGAAGCTGCGAGGACGAGTCAGTTGTTGCAGGATAAGGATGCTGAGATCGCCAAGCTTCAGGCCGCACTGGAAGCGAAGGATGCGGAGTTGCAGCAGGCGCCGGGGAAGGCGGTCGAAGAGTATCGGGCCTCGGACGAGTTCACCCTCGAGAAGGGCCGGCACGCCGTGATCTTCAGCCGTTTTCTGTACTTCGAGATGCTGAGGAGGCTCCGTCGGCGATTTCCTGAAGAGGGAGAAGAATTCCTTGATTTTTTGGAAGAGGAGGATGTCGTTCGGTGTGCTCGGTCTAGACGAGACACGGGCGCTCAGCCTTTTTCAGACGAGGAGAGCGAAGATGACGATGACGACGCTGAAGGTCCTGCCGTGTCGGGGGAGGCTGGTGCCCCGGGAGATCACTCTTGATATTTTATATTTTCCTTCTTCGTTGTGTAACGGGCGGTCCCCGTATTTTGATGTAAAGAAAGTACTTCTTTTCGAATGCCATAGTTAATTTTTCAAGCGTGGCTGTCGACTCATTTACCACTTTCATCTGCCTATAAGGAGTAATCGAGGGACTTCGCCTGCATCCGTAGTTTTATCCATTTCACGTGGACTTTCGAATTCACTGCCAGCAGCTAACTGGCAAAGGGGGTGTTGCCATGGCTAACGGAGTGACCGCCGAGCTTCTTCGGTCGTTAGTTCAAGAGAACTGCCTGCTCGTGGTTGAAAATCAGAGGCTCGGGAAAGGTTGGAGACTTTGCGGAGTCAGGATAGGCATCGCGACGCTCTCCTTGTAGATGCCCGTTGCGAGATCGCTTCTTTGCGTTCGTATGCCACGTCTCTGGAGAGGGAGTTGGGAGAAACACGAGAGCGACTGGATCGTGTCTTACGGGGTTCGTTGACTCCGGAATATAGTCCTTTGACTCCTCTTCATGACCCGACCATGCCTGGTGACCTCTATCAGCTTGGCGAGGATTCTGGCTCGGGGGATTCTTGTGAGTCAAAGGATGACAATGTGTCTTCAGGGGGTTCTTGAGCGTTTTTTGCACTTATCAGACTTAGCTGTCTAGAGTACTGTTTTTCTGCAATGTTTAGCTTGTCGTGTAATCCGGCTTTCGAATGAAATAGACGCCGATTTTGTGTTTTGCTTGTCTCGTAAAGGTATTTATTTTTAACGGACGGGCCTTTGCGTCCCCCCAGCCAGCGGTAACGGAGTGCGTTACGACACGGGATGTCGTTCCGTTTTCGCATGGCTGGAGTTGAAGGAGCGGCCTTTCGTGTCCGATGCTCTTAACGGACGGGCCTTTGCGTCCCCCCAGCCAGCGGTAACGGAGTGCGTTACGACACGGGATGTCGTTCCGTTTTCGCGTGGCTGGAGTTGAAGGAGCGGCCTTTCGTGGTCCGATGCTCTTAACGGACGGGCCTTTGCGTCCCCCCAGCCAGCGGTAACGGAGTGCGTTACGACACGGGATGTCGTTCCGTTTTCGCGTGGCTGGAGTTGAAGGAGCGGCCTTTCGTGGTCATTAGTCATGAAGCGCAGCTCGGGATACGAGAAGATCGTTTTCTTGATGGCAAAAATATGTACAAGTCATTGATGATAAGCGCGAAGATTTAGTACACTCCACGTTCTTGGTATATAGTTTCCTTCCATGTCTTGTAGTGCGTAAGCTCCCTTGCCGAGTACCTCGGAGATTCTGTAAGGCCCTTCCCAAGTCGGTCCTAGTTTCGCAGATTGTTGCTGTACCTTCCTCATGACCAGTTGCCCTTGTCGGAAAGACCTCGACCTCACACGGCTGTTATAGTAATGGGACACCCGTTGCTTGTATGCTTGTGCTCGGATGAGGGCTTTTTCTCGTCTCTCGTCGAGTAAGTCGAGCTCGTTGAGAATGCGGTCTCCGTTAGATGTGTCGTCGCTGTATTCGACTCGGAGAGTAGGGTTGTTTAGCTCTACGGGGATTACCGCTTCAGTTCCGTAAGTAAGAGCGAAGGGCGTTTCTCCAGTCGCCGTCCGATGGGTGGTTCGGTATGTCCATAGGACCGTAGGGAGTACGTCGGGCCAATTTCCTCTTGCGCCTTCTAGACGTTTCTTTAGTCCTCCAATATCGTTCGATTTACGTTTTCCACTTGTCCGTTAGCTTGCGGATGATAAACGGAGGCGAACCTTTGTTTGATATGGAGTGTCTGACACAGTTTCTTTAACTCCGGGCTTGTAAATTGGCTGCCGTTGTCCGACACGAGATATTTTGGTATCCGAAACGGCATATGACTGATTGTTTGAAGAATTTAGTTACTGACGCCCCGGTGATTGTTGCTAGCGGCTCGGCTTCAATCCACTTCGTGAAGTAGTCTATTGCGACGATCATGAATCGTCTTTGTCTCGAGGTGGGGGGAAGAGGTCCTACGAGGTCCATGCCCCATTGTAGGAACGGCCATGGCGACACAATGTTGGATATTGGCTTTGCGGGGATGTGGCTGATTTTGGTGTTCTTGGGCATCGCAGGCACGAAAGAACAAACTTCTCAGCATCCGTCATAACGGTGGGCCAATAATAGCCCTGTCGGAAGATTTTTTGGGCGAGGGTTCGTGCTCCGACATGGTTAGAGCACATCCCCTCGTATATGTCTTGCAGGATAGTCTTGGCTGTTTCCTCATCTACGCATTTGAGGTAGGGGGCTGAGATGGCGATGCGGTATAGCTGACCGTTTATGAGAGTGAAACGGGCTGCTCTTCTGACAATCACCTCAGCAAGTTTCCTATCTGGGGGAAGCTCCTGTTTCTCCAAGTAGTTTTTTATGTCAGAAAGCCAACTACTGGAATGGATGGCGGAACATACCTCTACTTCGTTAATCGCCGGGGCATGAAGCTCCTCTCGGAATACGGCGCCTGGTTGTTCGTCAGCCGTCGCGGAGGCCAGCCGAGCCAAGGCGTCAGCCATGTGGTTCTTATCTCTAGGGATGTGGAGGACTTCGAACTGTTCGAGGTCGGAGACGAGATGGTTGATTTTTCGTAAGTAGGCTGCCATAATATCGTCACGAGCTTCGTATTCTCCGGAGATCTGGTTCGCGACGAGCTGTGAATCGGTATACGCTTTCAGCCTTCTGACTCCGAGTTGCTTGGAGAGGCGGATCCCTGCTACGATTGCTTCGTACTCCGACACATTGTTGGTTGCAGGAAAGTTTAATTTCAGGGCGTATTCCAACCTGGTGCCGTCCGGGCCGCATAGGACTATGCCTGCCCCGCTGCCAGTTGCGTTGGAGGATCCGTCGGTGTGTAATGTCCAAAGATCTTCTGAGGAAACGGCTTTCGATGTGCTTCGACGGAGTTCTTCTTCGAGTGGCGGGGTCATTTCGGCTATGAAATCTGCCAAGGCTTGGGCTTTGATTGCCGGGCGTGGTTGGAATAAGATGTCGAACTCTTTCAGCTTCATCGACCACTTAAGGCCTGATGCCCCCGGATCTTTCATGACCTGTGCCAGCGGGGTATTCGTTAGGATGTGAATGGGGTGCCCCTGGAAAGTAGGGCCTCAACCGTCTTGAGCAAAGAATGATCGTGTAGGCCAGTTTCTCTAGCGTGGAATAGTTGAGCTCCGAGTCTCGGAGAAGCTTGCTGTAGTAGAAGATGGGATTTTGGACTTTATCCCGTTCGCGGACGAGGACCGCGCTGGAGGCGGACTCCGAAACAGAGACGTATAAATACAGTGGCTCTCCGGGTTCGGCGATAGCCATGACCGGGGGTTGTGTGAGGAAGAGCTTGAGTTCCTCAAATGCTCTGTCGTGCTCCGGAGTCCATAGGAACCTCGTGTTTTTTCTGAGGATGTTGTAAAAGAGTTTGCATCGGTCCCCGGAACGGGATATGAAGCGTCCGAGGGCTGTGATCCGGCCTGTTAGTCGTTGTACCTCCGTTATATTTTTCGGAGGAGGCATGTCGATGATTGCTTTTATTTTGTCTGGGTTCGCCTCCACTCCGTGAGGTGTGACTACATAGCCAAGAAATTTTCCTGAGGAGACTCCGAAGGAACATTTTTCCGGGTTGAGGCGCATTCCATAGCGCCTCATTATGTCGAACGCCTCCTGTAAGTGCCGAGCGTGATCTTTTCGGTTTTTACTTTTGACGAGGAGGTCGTCCACGTAGGCTTCCATCGTGTTCCCCAGGAGTGGTCTGAATCCCGTATCAACGAATCTTTGGAAAGTTGCCCCTGCGTTTATTAGTCCGAACGGCATAACCGTGTAGCAGAACGTCCCTATCGGTGATGAAGCTCGTTTTCTCTTCATCTCCGGGATGCATTTTGATTTGATTATATCCGGAGAACGCATCCATAAAGCTTAGCATTCCGTGGCCTGCGGTCGAATCTACCAACTTATCTATTTGTGGAAGCGGGTAGCAATCTTTCGGACAGGCTTTATTGAGATCGGTGAAGTCGATACACATTCTCCATTTACCGTTAGATTTTTTAACTAATACGACATTTGAAAGCCATTCGGGGTATCGAACTTCTTTAATGAAGGCGGCACTTAGAAGCTTTTCCACTTCGTCTTTGATGGCTTGGCTCTCTCGAGGGCGAAAGACCGTTTCTTCTGTTTGACCGGCTTGGCGTCGGGCCTGACGCTGAGCTTATGTGTGATAATGCTGGGGTCGATTCCTGGCATATCAGACGGAGTCCATGCGAATATGTCCGTGTTGTTTTGAAGGCATTCTTTCAACATCTCGTGCTCTTCGGGATTAAGGGTGGAGCCGAGGAACAGTACTTTTCCATCTTCGAGCCTCGTCGCGCCGGGATGGTAACCGTTGGCTCCGCGGGTGAGGCGCTAGTTCTCCGTGTCTCGTTTTGGTCCCTGAGGTAGAGAGGGCCTTCGACGGGTAACGTCTCCTTCTTCAGGGAGTCATTATGGAGTCGTCGAGCCGTGTGTTGGTCGCCTCGTAACGTGTAGATTCCGGACTTGGTTCTAAACTTCATTTTTAGATGCGGAATTGAGACGACAGCCTTGAATTTCCACATCCCGGGTCTTCCGAATATTACATTATATACGGAGGGAATTTGTACGATCACGAATGTGACCGTTGCCGTCCTAAGTCGCGGCGCCTCGCCGATGGTGACACGGAGGTCGATGGCCCCTAAGGGCGTCGTGGAGAAGCCGTTGAATCCCACTAGTTCGGAGTGGACTGGTCGTAGTTCAGATTCCGGAATCCCATTTTGGCGAAACAATCGTAGAACATGATGTCCACCTTACTCCCCGTGTCGATCATCACACGGTGTACTCTCATGGAGTTGATGATCATGGTCGTTACGAGGGCGTCTGTGTGTGGGGTCATTACGCCGTCAGAAGTCGTTATCGTCGAAGGTGATTAGTTCGGAGCCTTCTGAGTCTATTGGGGAGTCTCGAGTCTGGAGAAGGTAACATTCTCCGTTTCGTCGCATCCTTCCACGGGAAGTTTCTTCGCCAATTTCGCCAAATGAAATTGATTTCACCGTAGTGTATCTGGTGCGTCGGTTCGGGCGCTGGTAGCGGCGGGCATTATGGAGGATCGTCACGTCTAGGCGGTTGGTTTCCTCTCGCGGCAGAAATTCTCGGAGTTCGCCTCGCCTTATTTTTTCTTCCAGGTAGTCACGGAGTTGACGGCAGTCTTCGGTGAAGTGTGCGTGTGACTCATGAAAATCGCAGTATTTTCCCTCGTTTCTCTTCTTTGGAGGGGCTCTGATAGGGGTGGTCTCGTCACTTGCTCCTTGGTTTCCAGTATATGCAGGATATCTTTCCGTGGGGCGGACAAAGGAGTGTATTCCGTGAACCTGGTGTTGTATACTGGCTTCTGGACAACTTGGGGGGCCCTGCCATCGCTTGGACTCTTTCTTTTTTTCTGGGCCTCGTTATTGGTGTTGTCTTGTGCCCTTCCTCCTCCCGAAGAGGTACTTTGCTCCAAGCTGGTAGTGGTACGAGAGGATTTCGTCACAGTGTGCTTCCCTTTTGATGGTTCCGCGGTTTATCAGCACTTCTTCCGCCGAGGCACTCCCGTAGCCTTTTAAGGGCTTCTTCCGCGGTCTTGGGAGTATTACGGTGGAACTCGTATGCCAATTGTTGTCCCGCGATGCCGATCTTCAGGGCTGTGACGATGAGGTCGTTGCTCGTTATCCCCAACTTGATTTGCTCCTCGGTGAATCGGGTGTAGTAACTCATCAAGGTTTCGTTGGGTTTTGCTTGATGTTCATAATGGAGTCTGGACTCTTTTGGAAATGGGTGCTGGAGAAGAATATCGAGACAATCATTTCAACGAACTGATCCCAGTTCGCTATGCACCTTGGGGGTAGTTGGTTAAACTAAGTTAAAGCATGGCCCTCGAACAATGTCGGGAGGACGTTGCAATATAGCATCTCGTCACACGGGTATGCTTTCATCGCCCGAACAAAGTGGCGGATGTAGTGTGTCGGGTCCGTGGTGCCGTCGTATCGATTGATCTTCGGCGCGGTATAATCCCAGGGGTACATAGATGCCACTATCTCCTCCGAAAAGGGTGAGAATCGGTCGACTCCCGTGAACGAACTATTAAAGCATTTCCGGATGGCCGGAGGGCCGGGGAGAGTTGGAATAGCTTCCCGTTGTTGAGTACGTCGTAGTTCTTGGAGTCTTTGCTCTTTTGATCTCCCAGAGCTCACTTCATCACCGCGCTCGTCTTGACTCGAATGTGTGGATAGTCGTCTTCATGGTGAGACTCTCGTCGTCTCGGGTCTTGACCGGGTGGGTCCCTCGCGGAGCGCTGGTGTTGATGTGGTACTCGTTGAGCAGCTTGTCTCAACGAGCGTGCAGGCTCTTGTCGTGGTGGAGGGTTAGCAGGTCCGAGTCTGTCGAAAGCAGACTCCCTCCTGCTATTTTCCCTATTTTCTCTAATCGTACCACGACGTGCTGGATCTCGCCCCGACTGACAGCTTTGAGCCTGCTGCGATGCCGCGGTGGTTATGTTTTGTTCTCGTAATGCCGCTCGAACGGTTTCCTGTATCACTTGTTGGACCAACGGGTTGGTTAAGATTTCGAGCTGTGCGGCTTGATACGCATCCAAAGATTGAGACGGGTGTGTTTCCGGGGCATGAAAAGGTCCGGCGCCATCGGGCGTCGGTATCGGCGGAGAAGGAAGTTGAGTTGGAGTTGAAGTGTTTGTGTTTGGGCGTGCTCGGGAGGCTGACCGACGAGCCGGTTGGCTTCGAGTGTTCACCATGTCGAACGGGTCGGAGAGATCTACGGTGTATGGTGTGCGCTTCGGTTTCCCACGGACGGCGCCAGATGATGCTGATGGGTTTATCCTCACCAGGATAGGGATGACGCACGCTGCGCAGATCTTCTCCGGAAGGATTGGGTTACGGAGAGGAATTCGTGTTAGTGATATGGAGGGGCAATCTCGGTTAAGTAAGATGATTAACAAGACTCTTTTTAACGTGGAAAACCCTCAATAGAGGGTAGAAAAACCACGGGGAGGAACGGAGTCCTCAAATGTTTACTATGTATTTCTTGTGGATACAAGTATTATACTATGTCTCTCCCCTTCTTAGGGTAACAAGTGGGGATTTTATACAGAGATTAAGGGGTATTATGGTAGTTAATTATCCGCCAAATCACTGTAGCATTCCCACGTGTCCTTTTCCAGGGATATTACAGTCATCGAGTTTCACGTAGCTCGTAGCACGGCATGCTGTCCGTTCGTAACACGACGCGCTGTTCGTGCTTCTGGTGTTTGAGACGATCCCTATATTTTGGTATCGCGGCCCGTGGTCAGACGGGTAGACATGTCGTTATTTCTTATTCGGAGTCCATCCCGTATCGACAACGGGAAGCACTTCGTTCGGGCTGGTATTTAGACCGTGTCACTCATGCTAAAGTAGTGTGATAATATGATTATGCGCGAATGTAGAGTAAAGGACTCTAGAGACATTCGATATGTGTGACCTAGGCTTAATCCAAAACGGATGCCTTGTATGCTATGTGTTGTAGAACCGAGTGGTGTAAAATACTTTTGTGACACTTGTATGTTATGGTGTGCTTGCCCATTGGGCCTCGAGATGTTAGAAATTGGGTTGTTGAACCTCGAGTTATGTAGCCTAGAACGGTTGAAATGATACCCGGAGGGCTAGGGCTTGGGGATGGAAAACGATTGGACCAATTAGAACATAAGCACATTTAATGAATGATGCCTCTACGGAGGTCAGTGAACGCGGTTTGAAGTCGCTCATTGGCCCGGGCGACGGCTGCGAGTGTGAGGCTCGATTGCACGCGTAAAGAGTCCGAGTAGCCCCCATTTTGCATTGTGGGGTCGCCATCACCGTGAGTTCTGTAGTCGCGTGGAATGCCCGACGGCGCGTACCAGGACCTTTGTAGCGTGGCGGATAGAACTCGCATTGAGAGGACTATCTCGGGTTGTGAGGATGCGTTATAGGTTTCCTTGGTCCCGGGAGATAGTCTCTAGTGTGGTTCCGCTCTACCATAATGAAAATATGAGAAGACTGACCTTGATTGGGGTTAGTGATACACGCTGACTTAACTAATAAAATAATGTATAATTGGTTAGTCGGATGGTACCTTACCATTATTGCAAGAACCTTGAATGTGTATGTGATTTGATGTCTTGTATCTTATATATATGATTTGATACTTGTTGTATGTGTTTGTGGTGTTGCATTGATGCTCCTGAGGAGGACGCCAATGTGCCGCTCGCTGAGTCTTTTTGTCTCGCTGCTCTTGTTGCCCTCTTTTCAGATCCGTGCACGTAGGAAAAAAGAGCTCTCTTAGGCGGATAGTTTGAGAGGATATTTTGGGTATATTCCTAGAAGATATACTTTTGGGTTGGGCAAGGGTGTAGTATTCACCTAGTGTATATGTTAGCCCTACATTTATATAAATAGTGTTAGTTTGTAATTGGAAGCATTAACCTACACTTGGTGTATTCTTGTATTTTGGTAATACTTTTAAAGTGTAAGCTTAAGAAATGTACGAGTTTAGGCATTAAAAGTATAGATATATGTGTATAAAAATGGTATTATATATAAAATGTGGATTTCGTACTAAAGTGTGTTTGATTTCTATATTTGTTTCTATTGATACTAGCATGTATATATATGTTGTTGCAAACATTTTCAAACAAGAAATTTGTTGTTTGAATGATTTTGATGAAAATGGCCCGTTGAGTTCTTGTTTTTCCGTATTTTCGGTTAAAATGAATTTAGGTCACGATTTGTTGTCTCGTAAGTATTTTGGGCAAGTGGGAGCACTTGCACATGTATCTAAAGTAAATATGTGAGGGTGTACGGTGGCCTCTTACGGTCCAGCGGAAATACGGGATCCGAGACCACGCGTTGTGAGCCGTAGAAAATCTGTTTCTGCAGTTTTTGATATTTTCGGTCGACCGAAATGATCTGGGTCGACCAATAATTTAAAATTGCTTTACCGTTAGTTCGTATGAACTATCGGTCGACCAAAAGTTTTGGTCGGTTGACCGATAAAACTCTCTGGAATGAAATTTCCAAAACCGATTTAAATGAGTTTTGATTTAAGTTTTGGGTGTTTATTTGGGTTTAGTGGACATATTTAAGGTATGTGGCACTTTCCAAATATTTGTAAAAATACAGGTTGAGCCGGAATTTACGAATTCGTGTCTTATGTTTTAAAGAAAAACATTTTGAAGTTTCGGACCCTAGGTTGTTATGGATTTTCTTGTATCAATGGAGGAGATTGATACATTATGATCTATAGCAAGCTTAGTTGGACCTCGTGGTGAAGTTCACCTCCTCCGTGAATGGCACCCGGGCTCGAAAGTCCAAGACTCGGCTCAAACTTCTTAAAATGTTTTAAAATGTTCTGTAAGCATTTCCAAACTTGTTTTAAAGCCATAAAAAAAAATTATGCTTCGATCCGTCGGAGCTCCGTTCGTTTCCGCTGCTCATTTTGGGCTCCGGCGGATCGTCCCCGATCCTTCGCATCGCGGCCGCGCCCAGGGGGTGCGGGTCGCGACAATAAATGTTTTGAATGTGGTAAAACTGGACACTGGAAGAGGAACTGCAAAATTCATCTTGAGAAGATGAAGGCTAAGGAAGCCGGATCTTTAGGTATGTTGATTATTGAGATCAATCTCTCTAGTAATTATTCTTTAAACTGGGTATTAAATACCGGGTGTGTCTCACACGTTTGCATATCGATGCAGGGACTAAAGAATCCTAGAAGGTTGGCAAAAGGTGAAGTTGACCTTAGAGTCGGCAACAAAGCAATAGTCGCTCCGCTCGCTGTAGCGACGTACGAGATCTAATTGTCTACTGGAAGAATACTAGAATTAAATAATTGTTATTTCGTACCAGCACTTAGTAGAAATCTGATTTCAGTTTAAACTCTTTGTAAGAGTGGCTTTAAGTTTGTTTTTGAGAACAATTGTTGTTCATTTTCTTTCAAAAACGAATATTGTGGTTATGTTACTTTATGTAGTGATCTCTACTTCATTGATACACTTCAGGAAGTGTACAATGCCGAACAACCTGTTAAGAGGAAATGAGATAGTGATGTGAATGAAATATATCTTTGGTATTGTAGACTTGGTCACATTAGTGAGACAAGATTAGGGAATTCATTGAGAGAGGCGATATCAAGATACAAAAGGTTGACACAAAGGACAACATAGCAGACCCTTTCACCAAAGCACTTTCTCAACAGATGTTTGAGAGCCATTTCGACAAGATGGGCGTGAGATGTGTGAACGATTGGCTTTAAGTGCAAGTGGGAGATTGAAAGAGTAGATGCCCTAAAAGCTAATTTTGTTTGATATATTGGCAAACACAAACTTTATAATAAACGTGTTTTGCTTATTTATTTGTTTAATTATGGTCATTCCTATTTTATTTGATAATGAGACCTAACATCTTCTAAACCTAAGTCCAAAATATTCTTAATCATAGGTGCACTGAGTAGGGGCTCAATGGCATCGCAAAGACTAATACACAGCTTACTGTCTCATATGATGAGAGTAGTGATCTCATTACTACAAGTGTAGTTGACACTGAAGTAAGTGCGTAGGTGCACACTAGAAAATGAGTTCACTGAATTGACTCGCTAAAATAACACTAATGGAATTAGTCAATGGTGATTCTTTTCTGTGATAGTTGTTGCTTGATCCTTTGACTTGAGGTTGCCATAGTATCTTATGTGTAGAATATTTATACTTTAGTGTGTATCCAAGTACGGCAGTTTGACTGATATGCATACTCTAAGCTCGTTCGGATGTTAGAAAGGAACAGAAGGATTATAGGGCATGGTAACTATTCACAAAAGAGGTTTTGATGATGAATTTGAAATTCATACCACACAGGTGGTCATGGCATGCTGCTAGACGTTAACCATGATATGTGGATAAATATAATTAGTTGGTCGAACTAATTATTTGTTGATTAGGTGAATTAACTATTTATTCACTGCTGGTGTCGTATTGAACCTAATGGGTCACACGCAAATGAGACGCGATCGCGAAAATCGAATTTTTGTACCTGTAGGGGCTGCTTTTGCCAAAACTAAGATTAATGGATTTTTCGCGTAATATGTGAAAACCGTTGGTTTTACGCGCGGATAAACGCAAAGCGGCGGCCGTTCGACGACCGGCCGCGAACGTTGAGAATTTTGAATGCCGCTAGCACGGTATACATCTCTCGCGCACGCAGTCTTCTCAGGGATTAGAACCGAGCTCAACCGCCCATCATCGGCGACGAAAATCATCGACGAACTCCTCGGCTGAAAGCTTCGAGTTATACGGCCAACCTCGTTGATCCACCAAACCTCCTCAAAAGGCACCCTCGACCTTAACTTTGGCTTCTCTACCGGCCTACGACGAGAGCGGAGCTGTTGGACGGCGCCGGTGGTGACGGATTATTCGTGGTGGCATGGCGACTGACGAAACCGAACTCCGACAAACGACAGCAGCTGGCGGCTCGTCTGCAAGCTTAAATGACGAAGACGAACTGAGGACGGTGGACGAGAGGCGCTGCGGCAGACGGACGGTGGCGGAGATCGGCGACTGCCATTTTTCGACATTAACGGGTTGAAGACGACGATAACGGGTTCGGGTTTGCCCGTGACCCGTTAAGCTGCTTTATACAGCATAAAGAGTTTGAAATTCGTTAACGGGTTTTCGCGTTTGACACGCAGACCCGTTAAGACCGAAAATCTGTTTTAAAGGTTACAACGGATTCTAAACAGACTCGGGTTGGACCTAGTGGCCGGTTTAGGAAGTATTTGATTTAATTTTAATTAAATCATATCCGGTGTCGCGATTATCTCAGCGTGGATTAATGTTAGAAGCCGGGTACGTTTGCGGCTTGATTCATCGGAACCTAATTTTCTTTTGGAGTTCTCATTTCACGGATATAAGGTATTCCGATAAAATTGTAAATACGATTAGCAGCATGACAGGACCGAATTAATTAATTAGATTAATTTATTTCTATCATGTGTTTTAATATGTATATTTGATATACATGTTGTTACGATTATTTTAGTATACCAATGGGATCCTGTTTCGGATTTTTGGGCAATGTTGTAAAATTTTAAATTTTCGTTGTGCATGTTTATGTATTGATTTATCCCGTAACCCTACACTAAGGCGGTAGCGGAAGCATATTCCCAGAAGCTAGCAGTTCAATTGAAGGCAGTGATTGCTCAACGCGATGGCCTTCAGGCGGAACTTCATGCCGAGCGCTCGGCTGCGGCTAGTCGCCAAGCTGACTGGGAGCTGGCCAGGGAATAATCAGAGCATGAAGTGGTCTTCTTGTACCTTAGTCCTTGCTACCATCCTCTTCTCGTCCGAATAGCTCCATAGCGGTTGCTTGACAGGCCGAACGCTAGTCGAAAGATGTAATTGGTGAGTGAAGATCTTTGAGTCCACACCAACCATGTCCTAAGGCTCCCAGGCGAACACTTTGGCATTCTTTTGCAAGCATTGTAGCAACTTCTTCCGCTCTTCTTCTTGAAGTGTGGATCCTAGCTTGACGACCCATTGAGATTCCGTCTCGCTTAGGGATAGCTTCAACTTTTCTTCCACTGGTGCACTCCAATCGGTTCGGTCTTTGGGATCGATATCTACATTGGCCACTATTTGAATAGATTTGTTCTTCATTCCTGAAACAAAACATCTTCACGCTGCCTGTTGGTTGCCTTTAAGCTCTCCAATCCCGTTCTATGTTGGAAACTTTATCTTCTGGTGATATGTGGATACCACCGCTTTTAGGTCGTGAATTGCTGGTCGGCCCAAGATCACGTTATAGGGCGAATTGGCCTTTACTACCACAAATAATATTGGAATAGTACGTTGTCTTGGAAATTCTCCAATAGTGACCCACAGCAGCAAGACTCCTTTCGGAGTTAATAATTCGCCCGGAGAAGCCTATCAATGGCGTGTTGCAGGCTTCCAAGAAGTCGTTTGTCAGGCCCATGGCCAAAAATGCTTTCCAGAATAAGACATCTACCGCACTCCTACCGTCTACTAACACTCGTTCCACTTGTGCATCCGCCATATTTATTGAAATAAGAAGTGCATCATAATGGGACAAAGAAACACCTACTAAGTCTTCAGGGCCGAAGGAGATTCAGGCTTCTGCAAGGTCCTCTATCCTTTTCTTTTTCGTTCAGATTTGGCAAACTTCTTTGCCGAACTCTTTCTTTTCCATCCTACTCATGTTTGAATAGGAGGGCCAGCTAAGAATGCAATGAACTCTCTGTATCGCCATCAATTGTTGGGACCGACGCTCCTTCACCGCTTGTCTGGGTTTTTCTCGGTCGGGAGAATGCTGTTTCCTGACTTTTTCTACTTGCTTGGACGGTCTCCTCGGGCTTCTCGATCGCTGTCTTTCTGGACTGCGCGTCCTCCGTATCTGGGGGCTTCGTATCCTTCACCTTGAGTGATGCGGACTCGACGTTCCTCGTCATCTTCAAGCGGTCTCCTTCACTGCATCTTCCGCCGTTTTGAAGTGTTGCTGCAGTTATCTGCATTCCAACGTCAAATGAGTATTGGAGTTGTGGATTTCACAGAAGTCTTAGGCGTCTACTCGAGATTTCACTCCTGATTTCACCTTGGATCCCTGACTGAGAGCTAATACTTCTATGGGGGAGTTTGCTTAAAGTGACTTGAAAGTGAATCGTGGGGTGTTGCTGCTCTTATCTTCCTACTTGGTGTTTGCTCCCCTTGTTTCAGCAGTCTTCTTCGTCTCCTTCTTCTTGTCCTTATCCGTAGCAGATAAGGCACGATCCAACTTGATTCTCGCATTGACTGGGCATACATGTCTTGCAAATCTGCGGGTGGATTGTCAAATATCCAAATCCCGTAATTTTGGATGCCGGATGCCGAATTGCAAGCCATCATGATGACCGCTGGGTTAGCATTACGAACTTTCCCTCTTTCTTTATTGAACCGTTTGAAGTAGTCTGCTAAGCTTTAATTATCTTCTTGGATCACTGACAGCAAGATTCGGCTGTCTTGATAGATCATTGTATTGGAGTAGAAGTTGGCGATGAATGCCTTCTCCAACTAAGAAAAATTATCTACCATAGCTTGCGGAAGGTTCTTCCACAAGGATTTGATTGATCCGATCAAGGTGTTGTCGAACGCCAGGCAGCATAGTTCGTCCGATGCCCACTTGATTCGCATCGCCGCTCGGTATTTTTCTAGATAGGATTCGGTGTCTCTAATGCCATCAAAATCTTTCAGTTTTGGCAGTTCGAAATCGTACGGTATAAAAATCTCTAAGACCCTCTTGGTGAGAGGCGAACGCTTGTCTCCTGTATAAATAGGGAGAGATCGAACGGTAACCGTTCTACCATTTTGATTCGTCGGCCTGTTTGTATGTGTTTCTTCTGCTAGGAGTCCAGTGGTTACCACTGAGGCTTCCTGTCTTCTGTCCGCCTGACTACGCGCAGGCGACCTTCTTGTTTCTTGTTCCTACGGCACTCCAGCATCCTGCTCTCCGTGTTCCGTGTTCTACCCCGGGAGAGGCGAACCTCTACGTGCTCCCAGCCTATCCCATACATTACGGCGGTTGCCGATGTCTACCTGTTGCTCTGATCGTGGTGTATTCGGATTAGTGGGAGCAGCGGTGAGCATCGCCCGGATCTCACTGCGAAAGTGATCAAGATCATCCCGGGTGAGAGGCACCAGGGCTAGTTGCGCGATCGTTGGTCTGTTCGAACTAGCTTGTTGCTCCTGGAGATCATCAGTGCGGTTGCGGTTGCGACCACGAGTTGCTCTGGCTAAGTTCTGGGGTTCCGCTCCTCCATCACTAACAGGAACACCGTTCCTAGCCGAGCCATTTTGTGTTGCACGTCTTCGGTTGGCCATCACTTCAATATCTTCTTCCCCACAGACGGCGCCAAATGATAGTTCGGGGTTAATGAAGTTTAGGAATCAGACGATGACGAACGAAAAACAATCACAAAACACCGGATTTATGTGGTTCGGCGAAGACGCCTAAGTCCACGGAAAGAGGGAACACTCATTTACTATTAGGGTTGAGGGGAGATAGCTGAGTACAAGATCTGCCGTTTAGGGCTAGATTCTAAGTATTTATACATTAATGACTCCGCCGCCCTAAATCCTAAATGCTTTCCTCTTAATTAGGTAACTAATTCCTTTGTATGGTATACTGAGTCTTCATGTTTGATTGCTATAAACGCTCGGGTGACGCCTCGCGCTTGAACCGTTTGCGACTCCATCAGTCTTGTTATCCGTTCCTTGGTCTCCAGAACGTGCAAGATTTTCCTTCTCGGAGCTGAGAGTGCGGTATAATCCGTGAATCGGGTCGTGTATACAGGCTTCTGCCCGACCTGTGAGGATCTGCTGTCCGCCGGGCCTTTCCTCTTTTTGCCCTGGTTTTCGTTTGCTTGGTTGCTATGCGATTTATTCCCTCCCGCTGGGGTGTCTTGGCTCAGACTAGGTTGGCTGGTGGATAATAAAAAGGCTTTGCAACGACGTGCCTTCCCTTAATTGTTCCGCGTGCGATGAGGACTTCCTCGACGGCCGCGCTGTCTCGTAGCCTCTTGAGAGCGTCTTCAGCTGTAGTCGTTGATACGGCCCAAATATGGAACCTAACGAAGCGACCTCCGTGGAAGGCGCGGGAGCAACGAACTGCACCCCGTTAAGCACACGAGATGTTCCCCGTCGAAGCCACAAGGCATTCGGCTACCCGAACACGGACTATGACACCAACGGGAAAGACGCCGTGCCTACCAACGGACAACACACTGTACAGCTAACCCGTGAAGCGTGATGACCCTTACACCCCTGGGTAAAGACACGTGTAACGCTACAGTAATCCGACGGGTAATTAACTACCATATTACCCCTTAATCTCTGTATAAAAACCCTCACTTGTAACTCTAAAAGGGGGGGAAGACACAGTAGAGACTGAGTATAATACTTGTATTCACCAAACATACATAGTGAACTTTGGAGGACCCCGTTCCTCTCCGTGGTTTTTCTACCCTCCGTTGAGGGTTTTCCACGCTAAACATCGTCCCATAACCGCTTTATTTAACTAAGTCTATTCCTCTGTTTCAACCACACGGACTACTCTCCGTACCCCGATCCGATCAGAGAATAACGAAGCGTTCGTCATCCCAAACCTGGTGAGGATAAACCCATCAGCATCATCTGGCGCCGTCCGTGGGAAATACGACGCAACGCACACACGGTACTCTGAAGATTTCCTAGGCACCGTTCAGCATGGTGAACACTCGAAGTCAACCCGCTCGTCAGTCAGCTTCGCGAGCGCGCCCGAACACCAACACTTCGACTCCTACCCAACTTCCTTCTCCGCCAATGCCGACGCCCGATGGCGCCGGACCTTCTCGGGCTCCGGAGACACGCCCGTCTCAATCCCTGGACGCTTACCAAGCTGCACAACTCGAAATTTTGACCAATCCGTTGGTCCAACAAGTAATACAAGAGACTGTGCGGGCGGCACTACGAGAACAAAACATGACCACCGCCGCGTCGCAACAAGCCCAAAGCCGCCAGTCGGGGCGAGATCCAGCACCCCGTGGTGTCAACGGAGAAAATAGGGAAAATAACAGGAGGGAGTCTGCTTTTGACAGACTCGGACCTTCTAACCCTCCACCACGACAAGAGCCTGCCCGTTCAATGGGGCGCGCCACACAACGATTGCCACATCAACCCCAACGCTCCGCGCGGGACCCATCCTGCCAAGACCCACAACGAAGAGAGTCTCACCGCGACCGACGGCTCTCCGCTCATTCGAGCCATGACGAACGTGAAGACGAAGTGAGCTCCGGGAGATCGAAAGAAAGGAGACTCCAAGAAGCACGACGTACTCAACGACGGGAAACCATTCCGGTTCTCCCCGCCCCTCCCGCCATCAAGAAGTGCTTTAATAGTTCTTTCACGGGAGTCGACCGATTCTCCCCCTTTTCAGAAGAAATAGTCGCTGCCCCATACCCCGTGGGCTATACAGCACCGAAGATCAACCGATACGACGGCACCACGGACCCAACTCATTACATTCGCCACTTCGTTCGGGCAATGAAGGCCTATCCGTGTGACGAAATGCTTTATTGCAACGTCCTACCAACGCTATTCGAAGGACACGCTCTGACTTGGTTTAACCAACTACCCCCGAGGTGCATCGCGAATTGGGATCAGTTCGTAGAGATGATCGTCTCAAGATTCTTCTCCAGCACCCACTTCCAAAAAAGTCCCGACTCCATCATGAATATCAAGCAGGAGCCCAACGAAACCCTGATGAGCTATTATCAACGATTCACCGACGAACAAATCAAGTTAGGCATAACGAGCAATGACCTCATCGTCACGGCCCTGAAGATAGGCATCGCCGAACAGCAATTGGCGTACGAGTTTCACCGCAATACTCCCAAGACCGCGAAGAAGCACTTAAAAGGCTGCGGGAATGCGCCTCGGCGGAAGAAGTGCTAATAAACCGTGGAACCATCAAAGGGAAGCACGCCGTGACGAAATCATCTCACGTCAACACGGGGCAAAGCACATCTTCTGGCGGGGAAAAACACGAGATATTACCGACAACGAAGCCCAGAGAAAAAGGAAGAATCCTGGCGACGGCAAGGCTCTCCAAGTTGTCCAGAAACCGGTATACAACACCAGATTCGCAGAATACACCCCTCTGTCCGCTCCACGAAAAGACATCCTGCATGTACTGGAGACTAAAGAGCAAGTGGCCAGGCCACCCCCTATCAGAGCTCCTCCAAAGAAAAGAAACGAAGGGAAATACTGCGACTTTCACGAATCGCACGGGCACTTCACTGAAGACTGCCGCCAACTCCGCGACTATCTCGAAGAAAAGATAAGACGAGGCGAACTCCGTGATTTTCTACCACGAAGGGGGAACCAACCCCCAAGACGAGATAATCCTCCACCACCTCAGCCGTTGAAGGAACCTGAAAGACAGCCGGAACCGACGCACCAAATACACTACGGAGAGATTAACTTCATCTCCGGAGAAATTGACGAAGAAATCTCCCGCGGGAGAAAACGAAGAAACGGGGAGTGTTACCTCCTCCAGACCCGAGATTCCCCGATAGACTCAGAAGGCACGGAACCAATCATCTTCGATGACAACGACTTCGATGGAGTGATAACTCCACACACCGACGCACTTGTAACGACCATGGTCATCAACTCCATGAAAGTACACCGCGTAATGATCGATACGGGGAGCAAAGTGGATATCATATTCTACGACTGCTTTGCCAAAATGGGAATTCCGGAGTCCGAACTGAGACCAATCCACTCCGAACTGGTAGGATTCAACGGCTTCTCCACGATGCCCTTAGGGGCCATCGATCTCCGTGTCACTATCGGCGAAACGCCGCGACTCAGGACAGCAACGGTCACATTCGTAATCGTACAAATACCTTCCGCATACAATGTAATATTCGGAAGACCCGGGATGTGGAAGTTCATGGCCGTCGTCTCAACTCCGCATCTGAAGATGAAATTCAGAACCAAGTCCGGAGTTTATACACTACGAGGCGACCAGCACACAGCTCGACTGGACTCCGTCCGACATGCCAGGAATCGACTCCAGAATCATTACCCACAAGCTCAGTGTCAGGCCCGAGGCTAAGCCGGTCAAGCAGAAAAAACGGTCCTTCGCCCTCGAGAGAGCCAAGGTTATCAAAGACGAAGTGGAGAAACTTCTAAGCGCAGGCTTCATCAGAGAAGTTCGATACCCCGAATGGCTTTCAAATGTCGTATTAGTTAAAAAGTCCAACGGAAAATGGAGAATGTGTATCGACTTCACTGATCTCAATAAAGCTTATCCGAAAGATTGCTACCCGCTTCCACAAATAGATAAATTGGTAGATTCCACCGCAGGGCACGGAATGTTAAGCTTTATGGATGCGTTTTCCGGGTATAATCAAATCAAAATGCATCCCGGAGATGAAGACAAAACGAGCTTCATCACCGATATAGGGACGTTCTGCTACAAGGTTATGCCGTTCGGATTGATAAACGCAGGGGCAACTTTCCAAAGGTTCGTCGATACGGGTTTCAAACCACTCTTGTCGACGATCTTCTCGTCAAAAGCAAGAACCGGGAAGATCACGCCCGTCACTTACAGGAGGCGTTCGACATAATGAGGCAATACGGAATACGCCTCAACCCCGAAAAGTGCTCCTTCGGAGTCTCTTCAGGAAAGTTCCTCGGCTATGTTGTCACACCCCACGGGGTGGAAGCAAATCCGGACAAAGTAAGAGCAATTATCGACATGCCTCCCCCGAAGAATATAACGGAGGTACAACGGCTAACGGGCCGGATCACAGCCCTCGGACGCTTTATATCCCGTTCCGGCGACCGATGCAAGCTTTTCTACAACATCCTCAGGAAGAATACGAGGTTCCTTTGGACACCGGAGCACGACAGAGCGTTCGAGGAACTCAAGCTCTTCCTCACACAACCCCCGGTCATGGCTATCGCCGAACCCGGAGAACCGCTGTACTTATACGTATCTGTTTCGGAGTCCACCTCCAGCGCGGTCCTCGTTCGCGAACGGGATAAAGTCCAAAATCCTATCTTTTATTATAGCAAGCTTCTCCGGGACTCGGAGCTCAATTATTCCACGCTAGAGAAACTAGCCTACACAATCATTCTTTGCTCAAGACGGTTGAGGCCCTACTTCCAGGGGCACCCCATTCACATCCTCACGAACACCCCACTAGCGCAGGTCATGAGAGATCCAGGAGCGTCAGGCCGGATAGCTAAGTGGTCGATGAAACTGAAAGAGTTCGACATCTTTTCCAACCACGACCGGCGATCAAAGCTCAGGCCTTGGCCGATTTCATCGCTGAAATGACTCCGCCACTCGAAGAAGATCTCCGTCGACACACGTCGAACGTAGCTCCCGCTGACAATCTTTGGACCCTGCATACCGACGGATCCTCCAACGCCGCAGGTAACGGGGCAGGCATAGTCCTATCCAGCCCGGACAACGTCCGACTGGAATACGCCCTGAAATTAAACTTTCCCGCGACCAACAATGTGTCGGAATACGAAGCGATCGTAGCAGGGATTCGTCTCTCCAAGCAACTCGGAGTAAGAAGGCTGAAAGCGTACACCGATTCGCAGCTCGTTGCAAACCAGATTTCTGGAGAATACGAAGCTCGTGACGACATAATGGCGGCCTACTTACGAAAGATTAAACATCTCGTCTCCGACCTCGAGCAGTTCGAAATCCTCCATATCCCTAGAGACAAGAACCACATGGCGGACGCCTTAGCTCGATTGGCCTCCGCAACAACTGATGAGCAACACGGAACCGTATTCCGAGAGGAGCTTCATGCCCCGTAGATTGACGAAGTAGAGGTATGTTCCGTTGTCCATTCAAGTGGCTGGCTTTCTGACATCAAAAATTACTTGGAGAAACAGGAGCTCCCCTCGGATAAAAAACTCGCCGAGGCAATCATAAGAAGGGCAGCCCGTTTTACTCTCATAAACGGTCAGCTATATCGTATAGCTTTCTCAGCACCTTACCTCAAGTGTATAGACGAAGAGACGGCCAAGATCATCCTCCGGGACATACACGAGGGGATGTGCTCAAATCATGTAGGAGCACGGACCTCGCCCAAAGTCTTCCGCAAGGTTATTACTGGCCACCGACCGTTATGACGGATGCCGAGAAGTTCGTCCTTTCGTGCCACCGGTGTCAAGAATACGCCAAAGTCACCCACATCCCGGCGGAGCCTATATCCAACATTGTGTCCCCATGGCCGTTCTTGCAATGGGGCATGGACCTCGTTGGACCTCTTCCCCCCGCGTCAAGACAAAGGCGATTCATGATCGTGGCAATAGACTACTTCACGAAGTGGATTGAAGCTGAGCCATTAGCTACAATCACCGGGGCAACAGTCACCAGATTCTTCAAACAATCGATCGTATGCCGTTTCGGGATACCCAAATATCTCGTGTCGGACAACGGCAGTCAGTTTACAAGTCCGGAGATGAAAAAGCTATGTGAAACACTTCACATCAAACAAAGATTCGCCTCCGTCTATCATCCACAAGCTAACGGGCAGGTGGAGAATGCGAACCGAACTATATTAGAAGGATTGAAGAAACGTCTGGAAGGCGCAAGAGGAAATTGGCCCGACGTACTCCCTACGGTCCTATGGGCGTATCGAACTACTCACCGAACGACAACTGGAGAAACACCCTTCGCCCTCACCTACGGGACCGAAGCGGTAATCCCCGTGGAGCTAAACAACCCAACTCTCCGAGTCGAATACAGCGAAGACACGTCCAACGGAGACCGACTTCTCAACGAGCTCGACTTACTCGACGAGAAACGAGAAAGGGCCCTAATCAGAGCACAAGCATACAAGCAACGGGTATCCCATTACTACAACAGCCGGGTGAGATCGAGATCATTCCAAAAAGGACAACTGGTCCTGAGGAAGATACAGCAGCAATCCACCAAACTCGGACCAACATGGGAAGGCCCCTATCGTGTCTCTGAAGTACTCGGCAAAGGAGCTTACGCGCTACAAGACATGGAAGGAAACGATGTACCGAGAACTTGGAGCGTGCTAAATCTTAGAGCTTATCATCAATAACTTGTAAATATTCTTTAGCCATCAAGAAAACGATCTTCTCGCACCTCAAGCTTAACGCTCAAAATCATCGGACCTCGAAAGGCCGCTCCTTCAACTCCAGCCAGATGAAAACGGAGCGACATCCCGTGTCGCATAGCACTCCGTTACCGCTGGCTGGGGGGACGCAAAGGCCCGTCCGCTCAAAATCATCGGACCTCGAAAGGCCGCTCCTTCAACTCCAGCCAGACGAAAACGGAGCGACATCCCGTGTCGCATAGCACTCCGTTACCGCTGGCTGGGGGGGACGCAAAGGCCCGTCCGCTCAAAATCATCGGACCTCGAAAGGCCGCTCCTTCAACTCCAGCCAGACGAAAACGGAGCGACATCCCGTGTCGCATAGCACTCCGTTACCGCTGGCTGGGGGGGACGCAAAGGCCCGTCCGCTCAAAATCATCGGACCTCGAAAGGCCGCTCCTTCAACTCCAGCCAGACGAAAACGGAGCGACATCCCGTGTCGCATAGCACTCCGTTACCGCTGGCTGGGGGGACGCAAAGGCCCGTCCGCTCAAAATCATCGACCTCGAAAGGCCGCTCCTTCAACTCCAGCCAGACGAAAACGGAGCGACATCCCGTGTCGCATAGCACTCCGTTACCGCTGGCTGGGGGGACGCAAAGGCCCGTCCGCTCAAAATCATCGGACCTCGAAAGGCCGCTCCTTCAACTCCAGCCAGATGAAAACGGAGCGACATCCCGTGTCGCATAGCACTCCGTTACCGCTGGCTGGGGGGGACGCAAAGGCCCGTCCGCTCAAAATCATCGGACCTCGAAAGGCCGCTCCTTCAACTCCAGCCAGACGAAAACGGAGCGACATCCCGTGTCGTATAGCACTCCGTTACCGCTGGCTGGGGGGACGCAAAGGCCCGTCCGCTCAAAACAAACGCCCTTACAAGACTAGCGAAGCATAGAATTGGCATCCATTTCATTCGAAAATAAGATTACACGACAAGCCAAACATCACAAGACAAAACTACTCTGGTCATCTAAGTCCAACAAGTGCAAAAAGAAAGCCACTCAAGTACTCCGTGAGGACGAATCGTCATCGTCCGACATACGAGAACCCTTCGAAGCGGAACTTCCGTCAAGCTGATAAAGGTCGCCAGGCATAATTGGATCGTGAAGAGGGGTCAAGGGACTATACTCCGGAGTCGACGAACCTCGCAAAACACGATCCAACCGTTCTCGTGTCTCCCTCAAGTCCCTCTCCAGAGATGCGGCATACGAGCGTAAAGAAGCAATCTCACAACGGGCGTTCACGAGCAGAGTGTCACGGTGCCTATCTTGACTTCGCAAAGCCTCCAACCTTTCCTGGAGCCGCTGGTTTTCCACCTCGAGCAAGCGATTCTCCCGTGCCAACAAACGCAACAAATCGGACGTCGCCCCGTTCGCCATAACCGAAAATCCAGAAGCTCGCGAGAGATGAACAACGCCACAGATACAAGTATAAGTTCCCAGACTTCCTTTTATAGGCAAATAAAGGCAGTAAAAGCGCCGAAGCACGACATCCGAAAAGTCGCCCATATCATTCAAAATGAAATATTCCTTTTACAACAAAACGAGAAGGCTACTCAATATACAACGGAAAAGAAGGAATACACGAGGAAAAAATAAAGACACTACGAACGATCTTCAGGGGCACCGGCTTCCCCGGACCCTGCTGGGCCCTCGGCGTCGCCGTCGTCGTTCTCTTCCTCTTCCTCGTCAGAAAACGCCTGAGCGCCAGAGTCTCGCCTAGACCCGGCGCTTCGAACGACGTCTTCCTCATCCAAAAACTCAAAAAACTCCTCTCCTTCCCCAGGAAATTTCCGGCGGAGCCTTCTCAGCATCTCGAAGTAAATAAAGCGACTGAAGACCACGGCATGCTTCCCCTTCTCCACGGCAAACTCGTTCGAAGCCCGATATTCCTCGATCACCTTCTCAGGCGCCTGTTGAAGCTCCAAATCCTTCGCCTCAACCAAGGCCCGAAGTCTGGCGATCTCAGCATCTTTGTCATTCAGGGACTTAGCCGATCTTTCAGCTTCCTCCCTGGCGAACTTAGTGTAACTCTCCCTGTCCTTTTTGGCTGCATCGACTTTCAACTGAAGTGAAGCAATTTGCTCTTCCTGCTCCTTAGCCAAACGGGTAGCGTCGTCTCGCTCCCCGATCAACTGCGCCATCTCGGCCTTAATCATCTCGGCCTTTTCAAAAATTTTCTCTTGCTCCTTGACAACGGCGAGCACTTGGCTCATGGAGGCCAGCAACTGCAACCACGACGACATCTTCAGATAACAGACAAATCAGAACAAAGACAAAAAGACGTTAACGACTCATGCTTACGTTGGTCGTATACAACGACATATCCCTCAGAGAAGAATCAACTGACGCCCCAGGAAGAAGCAGTCTGTCCTTCTTCGGAAGACACTTGTGGATGAATTCCATCGCTGCTTCGGAACTCTCTCTTATACGGGCTCCCTCCCGTATGTTCCAGTTTGGCACATAGATGGGAGCGTCTTCCTCTTCCTGAGACTCAACCCGTCTCTTCTTCTTTTTGCCCCGCGAAGACTGGGACGAAGACTCGGGAGGCCTCTCCGTAGAAGGAAGAGCAGCAGAAGACCCCCTCGTAGGAACGCTCTCCTCCTGGATCGGAGATAACGAGGGGACGGGTACGAGCGCCCCGCTGGCTCCTCCTATTCGGCCCGACCCGACCTCGGACGAGGACGGCTTCGCCCCGGAACCAGCGCCTCCGACATCCCTCTTCGCGGTCGCCTTACGACGACGGGGCTTCGGCAATTCTGACAAGATCGCCGCCTCCACCCCGGACTTCTCCGCCGGCTCCATCAATCCTGCGAAAAAGACAACACGGTTAGAAAGACTCAAAAACAACGAAACCTTACGAGGTACAAACCGCATATTGGAGACATACCGAACGACGCGTCGGCCAATCGCCTCGTTTTCCGCACGACGTCGTCCGGCACGCTCCCTGCTGCGGAAACTGAACCACGAAACGTAAAAAACCGGCTCTCCGACAGCTCTAACTCCTGAGTGGGCTCGGGCTTCTCCTTCAGTACTTCACTTAAACGGTCAGACCAACAATCTGGGAAGCGCCATTCCGGTTTCCTTCTTACGAAAAAGAAGCCATGGCGCCACTTGGGGAAGGTCACCCCCTTTCCCTCCGTCTTCCTCTTCGCAGGATTTCGATACTTCGTATTATAGAAGCCCGGACCTTGCTTAGAAGAAGAAAGGGTGAACAAATTCCTCCATAGTTCAAGGGACGGTCTGGTCCTCGTTTGAGCGCAAATATACAAAAACACCAAGATATCTCGATAGGAGTTCGGAGATAAGTGACACGGAGTAATGGAGTAGAAGGCAAAAAATTGAATATAGAAAGGCAATAACGGAAAACGAAGACCGGCTTTGAACATGTCCAATCGAAACGGCACCCATTCCGCGGAAATATCCGTCATCCTCTCCGTAGGAAGAGCTACCCTCGCCTCAAAGTCCGGAGGGATGCCATACTCCTCCCGCCATTGAACTAACTGCCTCCCGGTCACTGAAGAGACGGCAGTCCGAGGATCGAATTCGGCGGGAGGAACCCTTGATCCCTTGCCCCGATTACTCGAGGCTTCCACTCGCACGGCCCCCTCCTCACTGCCGCCTACGAGCTCACTTAGCGTGGCGCTCATCCTACCTAAACGGAGTTGTTCAGCAACTTGGCTGATGAACTCCCCCTCTGGGGTCGTCTGGTCCCTCGTAGTATCTGGGGACACAGGCGGTCCCCCATATATAGGAGGAACACGCGGAGTTGGCAGGATTGGAACGGTGGATCTATCGCTGGAACCTTGGCTGCTACTAGATTCCGTGCTCGATGAACTACGAGAAGACATACCTTAACTTGACGAGATGTAAAGAAAGAAGAAGAATGGAAAGCTCTTCGTTGAACACGAGATGCAGAAAGAAGAGGAAACTGGGAAGCTCTTCGTTGAAGACTTTTTCACTCCAGAGAGAAATGCCACGGTGAAACGAAAAAAATGACCGTGGGCCCTACTTATAACCGTAGAGAACGACAGTCCTCTACGCGGTAACTCGTCTCGCGAATCACAGTGTGACAGGTGTCCAAATTCGGACAGACCACACCGAAAACCATTACGGAAGGCCGCAGAACATAACGCGCGCGACTCCGAAGGAATGCGTTCCGACAGATGGGCCGACAAGGCGTCCCATCTGTCTGGGGGTAGATAATACGGCCCAAATATGGAACCTAACGAAGCGACCTCCGTGGAAGGCGCGGGAGCAACGAACTGCACCCCGTTAAGCACACGAGATGTTCCCCGTCGAAGCCACAGGGCATTCGGCTACCCGAACACGGACTATGACACCAACGGGAAAGACGTCGTGCCTACCAACGGACAACACACCGTACAGCTAACCCGTGAAGCGTGATGACCCTTACACCCCTGGGTAAAGACACGTGTAACGCTACAGTAATCCGACGGGTAATTAACTACAATATTACCCCTTAATCTCTGTATAAAAACCCTCACTTGTAACTCTAAAAGGGGGGGAAGACACAGTAGAGACTGAGTATAATACTTGTATTCACCAAACATACATAGTGAACTTTGGAGGATCCCGTTCCTCTCCGTGGTTTTTCTACCCTCCGTTGAGGGTTTTCCACGCTAAACATCGTCCCCATAACCGCTTTATTTAACTAAGTCTATTCCTCTATTTCAACCACACGGATTACTCTCCGTACCCCGATCCGATCAGAGAATAACGAAGCGTTCGTCATCCCAAACCTGGTGAGGATAAACCCATCAGCATCAGTCGTGGTGTTACGATGGAACTCATAAGCCAACTGTGGGTCCGAGATCCCGATTTTCAGCGCGGTGACAACCAAATCGTTGCTCATGATGCCAAGCTTCACCTGCTCCACCGTGAAGCGCTCGTCGTAACTCATCAATGTTTCGTTGGTCTCCTGCTTTATGTTCATTATTGAATCAGGGCTCTTCTGATAATGATTGCTTGAGAAAAACCTCGAAGTGATCATGTCCACGAATTGGTCCCAGTTCCTTATACATCGCGAGGGGAGTTGGTTGAACCATGCCAGAGCGTGTTCCTCTAAGAGCATAGGGAGGACGTTGCAATACAACATTTCGTCGCACGGGTAGGCCTTCATCTCTCACTAAATGTCAAACGTAATAGGATGGCTCCGTCGTTCCATCATAACGGTTGATCTTCGGAGTGGTGAACCTCATAAGATATGACGATGCTACTATCTCGGGCAAGAACGGGGAGAACCGGTGAACGCCAGTGAACGAGCTATTGAAGCACCGCTTCACGGGTGGAGAAGGAGGGAGTTTAGACGATGTGGTCGGGTTTCACTGCACGGGTCGTGAGTCGCGTCTCCAATAGCGTAATTCCCTGAGCTTGCCTCATCATCACGTTCAGCCGGGTTCGAGGGTCCCGAGACTCGTTTCTCTCGTTGTTCCGAATCCCGCCGGATATGATCTATTTGGCTTCCTCTCGAGGGGTTACGCCAATCTTCCTCGCGCGGTGGCCTCCGGATGCGGGCGTTTCAGGCGCTTCGCGGGGACAATCTCGTATGTCTCGAGCGCCTTGACCTGTTGGTCGCAGTCTATCGAAGGCAGATTGTCGGGGCGTTGTCTCCCTATTCGTTCCTTGCCTCAGGTCTTCCCCCGAACGTCGGCTCTGAGTTTGTAGTTGAAGGCCGGTGGTAACAGCTAATTGTTCGCGAAGGGCAAGACGGACAGTTTCTTGCATTATTTGTTGCACAAGTGGGTTGGTAAGTACTTCCAGTTGCGCTGCGGCATAGCAGTCTAAGGTGGGAGAGCGGGAGGGTTCCAGTTCCCTAGCACGAGACGACCCGGCCTCCGTTGGCGTATGGGCAGGAGGGGACGCACGTAGGGGAAGGAGTAGAGGCGCTTGAAGCTGCATGGCAGCAAGAGTCAGAGGGCCGCTTCGGTTGGCTACGACTAGTCACCCTTATCAGATGAGACGCACGCCGTATGGTCGTGGTGAAAGGATAGCGCATTCCGGCAACGTTCTTACGGACAACGCCAAATGATGCCAGCGGGTTTTTCCTCGCCGGATTGGAAAGAACGTGGTTCGGCGCTCGAAATGTGGGCGAGACGCTTGGCCTAAGGGTTGTCTAGTAGAGAAAATGGAGACCCAAAGAAGTAGATCAATTACAAGACGGAGTTTAACGTGGAAAGCCCCGATGACAAGGAAAAACCACGGAGTGAGAACCTCATCGTAGGAGGTTCTTGTAAGAAATTCACTATGTATGCAGTATTACAGAAAGTATTTGCTAATGCCAAAGATTACGGGATCCACCCCCATTATAGACGTCTTACAGGGCTATTTATAGAAGTGTTTAAAGGGTAATTTGGTAGTTAACCACCCTGTAATTCCTTTGCCGTTCTCCACGTGTCCCATTTTGGGGGTATTTTCGGTACATCCCGTATTGGGCGTCACTGCTGCTCTCCACGAGGGAGGTCTATCTCCTATATGGGGCGGTGTTCGATGGATATCATGCTCCCACGAGGGCGGGAATCTGTAGATGACGGATGCCTGCAGCTCGTTCTAACTAGCGCTTCTTTTACGAAATCCGATGACTAACGAGTGCACTTCGTAGTTGTGAAATCCACGTAGTATCATGTCTGATGGGGTTCTAACTTTTGTATTTCTCATCTGTTTTCTCTCTTTTTTATTTATTTTATTTTTTTGAACGAGCTTGTGCTCGTTATTTTTGAACAAGCTTGTGCTCTTGTCACGAGCCAATCTCTGCCACTTGATGTAAAGAAACTTTTCTCTTTTAATGGTATAATCCTCGCCAATCAGAACTTGATACGTGTAAAGCCATTTACTGTGTCGTCTGGCTCGCCTATAAAAAGAGGCTGAGGGTTCTTCTTCTTTCTGTGTCTGCATGTAAAGCTCTCGAATAGTTTCCCGAGTTTACGTGTAGGTCTTCGTTGCGACGTCGGTATGGAAAACGGTATGACTGCCGAACTTCTGCGAGCTTTAGGTTGGGTGAATCGAGTTCTCGTCACAGAGAACCAAAGGCCTCAGGAGAGGCTAGAGGCTTTAAGAGGTCAAGATAGACATCGTGAAGTTCCTCTGATGGATGCCCGCCACAAGGCTGCCGAGTTACGATCTAAGGTTGTATCCTTGGAGAGGGAGCTAGAAGAGACGCGGGAACAGTTGGATCATGTCCTTCAGGGTTCGCCGACTCCTGAATACAGCCCGTTGATACCTCTACACGACCCGACTATGCCCGACAACTCTTGGCAGCTTGGAGGGAGTTCGTACTCTGGGAGTTCTTGTGTGCCAAGCGATAATGACTCGTCCTCAAGGAGTCCTCGTGCTCTGAGCGAGGGTATTTAATAGTTGGGGTACTCCGAGCGAGGGTATCTACGTTCTAAGATCTTCTTCAGCTTGATGTTCTGCCGTGCGTCTTCGTTGCTACGGACATCGTTATTGGTTATCTCGCATAGCAACAGTTCATACATCAGCTTGAACACGCGGCTCGAGCACGCACCAAGAGGCCTCAATAGGATGGCTTATGTCACGAAGTAGCCATGACCGGATGAAGCAGCTCATTGCGAGTCGGTGCTGAAGGTCTTAGTGATTAGGCGTCCGGGGCGCCGTTTGTTGAAGTTCCTCTTGTGTTAGTTCCCGTAGGTCGGGGGCTTTTTCCGCATATGCCTAAGCTTCGGAGGAGGTAAGACTAGCTCCTTTTATAACCCTGTGAGCTCATACTAGACAAATAGCCTTTCACGATCAGAGGAGCGTATCGGCATCGGGCGCCCATAGGTCTTCATTCGGGGTACCTTCTTGTTATTTGTAGTAGTCGTTTCTTCCATTTGTAACGGGTTGCTTATCGTGTTGCTTATGTAACTTTCCGTGTTAAACGTTCTTTTGATTGTATGCGGGGTGTACTATATTGCCTTTATGAAATGACAAATAAGATTTGTTCTCTTCGTCTTCGTGTTTTTTTCTTGTTTTATATTTTCCTTTCTCTGTGTCAAAGACCACATGCGTTTTCCCCATATGTGTTCCCCCAGTAGAAGGTGACGAAGGGGAATTAGTTGGCTTGTGCTCATCGAATATTGTTTATCTTTCCAACGTTCATGCGTGGCTTCCAAATTCTTGTTCTTACCCTCCCAACCATCGGACGCGTGGGCCGCCGGGCTGGGATTGGGGAATCGGTCTGGGCGACCAGGGAGATTCGGCATTCGCTGCCCCTTACCACCCCAGCCGTCGGGCATGAGGGTCTTCGTTATGACGAGGACACCGTCGTGTCGTCGGGTTGGGGTTGGGGACCACGGCCGTTGCGAAAAATCTGCACTCCCTTACCCTCCCAACAGTCGGTCTGGGCGACTAGGGAGATTTGGCGTCCGCTGCCCCTTACCCCTGCAATCGTCGAGCACGAGGGTCTCCATTGTTACGAGGACGCGTCGTGTCGTTGGGCTGGGGTTGGGGACCGTGGCCTTTGAGAAAAATCTGAACTCCCTTACCCTCCCAACCGCCAGGCGCGTGGGCCGCCGGGCTGGGATTGGGGAGTCGGGTTTCACATATCTGAGGCGGTATTCTTCGATTGTAGCGAGGAGCCTCTCGAAGAAAGCGACGTCTTTTCATTTATACTCGTAAAGTGAATTTCTATATTCATTGATAATATGAACGAAGGTTAAAGACATTCCATGAATGGGGCAACTTGTTTCCATCCATGTCTTGAAGTGTGTAGGCGCCTTTGCCGAGGACCTCTATGACTTATAAGGCCCTTCCCATGTCGGGCCAAGCTTTCCTAGTGGCTGTTGTATCTTCCTCATCACCAGTTGGCCTTCTTTGAAAGACCTTGACTTGACTCGATTGTTGTAATAGTTTGAAATTCTCCGTTTGTAAGTTTGGGATCGGAGCAGCACCTTGTCTCAGAGTTCATCTAGCAGATCCGAGTTGTTGAGTAACCGGAAATCGTTGGTGTCTTCATCGTTATACTCGACGCGGAGGGTCAGGTTGCCGAGCTCTATAAGAATAACCGCTTCCGTTCCATAAGTAAGGGCGAATGGCGTCTCTCCTGTCGCCGTTCGGTGTGTCGTGCAATAGGCCCACAATACCGTTGGTAGTATGACTGGCAGGTTACCCTTGGCTCCCTGAAATCTCTTCTTGGTCTTCGAGGATGGTGCGGTTTGCGTTCTCGACTTGTCCGTTTGCCTGGTGATGGATATCGAGGTAAAGCGCTGCTTGATGTGGAGTTCTTCACAAAATTTTTGGTGCTCGGGGCTTACGAACTGGCTTCCGTTGTCTGTGATAAGGTTTTTCATTATGCTGAACCGACAGACTATGGATTACTTGAAGAATTTGGTGATGGATGCCCAAGTAATCATAGCTAAGAGTTCGGCTTCAATCCATGGTGAAAAATGTCTATGGCAACAATCATGAATCTTCGTTCTCTTGAAGCTTGCGGTAAGGGCCAACGAGATCCATGCCCCATTGTAGGAAAGACCATGGTAAGATGATGTTTGAGATAGCAGCTGGGATATAAGTGGCTTTCACGTACTCTTGGCATCTCTTGCAGGCTAGGACGTATTTTTCGGCATCCGTCATGACGGTAGGCCAATAATATCCTTGGCGAAAGACCTTTTGGGCAAGTATTCGCGCACCAACGTGCTTTGAGCATGTGCGGTCATGTATCTCTGAGAGTATCGCCTTGGCCGCCTCTTCGTTGATGCATTTGAGATAGGGCGCAGAAAAGGTGATCCGAATGCCCTCCACGGTCCCAAGGATATGGCCGTGAGTGCCTTGGATGTAATCTAGGATCTAGGGAAGAACAAGTTTTGAATACCCGATTGTTTTAAGTGGAAAAAGGAGAGTTGGCCAGTCTTGCCTAGCTCCCTTGCTAAACTATCCTTCAAAAACCACTTACAAACTCACAGGTTGCCACACAAACCGTGGCCTCCCTAGATAAGATGTGCTCGGCCTACCCGAGCCCCTTTGCCTCCCCGGTCAAAGGAAACCACTAACCCACTAACATGAGCAATAAAACATACAATAAAGGAGAGTATAATCATGACAAGATAATGCAGTCCTCGCCTACGTGCGCTGCCTGCGCGCCCATAAGTCATGTTACACGCACCATGACCCAAGAGCCTCCTGGATCAAAAGGCGATGCGGTAGAGTTGCCCGTCGATAAATGTATAGCGAGCAACCCTTCGTGTTATTGCCTTTGTCATCTTTTTATTAGAGGAGAGCACCTGTCCTGACAAGTAGTTTTGTATGTTTGTCAGCCAACTATTCTTAAGAATGACGGAACTCACCTCGATTTCTTCAATAGCTGGGGTGTGAAGTTCTTCACGAGAGACCGTGCCGGGCTGTTCGTCTTCCGTTGTTGAGGCTAGTCTTGCCAGTGCATCAGCCATATGGTTATGCTCCAGGGGTATGTGGACGATCTCAAAGTAGTCCATGTCGTAGGCCAAGCTCTTGATCTTCCTCAGATATGCCGCCATGACTTCATCTCGGGCTTCGTATTCCCTCGTATTTGATTGACTACGAGCTGGGAGTCGGAGAATGCCTTGAGACGTTTAACTCCCATTTGTTTGGCAATCTTCAATCCTGAGATAATTGCTTCATATTCGGAGGTGTTGTTGGTCACTGGGAATGCAATCTTGAGAGAGTATTCAAAACGAGCTCCGCCAGGACTACATAGAACGAGTCCCACACCGTTCCCCCCGATATTCGATGAGCCATCGGTATGGAGGGTCCATAAATCCTTGGTTGGTTCAGAATGCAAGGCTAGGCGCTTCAGTTCTTCTTTTAAAGGTGTGGACATCTCCACGAGGAAGTCGGCGAGGGCCTGGGCCTTGATGGCTGGGGCGGCTCGTAGAGAATGTCAGATTCTTTGAGTTTCATCACCCATTTAGCGACACGTCCTTTTGCTCCAGGGTCCGTCATTATCTGCCCCAGGGAGGTGTTCGTTAGGACGTGGATGCAATGTCCTTGAAAGTATGGTCTCAATCGTCTTGAACACAATATGAGTGCGTAGGCAAATTTCTCAAGCGTTGTATAGTTGTGTTCGGAGTCACAAAGTAGCTTGCTGTAGTAAAATATGGGATTTTGAATTTTTTATCGTTCCCTGACGAGTACAACACTTATCGCGGATCTAGACACCGCTAGTAAAGGTACAAATGTTCGCCTGGATCGGCTAGCCATTATAAGCAGTTCTGTTAAGAACAACTTTAATTCCTCGAATGCTTTGTCGTGCTCGGGGGTCCATAAGAAATATGTATTGTGAGGTCCGTGTCCGAGTACGTTTGATTTGCATTGTTTGCTTAGCATTGCATTTGCATGTATATATGTGTGCTTGAACGGGTTTGGTGCGAGCTAGTCGTAGCGTGGATTGAGTGTGTGAGAGCGGGGTTTGTCGCGTGTCGGGGCCGAGCTCGTGGCAAGCTTGTTTTTGTGTTGGCCGAGTTTATCGGTCGACCGATAGTGTTATCGGTCGACCGAAACTTGGCAGGTGAGCGTATTTAAGTTCGACACTTATGCGTTTTGAAGAGTTATTTCAACCCTTCTTCCTCGTGCCCGAGCTCTGGTGCCCTAGGTATGATTCCCTAGCTTCTCCCTCTCTTTTTCTAGTTAATCTCACGTGCTTTCTCTCTCTCTTCTTCCTAGATCTCTAGCCTTTATCCTCGCATTGGTGGCCGTGGTAGAGAGTTCTCCGGCTAGGGAGAGGAAATTTCGGGCCAGGAGTGCGTAGGACCTAAGGTGAGCGGTTAAGCACCGAGTGCTTGTGAATATGCTTGTGCGAAAGCATATCTCCTTATGTGGATTTATATGTGTAGCATGTTATGTTGATTGATATGCTATTTTAGGGTTATATCCCTTGGATGTGAATATGATGGAATGAGGTCATGCTTATATGCCTTGGATGCTCATTTATGCTAATAGCATGCTAGTTATGACTTGCGTATTGCAAATCATGTTTGGTTCGTATATATGAACGTGTGATTGATTTGGCAAATTTTCATAACTATGTGGATTCATGTGATTGCTTGCGAGTAGATAGAGTAATATGACTCTAGGGACACTCGTTTGCATGTGCCTTAATAAAGGAATCGTACTCGGAAGTTGTCTCCATGCCGGGGCTCGGGTGGCGACTTGCCTCGGGAATTAACCCATAAGGCGAGGGCTCAGTTTGAGAGGACATCGGGAGTTCGAACTAGAGTACTTGGTTGTTAAAAACATCATAGAGTGCTTACCCATATGTGTATTCGGAGCCTCTATCCCGTCCAATCCGTGGGGCCACGAGCCGGGATTTGGGACGAGGGATTGAAGAGGTTAGAGTATACGGGTACGAGCATTTGGTTTGCCTCAACAGGAGGCCGGCGGAGCGGAGTGATCACCGGTTGGCCTCGGTGGTGCCCGTGAGTGCGAGGCTTGGTTGCGTATGGCGTAAAATGGCCAAGTAGCCCCCATGTAGCGCAGTGGGGTCGCCTCCGTTGTTACTTGGGTGTTGGTTGCACGCGGAATTACCGGTGCGGAGGACCAAGACCTTGGGTGAGGTCGAGGGGCGATGCTTCTAGTTCAGGGCAGGGTATACGTGCCTGGTAACTAGGGAGATTGTTGGCGACTAGGCCTACCGAAAACTGGAAATAAAAAATGGAACCTATCGCGATGGGGTATTAGATCACGCTAACTTAATAAGATTGGCATAATCTGATAGTTGGGTGGTTTGACTAACCACGAGTTAGTGCATGCTTTACTTGATGTAATGTGCATGTGATATGTGTTATGTTCGAGAATGTGCTCCCTCAACCATTTGGTTGATTTAAGTGCTTATGGTTGTATTTATTTGCTTGTGTTTGGGTGTCACTTGGACGTTCGGGGGAGAACGTACAAGTGCCGCTCACTGAGTCGGATGACTCATTGCTCTCGTTGACTCTTTTTTCAGATCCCGCATCGAGAGGCAAAGAGCCCATTAGGGCGTGATAGATTGGGCGGAGGCTAGAGATGTATTTGGGGTTTTGGGGTGTAGTTAGTTGTATATCTCATTTGTATACATAGCTACACATGTATAGAAACTTATAGATGTTAACAAACTTGTGAAGCATTGACTTACATTTTGTGGTGTGGTGGTTTGTTAAGCTTTGTAAAAGAAAACTTTGAAATGTAAAGTTTATTTCCAAAGCTTTTCAATGAAAACGTTTTATTTTGGCAAAATGTGTAACTTTGTGGATTGGAGCCCAAAAAGGGTTGTAAATGATGTTTACGATGTATTTGAGGCTTATGAATCTTGCATAGTTGTTGGTTTGGAGATTTAACCAAAAATGTGGGATTTGACAGGTTAAGTTCTTAAATATTTCGTATTTCGGTTTGTATATAAACTTGGTTATAAACCTCGTCGTTGTCGCGTAACGTGGTTGCGGAAATACCGTACACGTGCGTCCATGTGGGACGTACGAGCACGTGCGATCGGTATTCCGAGAACCACGCGATTATGGATTTCGAGACGGCGAGAAGTTGGTTTCTGAAATCTGTTTTTCAGCAAAACTGTAGTTTCGGTCGACCGAAATAGGTATCGGTCGACCGACTGTCATTTTCACTGTGGATTTTTGCTCTCGGTCTGGAGATCGGTCGACCGATCTCACTTTCGGTCGACCGATATGTGCTTGAAATAGGCAATTCCAGAGGAGTTTCGGTCGACCGAAACATAAGACCGGCGACCGATAACTCTCTGTAATGTGCAAATTGAAATGGATTTAAATGATAAGTAAAAATATTTTTGATGGTTTTAGGATCTCTTAGACTTATATTTAAGAGGTTCTAAAGCTTCGGATCTTTTAGTAAAATATGGGTTTGGCCGGAATTTCGAAAAATAAGTTTTAAAGGTTTGAAATTTTTTTTAATTTGGACCTTAGGTTGCCATGGATAATTTGATATCAATGGAGGAGATTGATATCTTAGAATCTATAGCAAGCTGGGTCGGCGCCGATCGCGGGGTCTACCTCCTCCGTGGACCTCGGGTGACGCCGAAAGTCCCGAAACCGACTAATCCGTCAAAAATGTTTCTAAATTAGTTTTAAACGAACTTCCGCAAAGCGCTTTGGTTTCGAAACAAAATGTCTTTCGAAAAACGTATTTTTCCCCTGTCGCGGCCCCCGGCCTCGGGCCACGGGACGTGACATGTATTCTTCCCCATGATGTTATAGAACAGTTCCAATGATCTCATGATCGTGAGATAAAACGTCCGAGCGTAGTGACGCGTCCGGCTAGTCGTTGAATCTCGATGATGTTCTTTGGTGGATGCATGTCTAGGATTGCCTTTATCTTATCCAGATTTTCTTCGACTCCGCGAGGGGTCAACTACATAGCCAAGGAGTTTTCCGGAGGAAACTCTGAAGCTGCACTTTTCCGGAATGAGGCGCATTCCATACTGCCTCATGATGTCGAAGGCTTCTTGCAAATGGCGGGGATGATCTTGCCGATTTTTACTTTTAACGCGGAGATCATCGACATAAGCCTCCATTGTATTTCCCAACAGCGGTTTGAATCCACAGTATGAACCTCTGGAAGGTTGGCCCTACGTTGATGAGTCTGAAAGGTGTAATAGTGTAGCACAATGTACCCATATCTGTGAGTAAGCTCGTTTTTTCTTCGTCGTCGGGATGCATCTTGATCTTGTTGTAGTCTGAAAATGAGTCCATGAAACTGAGCATCCCATGGCCAACGGTGGAGTCGACTAGCTTATCGATATGAGGGAGAGGCTGGTATTCTTTCGGACAAGCCTTATTGAGGTCTGTGAAATCAATGTACATCCTCCATTTTCCATTGGACTTCTTAATGAGGACCACATTGGCAAGCCACTCGGGTATCATACTTCTCATATAAAGCCCGCATTCAAGAGTTTTTCAAACTCTAATTTGATGGCTTTTGCTCGTTCGAAAGCGAATGTTCTCTTTTTCTGCTTCACTGGTTTAGCGTCTGGCTTTACGCTGAGTTTGTGACATGTGATGTTGGGTTCAATGCCGGGCATATCCGACGGGCTCCAAGCAAATATGTCCGCATTGCTTTGGAGGCAGATCTTCAGTGCGTCCCGTTCTTCGTTGTTCAGAGTGGACAGATGAGTATTCTCTTCTCGTCATATGATCCAGGAGGCTCTTGAGTCAAGGTGCGTGCAACATGACTTGGGTGCGTAGCATTCCTTAGCCGAGCATGAGTGCGGGGACCGGACTAGTGCGGGCGCGCGGACGGGCACGCGGGAGGCTAAGAGGCATGGGAGCGCAGGCAGCGCGCGTAGGCGAGGACTTCAGCAGAGACGGGCGCGCGGGCGCAAGGTGTAAGGTCCTGGATTTCGTAATATTGATATTTGTTTTAAATCAGATTTATTCGGAGTTTGATTTGGTTTTATTTCGAGTTTATTCGAGAGATTTATTGGTTTCTGGGTGCTTGATTTGTATTAGAATTGTTTGTAAATTGATTTGGTGAGTTTTGGGCTTAATTGGGCCCATCTGGGTTCAGACCCGGCCCACCGAGCCAAAGTGACTCGGCCCGGCCGAGCCCGACTGACACCGGGCGAGCCATTTGGCTCGCCAGGTCGCCCCGCACCCGAGCCACCTCTCCCCCTCTCGCTCAGTCTCTCGTCTCTCTCGTCTCGCCCGATCGCCCGACCTCGCGCGCGCCGCGACCTCGCCGCTCCGCCCTCCGCCGGCGCGCGTGGCCGGACCTCTCCTCACCCCTCTCCATCTCTGGCTGCCGTCCCTCTCACTCTCGCGCTCGATTTCTCGAGCTCGGCCGCGAAGCCCTAACTCGCGCCGTCGTCGATTCCGGCGCCGCCGCGCCTCGCCGTCGCTGTCTGAGGCTCGTCGTCGTCACCTGAGCCATTGTGAAGCCTCCTCGTCGCCGATTACACGCCGCAGCCGCCGGATCTCTCTCCGTTGTCTCTGCTTCTGTTCGGCCGCCCCTCCCCACCGTTGCTTCGACCGCCGTCACCGAGGCCGCCGCTGTCTTCTCCGAGCCCTGAACTCCTCGCCGTCGTTGATCGCCGTCGCCGCCTCTGTTGCCGCCGCCGCCGATCTCCGGCGAGCTTCTCCGGCGAACCCGACCGAGTTGTTGCTTCGTCTTGTCTTCGGGAATGCACTGGTGTGGTCGTTTCCGGTAGATTTTCGTGGATTCACGCCGATTCGTCGGGTCTCGATCCGGTAGGATCGGGACGTAGGTGAGTGAACCCGTAGACTTCGTGTGTAATTATGATTGTGTGAACGTAAATATATATGTGTAAGCATGCTTAAGTGTGTTGGTATGATAGTCTCTGCGGATGAATGCATTAGCTTGTTGAACCGATACCTTAGTAAATGTGGTCTATAGTTGATATATGACTTGTTTGGACATCTAGGTAGATGTGACACCTGTTAGTTAGAGGACTTGACATTGTCTTGTTTGAGTAAGTATTAGGGCATGACTGCCAGATTTATACTTACATAGAAATATAATATGGGCATGTTTGATTGCTTTGGACACTAGTTAGTGGTGTCGAGCGTAGCCTGCGCTCTAGTTATACCTGTTGTGGGTCGTTGACCTAGTTGTGGCACTTGTGTGTGTTTGTCTCTGACTGATTTTGGTGTGTGTGCGCCGCCTGCGCTCTAGTTATACCTGTTGTGGGGTCGTTGACCTAGTTGTGGCACTTGTGTGTGCTTGTCTCTGACTGATTCTGGTGTGTGTGCGCCGCCTGCGCTTGTTATAATGTAGTGGAGTCCTGACACTTGATTGCGTAGTCCGTGTGATTGAACTGCTTTAGTTGGTATACGAGCCGACTGCTCAGGCTATACCTTTAGCGAACAGAATTGTGCCCTTTTATCAATTTAATGCTTGTGATGTAAAGCATACGGTTGTGATTGGTTATGTGATTCATTACGTTGGTTGATGTTTGAGTTACAAGTAAGTTGTGATGTTTGAGGCGTAATGTATCGTTAAGCTCGTTCGATCACCCGGAGGTCGTTGTAGCACGATTCAGGATGGGTGATGGGCAGGAGCCGCGGAGGCGCCAGAAAAGATTGTGTAGCCCAGATGGGGCCAGTGGACGTAGTTTCGATTGACCCTTTGGCCGGGGCGGTGGCTACGATACCAGGTGTAGACACCCAATTTTGTCCGGGCTGTACGTTTGCAGTTGGTCAAGAATACACTAATAGTGGCCGCGAAGCGCAATTGAAAATAATTTTACTTGATAGGTCCAATTAAATCCAATTAACTCGATTAAGCCGACTCAAATTCAATTAGACTCGATTATGTCAATTTTGCTCAGAATTTCAGAACTGATATATCAGCACTAAATTGACGATAACTCAAGTTATACACATTCAAATGATGAACAACCAATTTTGTATGAAAGCTAACTCGATCCCGCATCAACCCACAAAATTACATAGTAATTGAATCACGATTGCTTAGTTAATTTTACCCACGAAGTTGAGCTCGTGTTAGTTCTCTCCTATATTGACCAGGTCTTAGTCCGGAAACCATAACTTGTTGCTTACAAATCAAAATGCGCTCAAACCAATTTTGTTTGAAACTAGACTCACTAAGGAATCAGTACACAAAAGTTTAAGTCATTTGGAGCACATTTGTGTCAGTTTCAAAAATATTTAAAAACTGGACAGTTACAAAGAGTGATGGGTATTTAATGAGACAATTGAGGAGGCATTGAAATTGGGGGGTTACATGAAGTTATGGAGGAGGTTACTCATGTTTGCAGCATAAAAGGAGCACATAATGCAGAAAAAAAAAGGAGGAGGAGAGGGGAGAGACAACATAAAAAAAAAGAAAAGGTGGGAGAGAAGAAAGAGAGAAATAGTGAGAAATAGAAAATAACATTTTTTTTGAGAAAGATAGAAGAAATCAAAGAGAAAAGGAGAGATCACCGGCATCGCCTCCTATTCTTTCAGTCCTCATACTACTCGTCACACGTCTCTTTTCCAACCGACTTCGACATTACCGTAGCCGGAAATCCATTGCACCCACACCAAGCACGGCTTTCACATTCGGATTCAAAAGTAATATCTCGAAGCCTATTCCATTATCTTCTCTACATACTAGTCATCTCATTTTAATTAATAATCATAAATGTGAGTATATGACATGAATTTAGAATTTTGGAGGAGATGGATATTTCCCCGAAATAGAATTTTAATGGATGTATCAAGAAAAAAGCAATGAATTTTATTTCTTTCTCAATGTTATGTGACATGCTTACTCAATATTGAATTGTATTAACTAATAAGATTAAGTTTGAGATGATTATTTCTTCTTAACCGATTAGCAAAATATAATTAAATATTTAAATAATTATATTAGGGATGAGATGGATATTTCTTCCCCTCAAATAAAAAACGTTACATTATATATTTTAAAATACGGAGGATTCGGTGGATACTCGTTCTCAAAAAAATCACAATCTTAACAAACAAATGGGTAGTAGGTGGAGACTTGCAACCCGAATTCACAATCGGAGGTGGACACTTCCGATTAAAATAATATGATAAACATATAATTTTTAATGAATGGATATTAGGTGGACACTTACAATCCGAAGTCACAATCGGAGGTGGATACTTCCAAAATCTAATAATTCAAGTTATATTAAAAAATGTCACTCATAATAATAATCCGGCAATGATGAGGAAACGGAAACGCGCTGAGCCCTATACACAAAATTTAAAATTAATTTCGCGTAGAATTTTTATTTTTTATTTTTAATATTGTCAAAAGCATGCATATTAGTAATTCATAATTAAATATGCGCATATAGATAATAGAGATTTGACTTGTTTTCAATTATAAGGATTAAGGGTCGGATGAACTTTAATCTAAGACAAAATAGGAAAGTGATGGATATTATTTTTCTAATTTGTTTAACATATTTATTAAAAGTCAAATCCCATGCAAATAGAGAAGCTATAGAAACAAGAAGATGGATATCATCTTGGGAATATATATTTTCTATTTGTATGTATCTGTCCAATATGATAGAAAGAGTGAAGTGGATACTATACTCTTTCGTTCATATTGAATAGATAATTAATGTTATGCATATAATTAATAATAATTCATGCATATATGTTAGAATATAAATCCAAAATTATTGTAATCATCTATAGAGTACCCTCTTTCGAGGGGCGCTGTGGTGGTGTACTGTCTTCCCCACACGTAACCGACGAGCAAACACTAGAATCTCAATGTGCCTTATCCGGTTTCCTAGTTTTCCATAAAAATTAGGTGGCGACTCCAAACCATTCTTTTCTTCTCCGGAGGAAGGTCGTCAACAGATGGCGACTCCACTGGGGACCCGTCAAGCTCGTTTTAGGTGATTAAAATAGTTTTGGATTTAGTTTAGCATATACGCATAGATGCTTGCTTTATTATTATTTTGTTTCATTTAATGTCTTTATTGTTGTTTGTACATTTAGTTTACATAGCTTATATTGCATACGGTGACCTAGGGCATATGCCCATTTTCCTTACCAGGATAATCGGAGCTTACGTACAATGTGCGTGGGTAGTCCGTAATGCCTGGCCCATTACCCCAGCCCAGATGTTATCTGCGTAGTACCCCGAGCTGATGTACCATGTGCATTGGTCGTCGGGAGGAACCCCAGCAATGACAGGCTGATAGACAAACCGCTGGGATAATCGGAGCTCGTGTACAATGTGTACGGGTAGTCCGTAAGCCCAGACTTGAATAGGCACCAAAAAAAATCATCCTTACCAGCATACATATTGTCAACATTCTGTCAATTTTTATTATTTTATTTGTGTTCTTTCTTTTTATTACAATATTTCTCCCAATCAAAAAGAAAATCATGGACACCTACAAAAACATTTAGAATCAGACAATAGAGCAAACCCTAAAGAAGAATTTCAGCTCGTACGAAAAGAGAACACAGACTTAGCAGCACAAGCCCGAGAATTGATGGCACAAGTACAGAGTAGCCAACGACAACAATTATCACCTCCGGGCTTCTCACCTTTCGAGCCTAAGCAACATATGGGATCTGCCTTAGGTTTTGAAGCACCCCATCATCAATCATTGCGACCTCCACAAAAATCTTATCAGCAAATGACTGCACCACTCATTCGCAGTTTTGCATTGTTACTAATCTAGAGATTCCAAAGGACTTCAAGGTCCATGATTTCGAGAAATACAAAGGGACGACAGATCCCCTCATTCATGTACAAATGTACTGCAACAAGATAGGGGCTTATCTCAAAAAACGAGAATATGATGCTCTATTACTTCCGGCGATGAAATGGTATCTTAACCTAGATAAGAAAGAAATACATAAATGGAACGAGCTGGCTAATGCATTCTTAAGGCAGTATAAACACAATACCAGACTTTTCACCTGTTAAATTGTCATTAAAGAAACTGACCATGACCAAGAATAAAGATTTCCGTACATTTGCACTAACATGGAGGAACGAGGCTGCCCAAATAGAGCCGCCAATAACTGAGAAAGAACTGGTGGACACATTCATCAAATTAGAATGCTTGAACATTCAATATAAATATTCTTGCGCCAACGCTACAGATTTTGCTCACCTAGTACGTACAGATGTAAGGATTGAGTCTGCTCTCAAATCTGCTGAAGGTAACAAAAATGTTGAAAAGAATGAGGATGATGCCATACATCATATTGCTACTGCGGACTCATCCACTGCACAATCGCCCTACAAGACTACTAGCAAGGGTAACTATCAGGCTAAAATTTATCAGCAGCAATCATCAGGTTATCAGCTTTAAGCTCCTCAATATCAACAACCACCATACCAAGTGTCACAGCATAGTACTCCTCAACCTCGAAAACAACAAAGTCGAGCTAATCGAGAACCACTACCTCTCCCACAAACAGATCTATTCAGAGGTTGTGTCGCCGAAAGCCTGCTCACAGCAATCCCAGGACGTCAGTTTCTTCCACCATATCCTGCGTGGTATGACGTTATTGTATGGTGGAAATCAGACACTCAACGGACAACTACTTAATCCTTGGGGACACGTTGTACAGATTGATCGATTCTGGAAAGTTAAAGCTCCCAAATTCGGATTCAACGATAAGCACTAGCACAAAGACAACATCATAATTGCGCGAGAGATTTCGTTTAGTTTACTTCAAGTCTTTACATGTGTTTTCTATGCATGCTCAGCTACTTTCTTTTCAATAAGATTATTCTAAATTGGAAGCAAATTTTTAGCAATGTGTTTTGAACAATTTATTTTCAAATGTTAAAAGGTCCCCTTTTCCAAAGTACATGAACTCTGACCACCATATTTCTGCAAAGAAAAATTCAAAAATTGCAAGTTCTAAGCTTTAACATAATAAGAGTAATAGTTAGCAACTTGAGAAGAACCAAAAAAAAAAAAGCATTTTTCCTCGCTATTCATGAAAAGTTGATTCACGCTCCAATAAGCCACGATGACACGAGATACAACGAAGCGGCATTTTACATTGAAGCTCAAATGATGGGTGGAGGTCTTGTATGTAGCATACAAACGAAATTAACTGAATACAGTTACGATTCTTCTTCATCTTCAAAAAAAAAAAAAAAAAAAAAAAAAAAAAAAAAAAAAAAAAAGAACGAACAAGCGCAAACATTTACTCCGCTACCTAAAGTTATTTAGTAACTAGAAGTATTCATGAACCCATGTTTACTTTTACGTCAAACGATAACTTAGGGTATGAGTATGCAACGCATCTTAAGTCTGTATTTATCGAGTAACTGGATTCCTTCATCACCAATGTCGGAATTCACGTCAAAAGATAATTACAAGAGAAAAAGAAAAAGAAATGTGCAAACACTTACTCCGCTGCCTAAAAGTCGTCTATAAACTAGAAGTATTCATGTGATCCATGTTTACTTTTACGTCAAACGATGACTTAGGTATGAGTATACAATATACCTTCTGTCTGTGTTTATCGAGTAACTGGATTCTTTCATCACCAATGTTAGAATTCACGTCAAAAGATAAACTACAATCCAAGGAGTGTTGGACAAAAGAAGAAAAAGAAAAACGAAGAAGAAGAAGCACAAAAGAATCATACTGTATTTAGTTCAAAATATCAAGAAGTTACTACATACGACCTTTCTTCATCAGATGAGCTAAAATGCAATAATGCACATTTACTTCCACTAGAAGACTTAAGACAATCAAGCATGAATGGTCTAGGAGATCAAAGAAAGAAAAAACAACAGCATGAATTTACGTTGCTCAAGAAAGTGCCCGCTAGGAACCCTAAAGGGTGGCCTAGGCAAAACAAGTTAGGGCTTAAGTTGCAAAACTTTTCTCTTATTATTTTAAACTAAGAACATGCAATTTGAGAATCATTTCCTGCGAAATTTGCAGAACTCCATTTCTCTCGCGTGATTTTTTTTTTTTCCACTTTTCAAGAAGATATATTCAAGAAGGGGCAATTTTATTTTGAAAAAGATTTTGTTTCAAAACACATACTTCCAATTGTAGAGGTCCAGACCGATGATTTTCCTCAAACAAAAGAAACAAGCTTGTTGCATAGTCGACACATATTTCGACAAGTTGTAGACCAAACAAAAATCTCGAGTGACGAAAGCAAAACGTGACCCATGAACATTCTTCCAACTTTACAAGCCTTCCGTATTGCTGGTTTCATTAACATGCCTGACATCAATGATCTGCATATTGCCACCATTGAAGACGAAGATTATCCAATCAACATCCAGAGATTGCCGCAAGAGAGCCTCAATGAACCACCCAAGAAAAGCAACTTCACAGAAGATTTAAACTGCGGCAATTCAACATAAATGCAGAAATGAGTTTGTACAAGCATCAATCTTTCACTGCCAAACTGTGACAAGTCTTCTGAAAATATCGAAGCACATTCTGAAAGTTCAAATTGTAAGAATCGCATTCCGAGAAATCAAACTGGGGCAAATTTTCTGGCGAAAATTCGAGGCAACTGCTCTGGCAGCCAAACTGGGGCAAATTTTTCTGTCAAAACTGAGAATCGCATTCTGACAGCCAGCTAGTCAACTTTTTTGAAGAAATCTAACTGGGGCAATTTTTCGTAGTATCTACATTTTATAAGTTGAGAATCTTACACTTTAAAGCGACATGATCCACTTCTAATGTGCAAGCGCTAACAGTTTTAGAAAAAGAAAGATTCAGAAACATTGAAAGCTCACTACAGTAAAAGGATCAATGGATGACAAGAACAAACTTATCATGAAGAGTCCACTATCTATTATGCATATTCTCCCGATATTCTTCTATTTCAGCATTCACGACACAACCACAGAATCTCAAATTCGTAATGATCTTCATAATCTCAAAATCAACGCACAAAATTGTCTTTGATCCCTGGATATGTTTTAAGACTTATACTTGATGAGTGACACCTCAGCTTCTATCACTTCGCAAATCACGAGTAAACGCTCAGGACTTTATTTATAACATCGACTCTTTGGTCACGAGCCGCTCCTCAGAACCATCTAGGTTCTTCGCTCAGCATCACTCCTCATCAAATGATATGCACTTTTTCTCGGCTCAAAGACTCAGGATACTCCTTAGCTCACAACTTAATTTCTTGACCACAACAGCTCAAAGACTCAAGATGCTCATCGGCTCTATCAAAAAAAAAAAAAAAGAATCTTTCCAATGAACTCCATTCCATACGTTTCCAACAAACTCGTCGAGTCTCGAGACGCTCCTCGGACTTGTCTCTTCGAGATGCTCATTGAATTCACAATTAGCCAAAAGAGGCTCCTTTTGGTTGCTCTAACATCGCTCTGAGATGCTCCTCAAATTTTAATTTAGCCAAAAGAGGCTCCTGTTGGTTTCTCCAATATCGCTCCGAGATACTACTTGAATTTACAATTTAGCTAAAAGGGACTCATTTTTGTTGCTCCAATATTGTTCCAAATTATGAGATGCTCCTCAGAATTTCTCCCCAAATTACGAGTTCCTCATCGAATTTGTAATGCATCTCGCCTGCTCACCCCAGGGTAGGGGAAAGTCTACCCAGCTTTCATATTTTCACCCAGGGTAGGGGAAAGTCTACCCAGCTTTTATCTTTTCACCCAGGGTAGGGAAAAGTCTACCTAACTTTCATTTTCTTCACCCAGGATAGGGGAAAGTCTATCCAGTTTTATCTTTTTGACCCAGGGTAGGGGAAAGTCTACCCAGCTTTTATCTTTTCACCCAGGGTAGGGGAAAGTCTACCTAACTTTCATTTTCTTCACCCAGGATAGGGGAAAGTCTATCCAGTTTTATCTTTTTCACCCAAGGTAGGGGAAAGTCTACCCAGCTTTTATTTTTTCACCCAGGGTAGGGGAAAATCTACCTAACTTTCATTTTCTTCACCCAGGATAGGGGAAAGTCTATCCAGTTTTATCTTTTTCACCCAGGGTAGGGGAAAGTCTATCCAGTTTTATTTTTTTCACCCAGGGTAGGGAAAAGTCTACCAAGCTTTTATTTTTTTTTACCCAGGGTAGGGAAAAGTCTATCCAGTTTTATTTTTTCACCCAGGATAGGGGAAAGTCTATCCAGTTTTATCTTTTTCACCCAAGGTAGGGGAAAGTCTACCCAGCTTTTATTTTTTCACCCAGGGTAGGGGAAAATCTACCTAACTTTCATTTTCTTCACCCAGGATAGGGGAAAGTCTATCCAGTTTTATCTTTTTCACCCAGGGTAGGGGAAAGTCTATCCAGTTTTATTTTTTTCACCCAGGGTAGGGAAAAGTCTACCAAGCTTTTATTTTTTTTACCCAGGGTAGGGGAAAGTCTATCCAGTTTTATTTTTTCACCCAGGATAGGGAAAAGTCTATCCAGTTTTATTTTTTCACCCATGATAGGGGAAAGTCTATCCAGCTTTCATGTCTCACCTTGGACAGGGGTCAATCTGTCATGTCTCACCTTGGGCAGGGGTCAAACTGTCATGTCTCACCCAGGGCAGGGGTCAAACTGTCATGTCTCACCTTGGGCAGAGGTCAATCTGTCATGTCTCACCTTGGGCAGGGGTCAATCTGTCATGTCTCACCTTGGGCAGGGGTCAAACTGTCATGTCTCACCTTGGGCAGAGGTCAATCTGTCATGTCTCACCTAAAGTAGGGGTCAAACTGTCACATCTTATCTACATATCATCAACTCCCATCACCGGACAAAATGTGATATCTTTTTATCTTTGTCCAAACCTTCTCCAAAGGATTGTACAAAGAGGGGCAACCGTAGACACCCCATTTTGTCCGGGCTGTACGTTTGCAGTTGGTCAAGAATACACTAATAGTGGCCGCGAAGCGCAATTGAAAATAATTTTACTTGATAGGTCCAATTAAATCCAATTAACTCGATTAAGCCGACTCAAATTCAATTAGACTCGATCATGTCAATTTTGCTCAGAATTTCAGAACTGATATATCAGCACTAAATTGACGATAACTCAAGTTATACACATTCAAATGATTAACAACCAATTTTGTATGAAAGCTAACTCGATCCCGCATCAACCCACAAAGTTTCATAGTAATTGAATCACGATTGCTTAGTCAGTTTTACCCACGAAGTTGAGCTCGTGTTAGTTCCCTCCTATATTGACCAGGTCTTAGTCCGGAAGCCATAGCTTTTTGCTTACAAATCAAAATGCGCTCAAACCAATTTTGTTTGAAACTAGACTCAATAAGGGATCAGTACACAAAAGTTTAAGTCATTTGGAGCACATTTGTGCAAGTTTCAAAAATATTTAAAAACTGAACAGTTACAAAGAGTGATGGGTATTTTAATGAGACAATTGAGGAGGCATTGAAATTGGGGGGTTACATGAAGTTATGGAGGAGGTTACTCATGTTTGCAGCATAAAAGGAGCACATAATGCAGAAAAACAAAGGAGGAGAGAGGAGACAACATAAAAAAAAAAGAAAAGGTGGAGAGAAGAAAGAGAGAAATAGTGAGAAATAGAAAATAAATTTTTTTTGAGAAATAGAAGAAATCAAAGAGAAAAGGAGATCACCGGCATTGCCTCCTATTCTTTCAGTCCTTATACCTCGTCACGTCTCTTTTCCAACGACTTCGACATTACCGTAGCCGGAAACCCATTGCACCCACACAAGCACGGCTTTCACATTCGGATTCAAAGTAATATCTCGAAGCCTATTCCATTATCTTCTCTACATACTAGTCATCTCATTTTAAAATAATCATAAATGTGAGTATATGACATGAATTTAGAATTTGGAGAGATGGATATTCCCCGAAATAGAATTTTAATGGATGTATCAAAAAAAGCAATGAATTTATTTCTTTCTCAATGTTATGTGACATGCTTACTCAATATTGAATTGTATTAACTAATAAGATTAAGTTTGAGATGATATTTCTTCTTAACCGATTAGCAAATATAATTAATATTTAAATAATTATATTAGGGATGAGATGGATATTTTTCCCCTCAAATAAAAAACGTTACATTAAATATTTTAAAATACGAGGATTCGGTGGATACTCGTTCTCAAAAAATCACAATCTTAACAAACAAATGGTAGTAGGTGGAGACAACCAATTCACAATCGGAGGGACACTTCCGATTAAAATAATATGATAAACATATAATTTTTAATGAATGGATAGTAGGTGACACTTACAATCCGAAGTCACAATCGGAGGTGATACTTCCAAAATCTAATAATTCAAGTTAATATTAAAAAATGTCACTCATAATAATAATCGGCGATGATGAGGAAACGGAAACGCGTGAGCCCTATACACAAAAATTAAAATTAATTTCACGTAGAATTTTTATTTTTTATTTAATATTGTCAAAAGCATGCATATTAGTAATCATAATTAAATATTCGCATATAGATAATAGAGATTTGACTTGTTTTCAATTATAAGGATTAAGGTCGGATGAACTTTAATCTAAGACAAAATAGGAAAGTGATGGATATTACTTTTCTAATTTGTTTAACATATTTATTAAAAGTCAAATCCCATGCAAATAGAGAAGCTATAGAACAAGAAGATGGATATCATATTGGAATATATATTTCTATTTGTATGTATCTGTCCAATATGATAGAAAGAGTGAAGTGGATATATGCTCTTCGTTCATATTGAATAGATAATAATCAATATGCATATAATTAATAATAATTCATGCATATATGTTAGAATATAAATCCAAAATTATTGTAATCATCTATAGAGTACCCTCTTTCGAGGGGCGCTGTGGTGGTGTACTGTCTTCCCCACACGTAACCGACGAGCGAACACTAGAATCTCAATGTGCCTTATCCGGTTTCCTAGTTTTCCATAAAAATTAGGTGGCGACTCCAAACCTTTCTTTTCTTCTCCGGAGGAAGGTCGTCAACACCAGGCGAGGCTCGTGAGGGTCATGTTGCCGCTTATGTGCACTTGCGGAAGATTCTTGATCCTTGGTACTGCGCAGGATACCCAAGCTCACGGGTGCGAGTACCTAAAGAGATTTGTAACATGAGAGGACTAACCGGTTTGGTAGTTTAGTCCACGCTGACTTACGAAAGATAACTTAACCTGATGGGTTTTGGGGTAAATGATTACTTTATGTTATGCATCATGTGTTGATGTTTATTTTATAAGTCAAGCATGTTTTGTTTGTTGATGATGGATCCCTTGTTATATTGCTGTAGCTGATAGCTTATAGTTGATAAGCATGCTACTTGATATGTTGGTTATGTTTGTATCTTAAAGTTGTTAAGCTTATAATATGCCGAGTTCGGCTATGCTTGTGGATATTGATGTCTATGTGGTTTTGGCAAGTATGAATGGCAGTATGCTTTGATAAGTAATTTGGCATGCAAGATATGTTCCGGTGTGCAGACTGATATTGCATGTAGCATATGTGATAGCATGCAGTTTTTATTTTATGCATACAAGTTTGTATTGCATGTGTGCTTGCCTTTATGTTGCTTGCTAGTGTGTGGCTGGAGCTCTAGCAGTTGACCTGAGGGGCTGCTAGGGTGGGTCACTCACTGAGTATATATTTTTATATACTCATGTACTACTTTCTTCCTTCAGGTTGTTGCGAGGATCGCTGACGATGGGTGGATGGGTGGATCGACCAGTTAGAATCCTATTTCTCCCTCTACGGGCATGACGATGCCTAACGCATAGGGTTTGCAAGACTCAAACTTGCATCCCATGCATTGGTGTGGTGGAATTCCCACCTACGGACGCGGGGCGCCGCGGGAGTCAGATGGACCGCATTCAAGGTGCTCTTGAAGGAGCAGTTATACCCGGTAGGGTACGACGAGGAGCGGTGGAGGAGGTGGCTCTACTTGAGGCAAGGCAACGAACAAAGTGTACAAGAGTACACTACGGAGTTTCGGAGGCGTGCCTTGGCGCTCGGCATTCCATTGGAGGATCCGGAAGTCCTACGCAAGTACCTCGCGGGGCTGCATGAAGAGCTCAGGGCGGAGGTGGAGCTATACCCTATTATGGACGTAGGGGATGCTTGCAAGAAGGCCATGGCGTTCGAGAAGTTGAACCGCACGCGCGCGCGGGGCAAAGGCAAACAAGGCGCGGGCGCGGGCACGGGCAAAGGCAAGAACAAGGGCAAGGGCAAGCAAGGTGCGGCCGAGGGCAGCACGGGAGAGGGGACTTCTGAGGGGTCCAAGTACAAAGACGTGGAGTGTGGCCACTGCAAGAAGAAAGGCCACATCAAGAAGAAATGCTGGAAGTTGCATCCAGAGCTGGCGCCTAAGAAGAAAGGTGCGGACAAAGGCAAGGCGGCGTTGGTGACAACCACGGACGCGGGCGCGGGCGAGGCGCCGTTGGCGATGCACGAGGCGGACCCGACACTTGCGTTGATGGTGCGTGCCAAAGGAGCTAGCAAGGATGCCGAGGACAGCAAGGGCAAGGCAGTGCAAGCCGAGCCAAGGACGGGCACCAAGGAGCGTGAGGAGTTATTTCAGCTACGGATCCAGGTAAAGCAAAACTTGGTGGAGGCCATCATTGATCCGGGTAGCCAAAAGAACCTCATCTCCGAAAGCCTAGTACAGAAGTTGGGGTTGGCAACCACCCCACATCCGCATCCTTATGCGCTCGGTTGGCTCAAGAAGGATACAGAGATGAAGATCACGAAGCAATGCAAGTTCAAGTTTGCGGTGACGGCAAAGTTCATCGATGAGGTGATATGTGAGGTAGTACCCTTGGACATTTGCCAAGTGATTTTTGGTAACCCCTACCTTTGGGATAGGGATGTTGTGTATTACAGAAAAGTCCAGCAGTACATGCTCGAGAAGGAGGGCAAGAGGTACATGCTAGAGGGGACAAGGGGCGCGGAGGCAACGCAACTTGCCACGGTCGCGCAAGCCAAGCGCCTGCGGGCAGGCGCGCTTGGATGCTAATGGTGCGGGAGGCTCGGCCAAAGCAGGCACTACAGGAGGTGGTCTCGGGGCATCTAGCTAAGGAGCAAAGGCAAGAGGTGGTGGCGCTCATAAGGAGATACGCGACGCTGTTCACTGAGCCGCGCGGGCTACCCCCGCGCCGAGAAGTGGAGCATGATATCACATTGGTTGAGGGCGCGCCATTACCAAACGCATGCCTATAGCGCCACTCGCTGATGGAGAGCGAGGAAATCAAGCGCCAAGTACAGGAGCTCATGGAGCAAGGGGTGATCAAGCCGAGCAGTTCGCCGTGCGGATCACCAATTGTCATGGTGCCTAAGAAGGATGGAGGGTGGAGGATGTGTGTGGATTACCGAGCCTTGAATAAAATCACCGTGAAGAATAGGTATGCGCTACCAAGGATCGAGGACTTGATTGATCAACTTCAACCCGCCAAATACTTCACCAAGCTGGACCTCAAGTCCGGGTATCATCAAGTAAGGGTGACCGAGGAGGATACGTGGAAGACGGCGTTCAAGACTAAGCAGGGCCTATTTGAATGGTTGGTCATGCCAATTGGGTTGTACAACGCCCCGGCCACGTTCATGCGGTTAATGAACGATGTTCTTAGACCCTTTATTGATGATTTTGTTATTGTTTATCTAGATGATATCCTTGTTTTTAGTCAGGATTGGACTAGTCACATGGAGCATCTCGGCAAGGTGTTTGCCGTACTTGAGGAGCATGGCCTCAAGTTGAACTTGAAGAAATGCGAGGTGGGGAGGCTCAACCTCGTATACTTGGGCTTTGTGGTGGGAGATGGCGAGCTCAAGATTGACCCCAGCAAGGTGCGGGTCATATTGGAGTGGCCGAGGCCTAGAAATGTGACGGAGGTGCGGAGCTTCGTAGGGGCGTGCCAATACGTCCGCAAGTTCATTAGGCACTTCTCACAAGTGGCGGCTCCACTGCATGGCTTAACCAAGGCAAGCGCCAGGTTCGCATGGTCGGACGAACATGAGGCGGCGTTCAAACTTTTGAAGAAGAAGATCACCACGGCACCGGTGCTCGCATTGCCTAACCTCCAGCGGCCTTTTGAACTGGAGTGCGATGCATCGGGACATGCCATGGGGGCGGTCCTGTTCCAAGATGGAAGACCAGTGGCGTATCACAGTGAGGCATTCCAAGGCGCACAACAAAACTACCCTACCTATGACAAAGAGTTGTACGCCTTACATCAAGCGGTGAAGCATTGGAGGCATTACATCTTGGGGAAGGAGACGGTGTTGCATACGGACCATCGGCCGTTGCAATACTTGCAAACTCAATCTAAACTACAGCAGGCTCGGCATATGAAGTGGATGGCTTACTTGCAACAATTCAACCTCGTCATTAAGTACAAGAAGGGCGTGACCAACAAGTTGGCTGATATGTTGTCACGGCCGCCGACGACGGGTGTGTCGGCGCTTTTGTGCGGGGTGGTAATGCAGGTGCTTCCCATGGCTAATGAGGAGTATGGACCACTCTATGCAGAGGATGACGAATTTCAGGCCTGGACGGATCAAGGTCCAGCTGCGGCCGCGGGCGCGGGGAGTGCTGCGGGCGCGGGCGCAGGGAGTGCTGCGTGCGGGCGCAGGGAGTGCTGCGGGCGCTGCAGGCGTGGGCGCGGGGAGTGCCGCGGGCACACGAACAGGCGCAGGAGGCACCGCGGACTAAAAGAATAAATGTCATAAAAGCCAATAATATCGAATATTTTGGCGAACATATTTTGTAATAAATCCTTTTTGATTTACTTGATTATGGTTATTTGTTTATTTATCGCATCGTCATGTTTAATATGTTGTATGAATGTATGTGATAAACCCCATGGACTAAGGCAACAGAATTAGGATCATGATAGTTGATCATGACAATGAGATTGCTGGCTAGGGAGATTGCTGGCGACTAGGCCTTCCCAAAACTGAAAATAAAAATGGAACCTATCGCGATGGGGTATTAGATCACGCTAACTTAATAAGATTGGCATAATCTGATAGTTGGGTGGTTTGACTAACCACGAGTTAGTGCATGCTTTACTTGATGTAATGTGTATGTGATATGTGTTATGTTCGATAATGTGCTCCCCCAACCATTTGGTTGATTTAAGTGCTTATGGTTGCATTTATTTGCTTGTGTTTGGGTGTCACTTGGACGTTCGGGGGAGAACGTACAAGTGCCGCTCACTGAGTCGGATGACTCATTGCTCTCGTTGACTCCTTTTTTTCAGATCCCGCATCGAGAGGCAAAGAGCCCGATAGGACGTGATAGATTGGGAGGAGGCTAGAGAGGTATTTGGGGTTTTGGGGTGTAGTTAGTTGTATATCTCGTTTTGTATACATAGCTACACATGTATAGAAACTTATAGATGTTAAAAAACTTGTGAAGCATTGACTTACATTTTGTGGTGTGGTGGTTTGTTAAGCTTTGTAAAAGAAAACTTTGAAATATAAAGTTTATTTCCAAAGCTTTTCAATGAAAACGTTTTATTTTGGCAAAATGTGTAACTTTGTGGATTGGAGCCCAAAAAGGGTTGTAAACGATGTTTACGACGTATTTGAGGCTTATGAATCTTGCATAGTTGTTGGTTTGGAGATTTAACCAAAAATGTGGGATTTGGCAGGTTAAGTTCTTAAATATTTCATATTTCGGTTTTGTATATAAACTTGTTTATAAACCTCGTTGTTCTCGCGTAACGTGGTTGCGGAAATACCGTACACGAGCGTCTATGTGGGACGTACGAGCACGTGCGATCGGTATTACGAGAATCACGCGATTACGGATTTCGAGACGGCGAGAAGTTGGTTTCTGAAATCTGTTTTTCAGCAAAACTGTAGTTTCGGTCGACAAAAATAGGTATCGGTCGACCGACTGTCATTTTCACTGAATTTTTGCTCTCGGTCTGGAGATCGGTCGACCGATCTCACTTTCGGTCGACCGATATGTGCATGAAGTAGGTAATTCCAGAGGAGTTTCGGTCGACCGAAACATAAGACCGGTCGACCGATAACTCTCTGTAATGTGAAATTTGAAGTGGATTTAAATGATAATTAAAAATATTTTTGATGCTTTTAGGATCTCTTAGACTTATATTTAAGAGGTTCTAAAGCTTCGGATCTTTTAAAAAAAATATGGGTTTGGCCGGAATTTCGAAAAACAAGTTTTAAAGGTTTGAATTTTTTTTTTTTTTTTTTTAAAAATTCGGACCTTAGGTTGCCATGGATAATTTGATATCAATGGAGGAGATTAATATCTTAGAATCTATAGCAAGCTGGGTCGGCGCCGATCGCGGGGTCTACCTCCTCCGTGGACCTCGGGTGACGCCGAAAGTCCCGAAACCGGCTAATCCGTCAAAAGTGTTTCTAAATTGGTTTAAAACGAACTTCCGCAAAGCGCTTTGGTTTCGAAACAAAATGTCTTTCGAAAAAACGTGTTTTTCCCCCAGTCGCGGCCCCCGGCCTCGGGCCACGGGTCGTGACACAATCTATCACGTCCTAGCGGGCTCTTTGCCTCTCGATGCGGGATCTGAAAAAGAGTCAACGAGAGCAATGAGTAATCCGACTCAGTGAGCGGCACTTGTACGTTCTCCCCCGAACGTCCATGTGACACCCAAACACAAGCAAATAAATGCAACCATAAGCACTTAAATCAACCATAAGCACATATCACATGCACATTACATCAAGTAAAGCATGCACTAACTCGTGGTTAGTGAAACCACCCAACTATCAGATTATGTCAATCTTATTAAGTTAGCGTGATCTAATACCCCATCGCGATAGGTTCCATTTTTATTTCTAGTTTTGGGTAGGCCTAGTCGCCAGCAATCTCCCTAGTTACCAGGCACCTATACCCTGCCCTGAACTAGAAGCATCGCCCCTCGACCTCACCCAAGGTCTTGGTCCTCCGCACCGGTAATTCCGCGTGCAACTAACACGCAAGTAACGACGGAGGCGACCCCACTGTGCTACATGGGGGCTACTTGGCCATTTTACGCCATACGCAACCAAGCCTCGCACTCACGGGCACCACCGAGGCCAACCGGTGATCACTCCGCTCCGCCGGCCTCCCGTTGAGGCAAACCAAATGCTCGTACCCGTATACTCTAACCTCTTCAATCCCTCGTCCCAAATCCCGGCTCGTTGCCCCACGGATTGGACGGGATAGAGGCTCCGAATACACATATGGGTAAGCACTCTATGATGTTTTAACAACCAAGTACTCTAGTTCGAACTCCCGATGCCCTCTCAAACTCGAGCCCTCGCCTTATGGGTTAATTCCCGAGGCAAGTCGCCACCCGAGCCCCGGCATGGAGACAACCTCCGAGTACGATCCCTTTATTAAGGCATATGCAAACGAGTGTCCCTAGAGTCATATTACTCTATCTACTCGCAAGCAATCACATGAATCCACATAGTTATGAAAATTTGCCAAATCAATCACACGTTCATATATACGAACCAAACATGATTTGCAATACGCAAGTCATAACTAGCATGCTATTAGCATAAATGAGCATCCAAGGCATAAAAGCATGATCTCATTCCATCATATTCACATCCAAGGGATATAACCCTAAAATAGCATATCAATCAACATAACATGCTACACATATAAATCCACATAAGGAGATATGCTTTCGCACAGGCCTATTCACAAGCACTCGGTGCTTAACTGCTCACCTTAGGTCCTACGCACTCCTGGCCCCAAATTTCCTCTCCCTAGCCGGAGAACTCTCAACCACGGCCACCAATGCGAGGATAAAGGCTAGAGATCTAGGAAGAAGAGAGAGAGAGCACGTGAGATTAACTAGAAAAAGAGAGGGAGAAGCTAGGGAATCATACCTAGGGCACCAGAGCTTGGGCATAAGGAAGAAGGGTTGAAATAACTCTTCAAAACGCATAAGTGTCGAACTTAAATACGCTCACCTGCCAAGTTTCGGTCGACCGATAACACTATCGGTCGACCGATAAACTCGGCCAACACAAAAACAAGCTTGCCACGAGCTCGGCCCCGACACGCGACGAACCCCGCTCTCACACACTCAATCCATGCTACGACTAGCTCGCACCAAACCCGTTCAAGCACACATATATACATGCAAATGCAATGCTAAGCAAACAATGCAAATCAAACGTACTCGGACACGGACCTCACACCTTCGCTTCCTGTCCAAGCCCTTCTGCCCTTGTATCGGTGATACGGTCCAAACATTAAACCAAACGAAGTGTTCTCCGTTGAAGGCACGGGATGTACCCCGTTAGAGAAGCTACGTCGTGCCTGGCTGTCAGACCATGGACTACGACACCGACAAGTAGGACATCATGCTACGAACGGATAGCACACCGTGCTGCTAGCCCCGTGAAGCGTGATGACCCTAACACCCCTGGAAAAAGACACGTGTAATGCTACAGTAATTCAGCGGATAATTAACTACCATAATACCCCTTAATCTCTGTATAAAATCCCCATTTGTAACCCTAAGAAAGGGACAGACTCAAGGGAGAGAGAGAGACATACAGTAGATACTCAGTACAATACTTGTATTCACAAGACATACATAGTAAACATTTGAGGACTTCGTTCCTCTCCGTGGTTTTTCTACCCTCTGTTGAGGGTTTTCCACGTTAAACAGAGTCTTGATAATCACCTTACTTAACTGAGACCATCCCTTTATCTCATCGATACGGATTCCTCTCCGTAACCCCATCCGACCGGAGAAGATCTACGAAGCGTGCGTCATCCCAATCCTGGTGAGGATAAACCCATCAACATCATCTGGCGTCGTCCGTGGGAACTACGACGCAACGCACACGTGGTACACTGTAGATCTCTTCGACACCGTTCAGCATGGTGAACACTCGAAGTCAACCCGCTCGTCAGTCAGCCTCCCAAGCATGCCCGAACACGAACACCTCAACTCCTACCCAACTTCCTTCTCCGCCGATGCCTACGCCCGATGGCGCCGGGCCTTCTCGAGCCCCAGAAACACATCCGTCTCAATCTTTGGATGCTTATCAAGCTGCACAGCTCGAAATTTTGACCAATCCGTTAGTCCAACAAGTAATACAAGAAACCGTACGGGCGGCGCTACGAGAACAAAACATGACCGCCGCCGCATCACAACAGGCCCAGAGCCGCCAGTCAGGGCGAGACCCAGCACGCCGTGGGACGATCAGAGAAAATAGGGAAAATAGCAGGAGGGAGTCTGCTTTCGACAGACTCGGACCTGCTAACCCTTTGCCAAGACAGGAGCCTGCCCGTTCGATGGGCCAAGCCGCTCAACGATTACCACATCAACCCCAGCGCTCAGCCAGGGACCCACCCTGCCAAGACCAGAGACGACGGGAGTCTAACATCGACAGACGACTCTCAGCGCGTTCGAGTCAAGACGAGCATGAAGACGAAGTGAGTTCCGGAAGATCAAAAGAAAGGAGACTTCGAGAACTGAGACGTACTCAACAACGGGAAGCTATCCCGGCTCTCCCTGGCCCCCCGACCATCAGGAAATGCTTTAATAGTTCGTTCACGGGAGTAGACAGATTTTCCCCTTTTTCGGAAGAAATAGTGGCGTCCCCATATCCCGTGGGCTACACCGCACCGAAAATCAACCGATACGACGGTACCACGGATCCGACTCACTACATCCGCCACTTCGTCCGAGCAATGAAAGCCTACCCGTGCGACGAGATGCTATATTGCAACGTCCTACCAACGCTGTTCGAAGGACACGCTTTGACTTGGTTTAACCAACTACCCCCGAGGTGCATAGCGAACTGGGATCAGTTCGTGGAGATGATTGTCTCAAGATTCTTCTCCAGCACTCATTTCCAAAAAAGTCCCGACTCCATTATGAACATCAAGCAGGAACCCAACGAGACCTTGATGAGCTACTATCAACGATTCACCGAGGAACAAATCAAGCTGGGGATAACAAGCAACGACCTCATCGTCACGGCCCTGAAGATCGGCATCGCAGAACAACAATTGGCGTACGAATTCCACCGCAATACTCCCAAGACCGCTGAAGAGGCCCTTAAAAGGCTGCGGGAATGCGCCTCGGCGGAAGAAGTGCTGATAAACCGTGGAACCATCAAAGGGAAGCACGCTGTGACGAAATCCTCTCACACCAACACGGGGCAAAGCACCTCTTCGGGGGGAGGAAGAACACAAGACAACGCCAGCAACGAAGCCCAGAGGAAGAGGAAGAATCCTAGCGACAGTAGGCCCCCAAGTTGCCCAGAAGCCAGTATACAACACAAGGTTCGCGGAGTATACCCCCTTGTCCGCTCCACGGAAAGACATCCTGCATATACTGGAAACCAAAGAGCAAGTGGCCAGGCCACCCCCTATCAGAGCTCCTCCGAAGAAAAGAAACGAGGGGAAATACTGCGACTTTCACGAGTCACACGGGCACTTCACTGAAGACTGCCGCCAACTCCGCGACTACCTTGAAGAAAAAATAAGACGAGGCGAACTCCGAGAATTTTTGCTGCGGAGGGGAAACCCCTCCAAGACGAGACGATCCTCCGCGACATCCGCCGCAGCCGGCGCCCGAAAGACAGCCAGAACCGACGCACCAAGTACACTACGGAGAGATTAATTTTATCTCCGGAGAAGTTGACGAAGAAATCTCCCGTGGAAGAAAGCGGCGAAACGGAGAGTGTTACCTCCTCCAGACTCGAGATTCCCCAATAGACTCGGAAGGCACGGAGCCAATCATCTTCGACGACAACGACTTCGATGGAGTAATAACCCGCACACCGACGCTCTCGTAACGACCATGATCATCAACTCCATGAGAGTACACCGTGTAATGATCGACACGGGGAGTAAAGTGGATATCATGTTCTACGACTGCTTCGCCAAAATGGGGATTCCGGAATCTGAACTACGACCAGTCCACTCCGAACTAGTGGGATTCAACGGCTTCTCCACGACACCCTTAGGGGCCATTGACCTCCGTGTCACCATTGGCGAGGCACCTCGACTTAGGACAGCAACGGTTACGTTCGTGATCGTACAAATTCCCTCCGTATACAATGTGATATTCGGAAGACCCGGGATGTGGAAGTTCAAGGCGGTCGTCTCAATTCCGCATTTGAAAATGAAGTTTAGAACCAAGTCCGGAATCTACACGTTACGAGGCGATCAACACACAGCCAGACGACTCCATAATGACTCCTTGAAGAAGGAGGCGCTACCCGTCGAAGGTCCTCTCTACCTCAGGGACCAAAACGAGACACGGAGAACTAGCGCCTCACCCGCGGAGCCAACGATTACCATCCCGGCACGACGAGACTACGAAGACGGAAAAGTACTATTCCTCGGCTCCACCCTTAATTCCGAAGAGTACGAGATGCTGAAAGAATGCCTTCAAAACAACACGGATATATTCGCGTGGACTCCGTCTGATATGCCAGGAATCGACCCCAGCGTTATTACGCACAAGCTCAGCGTTAGGCCTGACGCCAAGCCGGTCAAACAGAAGAAACGATCCTTCGCCCTCGAGAGAGCCAAAGCCATCAGAGACGAAGTTGAGAAGCTTTTAAGCGCCGGCTTCATTTAGGAGGTTCGATACCCTGAGTGGCTCTCGAATGTCGTGTTAGTTAAAAAATCCAACGGTAAATGGAGAATGTGTATTGACTTCACCGATCTCAATAAAGCCTGCCCAAAAGATTGCTACCCGCTTCCACAAATAGATAAATTAGTAGATTCAACCGCGGGACACGGAATGCTAAGCTTTATGGATGCGTTTTCCGGATATAATCAAATCAAAATGCATCCCGGAGATGAAGAAAAGACGAGCTTCATCACCGACATAGGGACATTCTGTTACACGGCTATGCCGTTTGGATTGATAAACGCAGGGGCAACTTTCCAAAGGTTCGTTGATACGGGTTTCAAACCGCTCTTGGGAAACACGATGGAGGCCTATGTGGACGACCTTCTCGTCAAAAGCAAGAATCGGGAAGATCACGCCCGGCACCTACAGGAGGCGTTCGACATAATGAGATACTACGGAATGCGCCTCAACCCTGAAAAATGTTCCTTCGGAGTTTCCTCAGGAAAATTCCTTGGCTATGTAGTCACACCCCACGGAGTGGAGGCAAACCCAGACAAGATAAAAGCAATCATCGATATGCCCCCTCCGAAAAATATAACAGAGGTTCAACGCCTAACCGGCCGTATCACGGCCCTCGGACGCTTCATATCCCGTTCCGGAGACCGCTGCAAAATCTTTTACAACACACTCAGAAAAAATACGAGATTCCTGTGGACGCCGGAACACGACAGAGCATTCGAAGAACTCAAGCTCTTCCTCACACAACCTCCGGTCATGGCCATCGCCGAGCCCGGAGAGCCACTATACTTGTACGTCTCTGTCTCGGAGTCCGCCTCCAGCGCGGTCCTCGTCCGTGAACGGGATAAAATCCAAAATCCTATCTTTTACTATAGCAAGCTTCTCCGAGACTCAGAGCTCAACTATTCCACGCTTGAGAAATTGGCTTATACGATCATCCTTTGTTCGAGGCGACTGAGGCCATACTTTCAGGGGCACCCCATTCACATCCTGACGAATACCCCGCTGGCGCAGGTTATGAAAGATCCGGGGGCGTCGGGCCGCATAGCCAAGTGGTCAATGAAGCTAAAAGAGTTTGACATCCTTTTCCAACCACGCCCGGCGATCAAAGCTCAGGCCTTGGCCGATTTCATTGCCGAGATGACTCCGCCACTCGAAGAAGAACTCCGTCGACACACGTCAAAAGCAGTTCCCACTGATAATCTTTGGACTCTGCATACCGACGGATCCTCCAATGCGACCGGCAGCGGTGCGGGCGTAGTCCTATGCAGTCCGGAAGGAACTCGGTTGGAATACGCCCTGAAGTTGAACTTCCCCGCAACCAATAACGTCTCAGAGTACGAAGCTATCGTAGCCGGAATCCGCCTTTGCAGACAGCTCGGAGTCAAACGGCTAAAGGCATATACTGATTCACAACTTGTTGCGAATCAGATCTCCGAAGAATATGAAGCACGGGACGATATTATGGCGGCATACCTTCGCAAAATCAACCATCTCGCCTCCGACTTCGAACAGTTCGAAGTCCTTCACATCCCGCGAGAAGAGAACCACATGGCCGACGCTTTGGCCCGGTTGGCCTCGGCAACAGCAGACGAACAACCGGGTGCGGTCTTCCGAGAAGAGCTTCACACCCCGGCAATCAACGAAGTAGAGGTATGTTCCGCAACCCATTCAAGTAGTTGGCTTTCTGACATCAAAAACTACTTGGAGAAGCAGGAGCTCCCCTCGGATAAAAAACTCGCTGAGGCAATTATGAGAAGAGCAGCCCGTTTTACTCTCATAAACGGTCAGCTGTATCGCATCGCCTTCTCAGCCTCTACCTCAAGTGCGTAGATGAAGAGGCGGCTAAGGTTATCCTCCGAGACATACACGAGGGGATGTGCTCTAACCATGTAGGAGCGCGGACCCTCGCTCAGAAAATCTTCCGGCAGGGCTATTATTGGCCCACCGTCATGACGGATGCGGAGAAGTTCGTTCTTTCGTGCTTACGATGCCAAGAACATGCCAAGGTCAGCCACATCCCCGCTGAGCCGGTATCCAACATCGTGTCGCCATGGCCATTTCTACAATGGGGCATGGATCTCGTGGGCCCTCTTCCTCCAGCCTCGAGACAAAGACGATTCATGATCGTCGCCATCGACTACTTCACGAAGTGGATCGAAGCCGAGCCATTGGCGACCATCACCGGGGCATCAATCACTAAATTCTTCAAGCAATCAGTGATATGCCATTTCAGGATACCAAAATATCTCGTCTCAGACAACGGCAGTCAATTTACAAGCCCGGAATTGAAGAAACTGTGTCGGACGCTCCATATCAAACAAAGGTTCGCCTCCGTTTATCACCCGCAAGCCAACGGACAAGTGGAGAACGCGAATCGAACGATACTGGAAGGTTTGAAAAAACGTCTGGAGGGCGCAAAGGGAAGCTGGCCCGACATACTCCCCACGGTTCTATGGGCATATCGAACTATCCACCGTACAGCAACGGGAGAAACACCCTTCGCCCTTACCTACGAGACCGAAGCGGTAATCCCCGTGGAACTGAACCCTACTCTACGAGTTGAATGCAGCGACGACACATCCAACAGAGACCGTCTCCTTAACGAACTCGACTTACTCGACGAAAAGCGAGAAAAAGCCCTCATCCGAACACAAGCGTACAAACAACGAGTATCGCATTACTACAACAGTCGAGTGAGATCAAGGTCTTTCCGACACGCGAAAACGGAGCAGCACCTCGTGTCGTATCGCACTCCGTTACCGCTGGCTGGGGGACGCAAAGGCCCGACAGTCCAAAACGCCGGACCACGAAGGGACACTCCTTCAACTCCAGCCAGGCGAAAATAGAGCGACACCTCGTGTCGTATCGCACTCCGTTACCGCTGGCTGGGGGGGACGCAAAGGCCCGACAGTCCAAAACGCCGGACCACGAAGGGCCGCTCCTTCAACTCCAGCCAGGCGAAAACGGAGCGACACCTCGTGTCGTATCGCACTCCGTTACCGCTGGCTGGGGGGACGCAAAGGCCCGACAGTCCAAACGCCGGACCACGAAGGGCCGCTCCTTCAACTCCAGCCAGGCGAAAACGGAGCGACACCTCGTGTCGTATCGCACTCCGTTACCGCTGGCTGGGGGGGACGCAAAGGCCCGACAGTCCAAAACGAATTCATTTACGAGACAAGCGACCTACTAAAACGGCATATATTTCATTCAGATAACGGAAAGCCAGATTACACAGCAATCGCCCCCCCCCTCCCCCCCAAAAAAAAAAAAAAAAAAAAATAAAAAAAAAGAAGAAAAAGGGCTCAAGAACCCCTCGAAGACGCATCGTCATCTTCCGACATACGAGAATCACTTGAACCAGAACTTCCGTCAAGATGATAGGGGTCTCCAGGCATGATCGGGTCGTGAAGAGGAGTCAAAGGACTATACTCCGGAGTCGACGAACCTCGCAAAACACGATCCAGTCGCTCTCGTGTTTCCCTCAGCTCTCTCTCCAGGGACATGGCGTACGAGCATAAGGAAGCAATCTCACAACGAGTATCCACAAGCAGAGCGACACGATGCCTATCTTGACTTCGCAGAGCTTCTAATCTTTTCCGAAGCCGCTGATTTTCCACCACGAGTAGGCGGTTCTCCCGGACTAATGACCGCAGCAACTCGGACGTCACCCCGTTAGCCATAGCACTCTCTTTCGCCAGTTAACTTTCAACCGAAAACTCGAAAGTTCGGGAGAGATGAATGAGGCCACGAATACAAGTAAAACTCCTCGATTTCCCTTTATAAGCAAATGAAAGCAGTAAAAGAGTCGACGTACCACGTCCGAAAAAACCGTTTGTAACATTCAAAAAGAAACGTCCTCTTTATAACAAAATGCGGAAACTACTCGCTATACAATGAAGGAGAAGAAATATATAAGGAAAACAGAAAAATACTACGAACGATCTCCAGGGGCACCGGCCTCTCCGGACCCTGCAGGGCCTTCGGCGTCGTCATCGTCATCCTCTTTCCCCTCCTCGTCTGAGAACGGCTGAACGCCTGAGTCTTGTCTAGACCCAGCAGTTCGAACGACGTCCTTCTACTTCAAGAAATCAAAAAACTCCTCCCATTCTTCAGGAAATCGCTGGCGGAGTCTCCTCAACATCTCGAAGTAAATGAAGCGGCTAAAGACCACGGCATGCCTTCCCTTCTCGAGGGTGAACTCATCCGAAGCCCGATATTCCTCAATCGCCTTCCCGGGCACCTATTGAAGCTCCAAGTTCTTCGCTTCGACCACGGCCTGAAGCTCGGCGATCTCAGTGTCCTTGTCCTTCAACAACTGAGACGTCCTCACAGCTTCCTCCCAAGCGAATTTGGTGTAAGACTCTTCGTTCTTCTTAGCTGCATCAACTTTCAACTGGAGTGAAGCAGCTAGCTTCTCTTGCTCCTTAGCCAAATTGGCAGCTTCGTCCCGCTCCCCGATCAGCTTCGCCATTTCGGCCCGTATCGTCCCGGCCTTCTCCAAGATCCTCTCTCGCCCTTTGATAACGGTGAACAGCTGACTCAGGGAGGCCACCACCTGCAGTTACGACGCCTCGTTAAGTTAGCAAACCTATCCAAGATAAGAATGGCAGGGATAACTACGGACTATACTCACGTGGGCCGTATTCAGCGACACCTCCGAAGAGTCGAGGGACGTGCCAGGGATGAGCGATCTGTCCGCCTTCGGGAGACTCTTGCATACGAATTCCATCGCTACATCGGAACTCTCTTCTATACGGACTCCCTCCCGTATATTCCAGTTCGGCACGTAAACTGGAGCATCTTCCTCTTCCTGAGGCTCAACCCGTCTCTTCTTCTTTTTGCCGCGCGAGGGCTGGGATGAAGATTCCGGAGCCCTCTCCGTGGAAGGGACCCCGGCAGAGGACTCCATCGGAGGAACACTTTGCTCCGGGCGCGAAGAAGACGAAGGAACGGGCACGAGCGCCCCACTAACCACGGGTGCCTGACTTGATCCAACCTCAGGCACAGAGGATTCTACCCGAGGACCAGCAGTCCCACCCATCCTCTTCGCAGCCGCTTTACGGCGCCGAGGCTTGGGCAATTCCGACAGAATCGCTGCTTCTACCCCAGACTTCCCCGCAGGCTCCATCAGCCCTGCAAAAAAGACAACACGGTTAGAAGAGCTCGAAAGCAACGAAACATTACGAAGGACAAATCGTAGTGGAGGCATACCGAACGACGCGTCGGCCAGCAGCCTTGTCGCTTGCACGACGTCGTCCGGAACGCTCCCCGCCACGGACACCGGACCTCGGAAGGTAAAAAAACGGCTCTCCAGCACCTCCAGTTCGTCGGCAAACTTGGGCTTCTCCTTCAACGCTTCACTCAAACGGTCAGACCAACAGTCCGGAAAACGCCATTCCGGCTTCCTCCTCACGAAAAAGAAGCCATGGCGCCATTTTGGGAACGTCACCCCCTTTCCCTCCGTCTTCCTCTTCGCAGGGTTTCGATACTTCGTATTATAAAAACCCGGACCTTGCTTAGAAGAAGACAGAGTAAACAAGTTCCTCCATAACTCAAGAGACGGCCTGGTCCCCGTACGAGCACAAATATACAAAAACACCAGGATATCCCGATACGAGTTCGGGGATAGGTGACACGGAGTAACGGCGTAGTATGCGAAAAACTGAATATAAAATGGAAGCAACGGGAAATGAAGACCAGCTTTAAACATGTCAAGACGAAATGGCACCCATTCCTCGGAGACATCCGTCATTCTCTCCGTTGATAAAGCTACCCTTGCCTCAAAATCAGACGGAATATCATACTCTTCTCGCCATTGGGCCAACTGCCCCTCGGTTATGGAAGAAACAGCGGTTCGAGGATTAAACTCGGCAGGAGGGACTCCAACTCCTTTGCCTCGACTAGTCGAGGCCTCCACCTGCCCGGCCCTCTCAGCTCCGTTGCCTCTACCCACGATCTCACTAAACGTGGCGCTCATCCTATCTAAGCGGAGCTGCTCGGCAACTCGACTGATAAACTCCCCTTCTGGGGTTACTCTGTCCCTCGTAGTATCCGGAGACACTGGCGGTCCTCCAAATATAGGAGGAATACGCGGGGTGGTAGGGATTGAAGCATGAGATCTCTCACTGGAACCCTGGCTACTACTAGACTCCGTGCCCGTGGAGCTACGAGAAGACATACCTTATCTATAACGAGATGCAAAGTAAAGAGAAGATTGGAGAGCTCTCCGTTGAACACGAGACGCAAATAAAAGAGAAGATTGGAAAACTCTTCATCGAGGATTTTTTCACTCCAGAGAGAAAGCTTTTGATCACGGTGAAACGAGAAAATGACAGCGGGCCCTACTTATAACCGTAGAGAACGAAAGTCCTCTACGCGGTAACTCGTCTCGCGAATCACCGTATGACAGCTGTCCAAATTCGGACAGACCATATCGAAAACCATTACGGAGGACTGAAGAAGACAACATGCTCGACGCCGAAGAAAGGCATTCCGACAGATGGGACGACCTTGTCGTCCCATCTGTCGGGGGGCAGATGTTACGGTCCAAACATGAAACCAAACGAAGTGTTCTCCGTTGAAGGCACGGGATGTACCCCGTTGGAGAAGCTACGTCGTGCCTGGCTGTCAGACCATGGACTACGACACCGACAAGTAGGACGTCATGCTACGAACGGATAGCACACCGTGCTGGTAGCCCCGTGAAGCGTGATGACCTTAACACCCCAGGAAAAAGACACGTGTAATGCTACAGTAATTCAGCGGATAATTAACTACCATAATACCCCTTAATCTCTGTATAAAATCCCCACTTGTAACCCTAAGAAAGGGCAGACTCAAGGGAGAGAGAGACATACAGTAGATACTCAGTACAATACTTGTATTAATAAGACATACATAGTAAACGTTTGAGGACTCCGTTCCTTCCCGTGGTTTTTCTACCTTTGTTGAGGATTTTCCACGTTAAAAAGAGTCTTGATAATCCCCTTACTTAACTGAGACCATCCCTCTATCTCATCGATACGGATTCCTCTCCGTAACCCCATCAGACCGGTGAAGATCTACGAAGCGTGCGTCATCCCAATCCTGGTGAGGATAAACCCATCAGTATCAATCGGCTGTCCACGCACATGCTCCATGCGTCGTCCTTTGCCGCCCTCGTGCATCGGGTCATGGGTTGTCTCCCGTACTAGGAGTAAGATTTTTTTTAGGCACCTTTATCGTGCCATTCGTGGCTCTTGACACCATTCCTCCTGTCCGCTTCATGGTATACATGTTGCCTTCCTTGACGAGAACATTTTGTTGCACTCGTCGAAAATAGATCGTGTCGCGATCCCATAGGTATGGACTTCTGAGGATGATTTGTGTGAGGTTCGTAATTTTCTTTACCTATTCGTTGCTTTGTTTGTTTGTGTGTGAGACCTTCATACTTCGTGCATGCTTGGTCGGCCGTATGACGGGCGAGTCACGAGGGAGGTGGCCCCGCCGATACGGAGGTGTGTGTGTTCGAGTGTGTTTTTGGTAATGATATGTTTTGGCTGGTGTTTATGCAGTTCAGGGGTTTTTCGGTTGACCGAAATCCCTATCGGTCGACCGAAATCCCTATCGGTCGACCGAAAGTTGGGGCGAACCAGTTTATAATTTCGGGACTTAGCCATTTCTTCATTTCACCCCCATTTCCCTTCTCCAGCGCCAGAGCTGCTGCTCCCTCCCCCTTGACCTAGGTAAGTCCCCTCTCTCTTTCCCTCCTTGTTTCTTCCTAAATTCCAAATGCTAAGTTGATTCTGTACCCTTCTAGGTCTTCTCCTCGATTCTCTCGCCCGGTGGTGCGTCGGTTCGTTCCGAAGTTCGGAGATTTGGATTTTCATGGCTTGTTGAGGTGAGCGGGTTCGCACCTCTTTCTCGTTGGTTGATGTGTTTACTAGTATGTACCTTGATTTTATGATGCTCATGTTGGGTGGTAAACCCTAGAAGTTGTTGTTATGATGAAATTGGCATGCTTAGTGTTAGCATGATATTAGCTTTGTAGCATGATGTGCTAATGATGTGGAATGTTATACGATGTTTATATGTTTTGGCCAAATAGTTTGTGCAAGTGTTCGCCTTACTTTGGTGCCTATGAGAATGTGGTTTGCTCGAGGTAGAGCTTTGTGGTTGACATGGGTTTGTGAAATGCTAATAATGAGAGTAATGGTTTGGGGCGTAATGTACCGTTAAGCTCGTTCGATCACCCGGAAGTCCTTGTAGTACGATTCAGGATGGGTGACGGGCAGGAGCCGCGGAGGCGCCAGAAAAGATTATGTAGCCCAGATGGGGCCAGTGGACGTAGTTTCGATCGACCCTTTGGCCGGGGCGGTGGCTACGATACCAGGCGAGGCTCGTGACGGTCACTCCGGATACTGACCAGATTTCCGAGTAGCTCCCATGTAGACGTCTATGGGATCGCCTCCGCTGAGAGTCATGTTGCCGCTTATGTGCACTTGCGGAAGATTCTTGATCCTTGGTACTGCGTAGGATGCCCAAGCTCACGGGTGCGAGTACCTAAAAAGATGAAATATGAGAGGACTAACAGGTGGTTAGTCTAGTCGAACGCTAACATAACAAAGATAATGGCATAAGTTGACGTGGTGGGTTTTATTGTTTGGCGTGACTTAATGTTCATATTGTTAAGTTGAGTTGATTATGAGATGCTTATGCATTTTGATGTGATGGTTATTTACGGCGAGAGGCTTCGCGATTTGTACCGCTCACTAAGTCTTATGACTTACCCGTTGTTTTTCTTTCTTTTCAGATCCGCTCGGTCGTGGCAAGGCACCGGTTTAGGGTGCTTAGCTCGGCAATTTAGCTTGCGAGGATTTTGATCCTACATAGTAATTAGTTATATCACTTGTAAATTTTTGTAAATGGGAAGTAGTTTATATGAAAGGTTTATATTAAATGTTGGCTAGTAGTTTATATTAAATGTTGGCTAGTAGTTTATATGAAAGGTTTAATGGCCATTTTGTTCTAAACTTCTTCGAAATGGGATTTGAATATTGTCGCATGTGTATTTGGTTATTTGGGTACTCGCGACAATTGCAAATGAATGAAATTGTGTTTTGATCGAAATTCGACTACTTGAGTTCTTAAAGTTCGTATTTTTGACGTTTCGAAAAGATGTCTTGTTTAAGAGATTTTGAAGTGCTTTTGGTTGGAAATCAATACCTGCATGTATATTTTGGTTATATGTGTGTGAATATATGATATTTGAAGGATTTGGAAAAATGTTTAAGAAAATGGGGTGTTGAGAATTTGTTTGCTGCAAACCTGTTTTTGCAGAACCTGCAGGTATCGGTCGACCGAAATATTAGATCGGTCGACCGAAACCTGTAGCTGTTCTGTTATTTCGTTCTGGTCGAATTTCGGTCGACCGATAATTAAATACGGTCGACCGATAATAGCTCTGGAATTCATCATTGAAATTTTCGTATTTGGCTTCCGATTTTGATTTCGATGCTTTGAGGGGTTCTTATAATTACTAACTAGAGGTTTAGCAATCCCAAAACTTTTGGAAAAAAATACAGGTCGAGCCGGTATTTCGAAAATACGGTTTTAAGGGTATCTACATAAGGTTTTAAAGAGGTTTGGACCTTAGATTTCTTAGTATCCTCTTGTGTCATCTGGGGAGATTGATACATTAGTATCCTATGCAATCTGAGCTCGGGCTGAGACCGAACCGCCTCCCCCGCGGGTTCTCGTCTCGGACCGAATGTCCAGGTTGCGGCTCTACCATATTTTAAAATTGAGATTTAAATCTGAGTATTTGAGATTTGAAACGAACTCCTCAATTGTTTAAGCTTCCGTGAAACTATTTATTTTAAAAAATTTATTTCTTGCGAAAAAAAATTATTATTTTCACTCGTCGCGGCCCTCGGCTCGCGGATCGTGACATTTTATGGTATCAGAGCTATGTGTAACTTAATACTTCACGATTAATTAAAATTTTGCAAATAAATGGGTTGTGAAAATGAGTGTAGGACGAATAGTGTAATTCGTTAACTTAGTTCGGTTGTGGTTGCAGGATGCCGCCACGTAGACGCCAGGGACGGGTTCCTAGTCCGGAAGTACCGGAGGGACCGTGTCTTGTTGCGGACCTGGTCAGGACCTTGAGGGAGGTTGTTCGGGCGGGGCTAGACGAGCGCGAGGCCGAACAAACTGAGAATCCCCAAGTCCCTGATCCTGTCAACGTTCCCGGAGAGGGTGAGGCCGTACCGGTGCAGGCCGAAATGGTGATAGAGGATCCAGAACGGGAGCATTATATGCATTATCTAGCACGCTTTCATAAGTTGCAACCACCTAGTTTTAATGGTGGGTCAGACCCGGAGACAGCTGACAGTTGGTTATTAGCCATGGAAAAGATCTTCAAGACCTTGAATTGTCCGGAGCAGTATCGTGTAGCGTTGGCCACTTTCACTTTTGCCGGAGAGGCCGAGCATTGGTGGAGAAGCGTGGAAGAATTGGTTGGACAGTATGGGTCCTGGACAGAATTCCTTGTGTTGTTCTATAGGCAGTACATCCCCGAGTCTGTGAAAAGAGCTAAGGAAGAGGAGTTCGAGCGGTTGAAACAGGGTAGCATGACTGTTTGGGAGTATCACGCAAAATTTATGGCATTATCACGTTATGTTCCCTATCTTCGAGCCGATGAGACCGTATGGCAAGGAAGTTCGCACAGGGCTGAAGTGGGATATAATTAGCAGGCTAGCTGGAAGGAATATCCGACGGTTCATCAGACTTGCAAGGGCACAAAATATTGAGGCAGATTGGGTTCGTGAGAAGGCGGAACGAGGACAGGCTGATCAGAAAGGAAAGGGAAGGTGTGGCCGGTAAAGAGAAAAGCTAGTGGCCCGGTTGGTACCCAAACCGCGTCAGGCGGGGAGGGTAGGCAACAGAGGCCGAGACCAGACGTTGAGTGTTATTTTTGTCATGAGAGGGGCCATTATCAGAGTCAGTGTCCGCGGAGATTCCAGACGGCACATGGACAGGCTGGAGTACAGTTCCGACCACCTCCACCACGACCCCCGTTTCAGCAACGGAGGCCACCATTTCAGCAGCAGCAACCGCCTTTTCCACAGCAACAACCGCCGTATCAGCAGCAGCAACAGTTTCAAGGGAGGATGGCATCGCAGTCGTTATCATCACCAGGATCGAGTGGACTTCCCCCGAGAGTCCCTGGCAGAGTAAATGCACTGACCAGTGAGGACGCGGGAGGTAGCAGTACGACGATCACAGGTACCTTAGCAGTTTGTGGCATATCGGCATTTGTTTTGTTTGATACTGGTGCTACTCATTCGTTTGTATCGTTGAGTTTTTCTGCTAGTTTGCCTGCACATTGTTGCTTATGATCGTTTGTTTGAAATTTCGACCCCGGCGGGTCAAGTGTTATTAGCCGATTGTTGTTATTGTGGGTGTGGGATCCGAGTTAGGGATCAAGAATTGTGTGCCAACCTAGTAGTGTTGGACATGACTGATTTTGATGTAATTTTGGGAATGGATTGGTTGACGGAAAACTTTGCTAAGTTAGATTGCCGAACCAAGATCATTTCTTTTAGATTACCTGGTGTGCCGAAGTTTCGTTTTTGCGGGGATGGTGTAGGGACAGGTGTTCCGATTATTAGTGCACTAAAGGCCGACAGGATGCTTGAGCAGGGTTGTGCAGGGTACATCGCTTACTTGATTAATCCCTATGTAGAGACCGGGGAGTTAGATAGTATATCGGTGGTCAGGGAATTTCCCGATGTATTTCCGGAGGAGTTACCGGGACTACCTCCAGTTCGTGAGACGGAGTTCCAGATAGAGTTGGTGCCGGGGGCAGCCCCAATATCCCGGGCACCATATAGGATGGCCCAGTTGAGTTAGTTGAGTTGAAGGCTCAGTTAGAGGAGTTATTGGCCAAGGGATTCATTCAGCCGAGTGTTTCGCCCTGGGGAGCGCCAGTCCTTTTTGTGAAAAAGAAAGACGGTAGTTTGCGGATGTGTATCGACTATAGACAGCTCAACCAGGTTACGGTTAAGAACCGTTATCCCTTACCCCGCATCGATGATCTGTTTGACCAGTTGCAGGGAGCTGCGGTGTTTTCGAAGATAGACTTGAGGTCGGGATATTATCAGTTGCGAGTTAGGACGGAGGACGTTTCGAAAACCGCTTTTCGTACGCGTTATGGACATTATGAATTTCTTGTTATGCCTTTCGGTTTGACAAACGCACCAGCAGCTTTTATGGACATGATGAACCGGATCTTCCAACCTTATTTGGACAGATTTGTTGTGGTCTTTATAGATGATATTTTAGTGTATTCCCGTAGTGAGGAGGAACATGCCGACCATTTGAGGCAGGTGCTACAGATTCTTCGCGATAGGCAGTTGTACGCGAAGTTTAGTAAATGTGAATTCTGGTTGACCGAAGTCCATTTCTTAGGGCATGTTGTCTCACGTGAGGGCGTGGCGGTAGACCCCGCAAAGGTTGACGCAGTCCTACGATGGGAGCGGCCTAAGAATGCGACTGAGGTTCGTAGCTTTTTGGGTTTGGCTGGGTATTACCGGCGTTTTATCGAGGGCTTCTCGAGATTAGCTGGACCGTTGACTAAGCTTACTCGGAAAGCTGTACGTTTTGTGTGGAGCGATGCTTGTGAGCAGAGTTTCCAGGAGTTGAAGCACCGTTTAACCACAGCGCCAGTCTTAGCATTACCGGATGATCAGGGTGGATTCGTGGTATATAGCGACGCATCATTGCTTGGTTTGGGTTGCGTGTTGATGCAGAGGGCAAGGTGATTGCATATGGGTCACGACAATTGAAACAACATGAAGGCAATTATCCGGTCCATGACTTAGAACTAGCGGCGGTGATTTTCGCGTTAAAGCTTTGGAGGCACTATCTTTATGGAGAGGAATTCGAGATTTACACGGACCATAAGAGCTTACAGTATATCTTCTCCCAAAAGGAGTTAAATCTGCGACAGAGGCGTTGGATTGAGTACTTGAAGGACTACAAGTGCCGTATTCTTTATCACCCTGGGAAGGCAAACGTAGTAGCTGACGCACTTAGCCGGAAGAGCTCCACTCTTTTTGCCGGATTGTGTTTGAGAGAGTGGGATCTGGCGGAGCAGTTTAGCCACCTGGGTCTGCGCGATAGAGCGTGAGCCGGGGGTTCTCTCCGCCACATATCGTATTGAGTCGGAGCTGCTTCAGAGGTTGAGGGCGGCACAGCAGGGCGACGCTGCCTTTCAGGAGATACGGAGGTGCCTTGAGTCTGGAGAGACATCAGATTATAGTGTGGGGCCGACGATGTTGTTAGATTCAGAGGCAGAGTTTATGTACCGGCGTCAGAGGAGCTACGACATCAGATTTTGTCAGAGGCGCACAGTAGCAAATTGTCAGTCCACCCAGGTGGAACGAAGATGTACAGGAATTTACGACAGCAGTTTTGGTGGCCTGGTATTAAGAGGGATATTAGACAGTTTGTAGCACAGTGTTCTGTATGTCAGAGGGTGAAGGCAGAACATCTTAGACCTGGGGGTTATTTGCAACCATTAGAGATACCATTATGGAAATGGGATGACGTTACCATGGATTTTGTGCAGGGATTGCCGAGGACTAGGCTCGGATTTGATGCTATATGGGTTGTTGTAGATCGCCTGACTAAGACCGCGCATTTTATACCTGTTCGGAGTACTTATACCCCGGAAAGGTTAGCTCGTTTGTTTATAGCGGAAATAGTCAGATTGCATGGAGTGCCGATGAGTATAGTGTCGGATCGTGATCCCCGTTTTACATCCCGATTTTGGAGGGCTTTCCAGCGTCAGATGGGCACAGAGCTGAGATTCAGCACGGCTTATCATCCTCAGACGGACGGACAGTCGGAGAGGACCATCCAGACATTGGAGGACATGCTACGGGCCTGCGCGTTAGACTTCGGCGGTAGTTGGGACGAGCACTTGTCTCTGGTAGAGTTCTCCTACAACAACAGCTATCACAGCAGCATCGGCATGGCACCCAATGAGGCGTTGTATGGCAGGCGATGCCGTACCCCTTTGTTTTGGGATGATATGGTCGATGCGGGGGCAGTGAGTACAGATGTTGTCGAGGAGGCCAACCAGAAGATCAAAGTGATCCGTCAGAGACTCGAGACTGCACAGTCCCGCCAAAAGTCGTACGCAGATAGGCGCCGTCGTCCATTGGAATTCCAGGTTGATGACTTGGTGTATCTTCGGGTGTCACCTCAGAAAGGGATACAACGATTTGGTATGAAGGGCAAACTAAGTCCGAGATTTATTGGCCCATTCAGAGTTTTGGAGCGGATTGGCAGCTCAGCTTATCGTTTAGCCTTACCAGAATGGTTGTCCCACGTGCACGACGTTTTCCATGTTTCGATGTTGCGGAAGTGCTTAGGCGACCCATTCAGGAAGACCTTTCCTATGAGGAGCATCCGGTTCGGATCTTAGATCGGAAGGACAAGGTCTTGAGGAATAAGACAGTTCCTCTAGTCAAGGTCCTTTGGCGCAGTCAGCGGTTCGAGGAAGCGACCTGGGAACCAGAGGCTGACATGCGTGCTCGTTTCCCTCACTTATTTGATTCGGAGGACCGAATCTCTTAAGTGGGGAGGGGTGTGAGGTTCGTATTTTCTTGACCCGTTTGTTGCTTTGTTTGTTTGTGTGTGAGACCCTTCGTACTTCATGCATGCTTGGTCGGCCGTACGACGGGCGAGTCACGAGGGAGGTGGCCCCGCCGATACGGAGGTGTGCGTGTTCGAGTGTGTTTTGGTAATGATATGTTTTGGTTGGTGTTTTGCTGTTCAGGGGTTTTCGGTCGACCGAAACCCCTATCGGTCGACCGAAAGTTGGGGCGAACCGTTTTATAAGTTTCGGGACTTAGCCATTTCTTCATTTCACCCCATTTCCTTCTCCAGGCGCCAGAGCTGCTGCTCCCTCCCCCTTGACCTAGGTAAGTCCCCTCTCTCTTTCCCTCCTTGTTTCTTCCTAAATCCCAAATGCTAAGTTGATTCTATACCCTTCTAGCTCTTCTCCTCGATTTCTCTCGCCCGGTGGTGCGTCGGTTCGTTCCGAAGTTCGGAGATTTGGATTTTCGTGGCTTGTTGAGGTGAGCGGGTTCGCACCTCTTTCTCGTTGGTTGATGTGTTTACTAGTATGTACCTTGATTTTATGATGCTCATGTTGGGTGGTAAACCCTAGAAATTGTTGTTATGATGAAATTGGCATGCTTAGTGTTAGCATGATATTAATTTTGTAGCATGATGTGCTAATGATGTGGAATGTTATACGATGTTTATATGTTTTGGCCAAATAGTTTGTGCAAGTGTACGCCTTACTTTGGTGCCTATGAGAATGTGGTTTGCTCGAGGTAGAGCTTTGTGGTTGACATGGGTTTGTGAAATGCTAATAACGAGAGTAATGGTTTGGGGCGTAATGTACCGTTAAGCTCGTTCGATCACCCGGAGGTCGTTGTAGTACGATCGGATGGGTGACGGGCAGGAGCCGCGGAGGCGCCAGAAAAGATTATGTAGCCCAGATGGGGCCAGTGGACGTAGTTTCGATCGACCCTTTGGCCGGGCGGTGGCTACGATACCAGGCGAGGCTCGTGACGGTCACTCCGGATACTGACCAGATTTCCGAGTAGCTCCCATGTAGACGTCTATGGGATCGCCTCCACTGAGGGTCATGTTGCCGCTTATGTGCACTTGCGGAAGATTCTTGATCCTTGGTACTGCGCAGGATACCCAAGCTCACGGGTGCGAGTACCTAAAAAGATGAAATATGAGAGGACTAACGGTTAGTCTAGTCGAACGCTAACATAACAAAGATGATGGCATAAGTTGACGTGGTGGGTTTTATTGTTTGGCGTGACTTAATGTTCATATTGTTATGTTGAGTTGATTATGAGATGCTTATGCATTTTGATGTGATGGTTATTTACGGCGAGAGGCTTCGCGATTTGTACCGCTCACTAAGTCTTATGACTTACCCGTTGTTTTTCCTTTTTTTCAGATCCGCTCGGTCGTGGCAAGGCACCAGTTTAGGGTGCTTAGCTCGGCAATTTAGCTTGCGAGGATTTTGGGGATAGAGGTATACTGGGTTGGCTAGTATACACATATAGAATCCTACATAGTAATTAGTTATATCACTTGTAAATTTTTGTAAATGGGAAGTATTAACTTACATGGTTTGTATTTTGCATATTTTGTTTTAGATGTATTGGAACGCTTTTAGAAAAGTAAACCTTGAGAATTATGAGGTTTAAGTTTCTAAAAGTTGTAAGAAATGTTGGCTAGTTGTTTATATGAAAGGTTTAATGGCCATTTTGTTCTAAACTTCTTCGAAATGGGATTTGAATATTGTCGCATGTGTATTTGGTTATTTGGGTACTCGCAACAATTGCAAATGAATGAAATTCTGTTTTGATCGAAATTCGATTACTTGAGTTCTTAAAGTTCGTATTTTCGACGTTTCGAAAAGATGTCTTGTTTAAGAGATTTTGAAGTGCTTTTGGTTGGAAATCGATACCTGCATGTGTATTTGGTTATATGTGTGTGAATATATGATATTTGAAGGATTTGAAAAAATGTTTAAGAAAATGGGGTGTTGAGAATTTGTTGCTGCAAACCTATTTTTGCAGAACCTGCAGGTATCGGTCGACCGAAATATTGGATCGGTCGACCGAAACCTGTAGCTGTTCTGTTATTCGTTCTGGTCGACTTTCGGTCGACCGAATAATTAAATACAGTCGACCGATAATAGCTCTGGAATTCATCGTTGAAATTTTCGTATTTGGCTTTCGATTTTGATTTCGATGCTTTGAGGGGTTCTTATAATTACTAACTAGAGGTTTAGCAATCCCAAAACTTTTGGAAAAATACAGGTCGAGCCGGTATTTCGAAAATACGGTTTTAAGGGTATTACATAAGGTTTTAAAGAGGTTTGGACCTTAGATTGCTTAGGATCCTCTTGTGTCATCTGGGGAGATTGATACATTAGTATCCTATGCAATCTGAGCTCGGGCTGAGACCGAACCGCCTCCCCCGCGGGTTCTCGTCTCGGACCGAATGTCTAGGTTGCGGCTCTACCATATTTTAAAATTGAGATTTAAATCTGAGTATTTGATATTTGTAACGAACTCCTCAATTGTTTAAGCTTACGCGAAACTATTTATTTTAAAAAATTTATTTCTTGCGAAAAAAAAAATTATTATTTTCACTCGTCGCGGCCCTCGGCTCGCGGGTCGTGACAATTTGACATATGTTTAATGGGATCACCTCGCACATCACTTCATCAATGAATCGCGCCATCACCGCGAACTTGATCTTGCAACGTCGGGTGACCTCCATTTCCCCGCTTGTGCTGTTTAGCCACTCCAACACATGCGGCTTCACGTGAAGGATAGTCTCCAGATTTAATTGGTTGACTAATGCCTCCGGGATAAGATTTTTCTGACATCCAGGATCCATAATGCAGTGTACCACACTACTCTTTACCTGGATGCTCATCGTGAAGAGCTCTTCGCACTCCTTATTATTAAAGGGGACCTCGGCCCCTGGTATCACCTCCTTCTCCTTGATTCGTACCATGATTGCTAGGGTCAGATCCGCGTCCTCCACCTTGAGGGGGGGTCAGATCTTCTTCATTCACCGTCGTGACTAAGGTCTTGCCTCGGCCGTCGGCTCCCTTGTCTCGCTTCGGCGCCAGCTTTGGATGGAGTTTCCAGCACTCGGCTTGAGTGTGCCCCTTCTTGTTGTAGTGTGCACAAATTTTCAGCTTCGTCTTTTCTTGGGTGCTCAGTTGAGTCGTCCCCTTCGCTGCGCCCGATCCACTCTTAGTGCTCGGTTTGGGTACCCTACACGTACGGATCTTTTCGTAGACCATGGCTTTCCATGCATCGCCGATATCCTTGATCGGATTCAGGTCGACTTCATCAAACAACTCCTCCGTAAACCCGCTAGCTATTTACGAAGAATCTCCGGGTCTTGTAGCCTCACTCCCATCATCAAGGCTTGTCTCCGGAACTCGGTGGTGTAATCTTGTTCACTTTGGTTCTCACCTTGCTTGAGAAAGAGCCATTTCTTCCACCGCGCTTCCTCGTATCCCACGGGATAGAATTGCTCCTTTAGTTGCTTCTTGAACCCCACCCACGTGATCCCCGTGGAACCATACTCCCGTAGATGTGCATTCCACCATATTAGTGCATGTGCCGCTAGCTTCAGCCTCGCGAACGCTAGATATTGCGAGTCCTCATAGTTGTAGAGAGAAAAATAACTCTCCATTTGATCAATCCACCCATCTATCTTCTCTCCATCTACTTCTACATTATACACAAGAAGCTCCAATTTTGCGTCAACCTTGATCAGGGCCATGCCTTGTACTTCTTTAGACATTTTCCAATCGGTTTGAGGCTCGGGCTCCTCTAGCATGATCTCCTTGCCAGGGCGTCGCGGAACTTCAACATCCTCTTACATATGGAAAGGCTCACCTCTCTCCTCTATGGTTCCCAACCATCTGTTGCATGAGGTGCACCAAGCTGGGGATTTCCTCGTTGGTCGAGCTCGCCAACCTTGTAATCTGGTCGGTCGTTGCATTTGCCAACTTCGCAATGGCCTCGTCTGTCTTGGTTGCCATGGTAGTTAACTGTTCCTCGAATCGTGTCAGTCGTTCCTCGATCCGAGTCAAGCGCTCATCTCCATGCTCCTCTGTAACTGTGTGGCCGTGACCGGATGTGGAATCTCTTGCGTCTTCGCCGTGGCTCCTGTTCCTTGTTTGGATCACTATTTCTCTCGGCTATGGATTTTTGCTGTGCTCGGCTGCGTCTCCTAAACGTTCCACACGTCCAGCTCTGATACCACTTGATCCAGGCTTAGTCTCAAGGTCGATTCTACCGGAGAATAAGTGGGATGAATAATAAGGATCTAGGGAAGTTAGGAATGGTGACCGAATGGTAGAACACTAGGATTGCAGAGATAGAATTTTTGGTGGGAGGCAAAGATCCCCAATCCCAATTTTTCTCATTGATATTTATAGATAATCGTAAGTGCATTAACTATTTGCTAATTAACAACTTTACAATTAATGGTTGATCCGGGATAATCTCGAGTTAGCCTCAAAGCTCTCTCTACTCGGACTCAAACCGGAGGAGGTTGATTTCGGTTTAGAGGATGGTGGGATTTGGCTTGACCGAGAGTGGTCTTTGATTTGGCTAGGTTGGAGCTACTTGGAATGATTTTTTGTTTAGACTCTAGTATAGAGCATACTTGAAGCTTGTATGGAGAACAAGACTTTTTACTTGAAGACTAGTGTAGAGAACTAGACTTAACTTCATTAGATAAGACCCCAAAGGGGATATATACAAGAATGACCCATAAGTGAGTCATCAAGGACTAGAATATTCTCCTAATTACATCATTATGTGAAAACACAAAATTAGGAGATAAAGACACATGCTAGACACTTGTCAAAACCTTCTAGAGGCTTTTGACACCTTAGGGGAACACTTGGACACCTTAATGACACTTGTAATAAAGTAAGAAAATAGGCTAAACAAACTTAATCAAGTTTCTTGCTCGTGCGCCCAGGTGGTCTGGTCGTACGCCCGGTGCGTGCGGACGTTGACCCGAGACGAGCGTTCTCTCCAAGAGCGACGAGCGTTCTCCCGACGCGCGTTCTCCTGAAGAGCGTTCTCCCGGAGAGTGGTGGAACATCTTCCTATGGATTTGGTCTTGTTTGGATTTTCTTTGATAAGGTCTTGAACTTGCTCGGATTTGCATTTCTTCATGTTGAGAAGAGATAGGCAGCATGCGCAATTGTGGCGAGAGTTGGCTGAGCTTCTTAGAGTTGGATGTTGGCTAGGATCCTCCTGGATCAATACTCCCCTTTTACAAGTCAAATGCTGTTGCATTTGATTATGTCGGGGCTTGGATTGAGTTGGTCGTGGTTTGACCCGAACTGGTGCTTGGTTGATGGCTAACAAGGAAAGTGCCTCAAAAGAAGAAAGAGCAACACGCTTGTTCTTTGAAGTATCTGGAGGTAATCCTCGGACTAGATACTCCTTGTTATTCTTCACCAAGCGATATTGAAGATCACGCCGATAGTAGAACGCTTCACGATCATAGAGATATGAACTGCCGAAAATAACATGACATACATCCAAAGGCACAACATCACATAAAACTTCATCAATGAAATTCTTCGTAATAGCAAATTTAAGAGTGCATTGGTATCTCACCCTTACTCGCTCTCCTTGCTTGAACCATCCTAGAACATAGGGATTTGGATGCGTCTTCACCTCTAGGCCAAGTCTATCCACCAACTCTTGAGATATTAGGTTCTTCTGGCTTGCCGGATCGAAGACGGCTTCCACCACCTCTTGCTTAACTTGGATTTTGAGACGAAAGAGGGCCTCTCGCTCCTTGTCATTTGCATCGCTTACTACAAGAGATAGTGTGGAATCGGCTTCTACAACTTGCTCTAAGTAATGCTCCATCTCCTCGGGTTCATTAGTGGTGACTATGGAGGTTCAAGGCTTTCGTCGTTCCTTGATATCCTTGGGGACGAGTTCCGGATGAAGGTTCCAACACTTCTCCTTAGTGTGGCCGAGCTTGTTACAATGTTCACAAGAGACATTGCTTCTTCTTTTGGCCTTAGAGTCTTCGACATCTTCAGATTTCACTTGCCCTTGGACTGAAATTGCATCTCGCGGAGTAGATAACTTCTGTGGCTGTCCACGAGTCTTCGAAACATTGTTGGCGTTGAGCTTCGCTTTGCGTTCCCAAGCAGTGGCCATACGACATGCTTCATCAATGGAACGTGCTGGCCAGATTTTCAGATCCTCGCGATGTTGAGGTTGAAGTCCAGCAACATAGTTTCTGAATACATAGGCTTCATTCTCGTCGATTCCCAAGATGAGAGCCTTTCTACGAAACTCCGATGTATAGTCTTGAACGGTTTGATCCCGGGATTGCCGGTAGAATAGCCAATGACTCCAAAGTTCTTCTACATACCCTACGGGGTAGAATTGACTACGAACAAGATGCTTGAACATCTCCCAAGAGATTCCTCGCACATCATGGTATCGCATATAAGTATTCCACCAAAGTAAAGCATGAGAAGTTAACTTAAAACGAGCCAATGCTATCTTTTGCAAATCATTATAGTCATACAATGAAAAATATGATTCTAGTTGATCGAGCCAAGAGTCGAGCTTCTCACCGGATAGAGTTCCATCGTAGGTTGGCAAGTCAATCTTGGCTTCGACTTTGACTGGACATCCCGTGCTTCCTTCACCTCCAAAAACGCTTCCTCCGATGAAGTCTTGAGCTGGTTCCTTTCCCGGTCGGCGAGACGTAGAAGGACCTTCCATCGAGGAATAGAGTGTGTTCGGTGCACCATAAGGTGGAGGGATGGATTGAAATGGCACGGACTGAAATGCCATTGGCGTAGGCTGCATTAAGAGGCTTGGATCTGGATATATTGAGGCAACGTTGGTTGCTGAAATTTTTCCAGAACTTGCTGGAATAGCCGAAACAGAAAGCTTCTTCCGCTCGGCTTGAATAAATTTTGCCGGGTTGATCCAGAACTTATCGGGGACTGTTCTGGATGGTTTTCGCCGGACTGTACAACAGGTGTAGCTACTGTAACAGAAGCTGAGGTTGCTGGAATTTGCTGGGCTTGAAGGACAGCCGCATTTGACTTGTTTTGAGCTGCGACGTGAGAAAGCATTTCGCCAAGCTTTTGGTGTACAACGGCTTGACGTTCATCCCGTTGCACTTGGGCTTGTAAAAACTGAGATAAAGCATTCGTAAGCGAGGCAATTTGCTAAACTAGAGACTTATTTACCTCAGCTTGTTCAGATTGTTCTTGGACTTCTTCGGGAGATACATTCTTCTCCGAAGGTATAGGCAACTCCATAGCTCCGGATAGCGCTTCCTTGTACGACCGAGTATAGTAACGCCTTTGTTGGCTCATGTGCGAGCTACACCACCACCTCAAGGATAACCTGCTCTGATACCACTTGATCCGGGATGATCTCGAGTTAGCCTCAAAGCTCTCTCTACTCGTACTCAAACCGGAGGAGGTTGATTTCGGTTTAGAGGATGGTAGGATTTGGCTTGACCGAGAGTGGTCTTTGATTTGGCTAGGTTGGAGCTACTTGGAATGGTTTTTGGTTTAGACTCTAGTATAGAGCATACTTGAAGCTTGTATGGAGAACAAGACTTTTTACTTGAAGACTAGTGTAGAGAACTAGACTTAACTTCATTAGATAAGACCCCAAAGGGGATATATACAAGAATGACCCATAAGTGAGTCATCAAGGACTAGAATATTCTCCTAATTACATCATTATGTGAAAACACAAAATTAGGAGATCAAGACACATGCTAGACACTTGTCAAAACCTTCTAGAGGCTTTTGACACCTTAGGGGAACACTTGGACACCTTAATGACACTTGTAATAAAGTAAAAAAATAGGCTAAAAATACTTAATCAAGTTTCTTGCTCGTGTTGGGATACGGGATAAATCAATACATCAGCATGCACAGCGAAAAGTTAAAATTTTACAATTGTGCCCGTAAAGCCCAAAACAGGATCCCATTGGTATGCTAAAATAATCATACTCACATTTTAAAACGCATGATAAAATAAATTAATCTAATTAATTTATTCGGTCTTATCATGCTACTAATCGCGTTTTACGAGATTATCGAATTACCTTGGATTCATGTAATATGAACTCCAGAAGAAAATCGAGCAGTCGTCGTCACGAGTAGATTAGGTTCCGATGAATCAAGCCGCGAACGTACCCGGCCTCTAACAGTGATCCACGCGGAGATGAACGCGAAACCAAAATCGATTTAATCGGATTAAATCGAATGAAACGAGATTGGGCCGCAGGCCTGTTAACGAATTATCAAGTCCAGCCCGTAAACACCCTCTTCTTCTTCTTCTTCTCCGATCTGTAGCAGATCGCCGAGCTCGCCGTCGTCAGCCTCTCGTCGTCAAGAACTCAGTCCTCAACCGTCTTCTCGTCGTCGTTGCAGATGCCGTGAGCAGCCGCCACAACCGAGGAGCACGATAAGAGTTCTCGGTGTCGCCGAGAGCTAAGCTGAATTTGAACTCGCCGCCGTTCAATCCTCACTTACAGTCGAGACGTCACCGAGACGTATCCGCCATTGTCGCTGACTAAAGCTTGCCAAGATGCGATGAGCGCCGCCGATGGAGCTTGCAGTCGCGAAACCGACAGTGGTGCAGATGATATGAACGGAGGAGGAAGAACGGCGGTGAAGAAGGTCGGGGTTCGCGCGAGAGGCTGCGGCCAAGGAGGAGATGCTATTATAGCCGTGCTAGCGGCTCTCAAGCTTCCTAACGCACGCGGTCGCCGGCGAAAAACGGCCGCTGCTACGCTGCCACGAATGCCTCGCGCGGAAAATCAAGAGTTTTTACATATTACGTAAAAAATCTTCTAAATGAACGTTTCGCAAAAACAGACCCTCGTGCTTTTGCAAAACCTTCGGCTACCAAAACAGTTTTGGCAAATTTAGCCCCTAGCGCTATAAAAATTCGGTTTTCGCGATCGCGTCTCATTTGCGTGTGACCTATTAGGTTCAGAACCACGCCAGCAGTGAATAACTAGTTAATTCACCCAATTAACAAATAATTAGTTCAACTAACCAATTATATTTATCCACAGATCATGGTTAACGTCTAGCAACATGCCATGACCACCTATGTGGTATGAATTTCAAATTCATCATCAAAACCTCTTATGTGAATAGTTACTATGCCCTATAATCCTTTTGTTCCTTTCTAACATCCCGAATGAGCTTAGAGTATCGATATCAGTCAAACTCTAAATCAGCTCAATCATATGTATCTGTCTTAATAAATTAGCTCTGTAGTGACATTAAGAACTCTTCTTAATTCACATCATATCTCGGCCAAGGATTTTTCTGAGCTAGTTCTATTTTAAAGACACATAGAATGTTCTCCTCCTTACTAGGAGGTGACAGATTCTTTATTGGTTCTCATCTATCTTCATGTGCGAATATCTTTACCCAGATGGTGCCCGTGTAAAGCTAAGCTGCTGTACTTGGATACACACTACAGTATAAATATTCTACACATAAGATACTATGGCTGATACGGCCCAAATATGGGACCCGACGGAGCGACCTCCGTGGACGGCGCGGGAGCAACGATCTGCACTCCGTTAATCACACGAGATGTTCCCCGTCGAAGCCACAGGGCATCCGGCTAGCCGAACACGGGCTGTGAAACCAACGGGAAAGACGCCGTGCCTATCAGCGGACAGCACACCGTACAGCTGACCCGTGAAGCGTGATGACCCTTACACCCCTGGGTAAAGACACGTGTAACGCTACAGTAATCCGACGGGTAATTAACTACCATATTACCCCTTAATCTCTGTATAAAAACCCCACTTGTACCTCTAAGAGGGGGGACAGTAGATACTCAGTATAATACTTGTATCCACCAAACATACATAGTGAACTTTTGGGGATCCCGCTCCTCTCCGTGGTTTTTTACTCTCCGTTGAGGGTTTTCCACGTTAAACATCGTCTCCATAATCGTTCTATTTAGTTAAGTCTATTCCTCCGTTTCATTCACACGGACTACTCTCCGTATCCCGACTTAATCAGAGATCAACGCAGCGTTCGTCATCCCAATCCTGGTGAGGACAAACCCATCAGCATCAATGGCAACCTTAAGTCAAATGATCAAAGCACAACTATCACATAAAAGAATCACCATTGACTAATTCCATTAGTGTTCTTTTAACGAGTCAATTCAGTGAACTCATTCTCTAATGAGCACCTACACACTTACTTCAGTGTCAACTACACTTGTAGTAATGAGATCACTACTCTCATCATATGAGACAGTAAGCGGTGTATTAGTCTTTGCGGTGCCATTGAGCCCCTACTCAATGCACCTATGACTAAGAATATTTTGGACTTAGGTTTATAAGATATTAAGTCTCATTATCATGATCTACTATCAAGATCCTATATCTATTGCCCTTGTCCACGGGGTTTATCACATGCATTCATAAACACACACAAAAATATGACGATGCGATAAATAGGAATAACCATAATTAAACAAATAAATAAATAAAACATGTTTATAATAAAGTGTGTATTTGCCAATATATCAAATATAATTGGCTTTTAGGGCATCTACTCTTTCAATCCCCCACTTGCACTTAAAGCCAATCGTTCACGCGTCTTACGCCCATCTTGTCGAAATGGCTCTCAAAAACCTTTTGAGAAAGTGCTTTGGTGAAAGGATCTGCTATGTTGTCTTTTGTATCAACCTTTTGTATCTTGATATCACCTCTCTCAATGAATTCCCTAATCAAGTGAAAACGTCTTAGAATGTGTTTGGATCTTTGATGAGACCTTGGTTCCTTTGCTTGCGCAATTGCCCCATTGTTATCACATAACAATGAGATGGGATCCTCTATCCTGGAACTACTCCAAGCTCAGTAAATGAACTTTTTCATCCAAACAGCCTCTTTGCAGCTTCCGAAGCAGCAATATATTCGGCCTCTGTAGTTGAGTCTGCTATGGTCGGTTGCTTGGAACTTTTCCAACTAACCGCACCACCATTCAGAGTAAATACAAACCCTGAAACAGATTTGCTGTCATCCTTATCTGATTGAAAACTTGAGTCCGTATAGGCCTCAACTTTCAACTCTGATTCACCACCGTATATCAAAAAGTTATCCTTAGTTCTTCTCAAGTACTTTAGGATACTTTTAACAGCAGTCCAGTGACCTTCACCGGGATCAGATTGATATCTGCTCGTCACACCAAGAGCATAAGCCACATCTGGCCGGGTGCACAGCATTGCATACATAATTGACCCAATAGCAGATGCATATGGGATATTCTTCATGCGATCTCTTTCTTCAGGCAATTTTGGTGCCATGCCTTTAGAGAGCTGTATTCCATGATTATATGGCAAGAACCCTTTCTTGCTATTTTCCATACTAAATCGCTTTAGCACCTTTTCAACATATTTGGATTGAGATAATCCTATTATCCTCTTCGATCTATCTCTATAGATCTTGATGCCAAGGATATAGGAAGCATCTCCCAAATCTTTCATGGAAAACTGTTGTGATAACCAAACTTTTGTCGATTGCATCATTGGAATATCATTTCCAATCAGTAGTATGTCATCCACATACAGTACCAAGAAAGTGATAGCATTCCCGCTAACTTTCTTGTACACACATGGCTCATCCTCATTTTTAATAAAGTCAAACAATTTGACTGTCTCATCAAAACGGATGTTCCAACTCCGAGAAGCTTGCTTAAGTCCATAAATGGACCTCTTTAGCTTGCACACCTTATTTTCGCTCCCACTAGAGATAAAGCCCTCAGGTTGTGTCATGTACACATCCTCTTTGAGGTTTCCATTAAGGAATGCTGTCTTGACATCCATTTGCCAAATCTCATAGTCATGGTATGCAGCTATCGCAAGTAATATCCGAATGGATTTGAGCATTGCTACTGGTGAGAAGGTCTCGTCATAATCGATACCTTGCTTCTGTCTGAAGCCTTTAGCCACCAGCCTGGCTTTGTAAGTGTCTACATTGCCATCTGCTCCGATCTTCTTCTTGAAGACCCATTTACACCCAATGGGACTCACTCCCTCAGGTGCTTCCACTAAGTCCCAAACCTTCATGGAATCCATCTCGGAAATCATGGCTTCCAGCCACTTCCCGCTATCGCTACTCTGTATAGCTTCTGTATAGGAGGTTGGCTCGTCATCATCTATGACTTGCACTTCTTGGTTTTCATCAGCTATGTAAACCAACCTTTCAGGTTGCTGTCGCTTCCTGGTAGATCTCCTAACAGGTTGTGGTATATTTGGTTGCACTACTTTTTCGGATTCAGGGACAGGATCAATGTTATTTTCTTGTTCTCGAGTTTCCTCAAGTTCTACTTCATTTCCACAACTCCATCTAGCAGAAATTCCTTCTCAAGGAATACTGCATTTCTGGAAACAAACACCTTTTGTTCTTGTGGATGCCAGAAGTAGTATCCAAGACCCTCTTTTGGATAACCAATAAAATGACATTTTTCTGATCTTATTTCCAGCTTATCCGGATTCTGCTTCTTAACATAAGCAGGACATCCCCAGATCTTAACAAATTTAAGACCAGGTTTCTTTCCTCTCCATATCTCATATGGGGTGGTATCTACAGATTTGCTGGGAACCCGATTTAGTATGTGTGCTGCTGTTTCTAGAGCATAGCCCCAGAATGAAACTGGAAGTGTAGTGTGACTCATCATTGAACGAACCATGTCCAACAAAGTTCTATTCCTCCTCTCAGACACTCCATTTAACTGAGGTGTATAAGGGGAGTCCACTGTGAGAGAATCCCATTCTCCTTGAGATATTCTGTGAACTCTGTGCTTAAGTATTCACCACCACGATCTGATCGTAATGTCTTAATACTTTTGCCTGTCTGTTTCTCTACTTCATTCTTGTATTCCTTGAATTTCTCAAAAGATTCAGATTTGTACTTCATTAAGTACACATATCCATATCTTGAGAGATCATCAGTAAATGTAATGAAGTAAGAATATCCTCCTTTAGCACTTGTAGACATAGGTCCACATACATCAGTATGCACCAACTCAAGCAATTCCTTTGCTCTTTCTCCATGTCCAGTAAATGGAGATTTGGTCATTTTCCTTTAAGACAAGATTCGCAAGTAGGATATGTTTCATAAACATCCGGTTCTATTAACCTTTCTTTGTAGAGCTTGCTTAATCTTGTCTCACTAATGTGACCAAGTCTACAATGCCAGAGATATGTTTCGTTCACATCATTATCTCGTTTCCTCTTAACAGGTTGTTCGACATTATACACTTCCTGAAGTGTATCAATGAAGTAGAGATCACTGCATAATGTACCAGTACCATAATATTCGTTTTTGAAAGTAAATGAACAACCATTGTTCTCAAAAACAAACTTAAAACCACTCTTACAAAGAGTTGAAACTGAAATTAGATTTCTACTAAGTGCTGGTACGAAATAACAGTTATTTAACTCTAGTACTCTTCCAGTAGGCAATTGGATCTCGTACGTCCCTACAGCCAGCGCAGCAACTCTTGCTTTGTTGCCGACTCTAAGGTCAACTTCTCCTTTTGCCAACCTTCTAGGATTCTTTAGTCCCTGCATCGATATGCAAATATGTGAGACACACCCGGTATCTAATACCCAGTTTAAAGAATCATTACTAGAGAGATTGATCTCAATAATTAACACACCTGAGGACCCAGCTTCTTTGGCCTTCACCTTCTCAAGATGAATTTTGCAGTTCCTTTTCCAGTGTCCAGTTTTACCACATTCAAAACATTTATCCTCGGACTTAGAGTCAGTCTTGGCCTTTTTCTTAGCCTTTCCCTTAGCCTTCACATTCTTCTTGTTATTAGTGGTTTTCTTTTCTTTTTAGAACCTCCGGACTTTCCGGTGTTCTGATCAGAAGTAACCACCATAACAGCTTTACCCTTGTCTTTGGTGACAGAGTTTTCAGCAGTCCTGAGCATGTTGAGGAGTTCTGGAAGGGTTGCCTCCAACTTGTTCATGTTGAAGTTTAGGACAAACTGAGCATAAGAGGGCGGGAGCGACTGAAGGATTAAGTCGACACTTAACTCATGATCCATAGCAAGTCCAAGTTGCCCAAGTCGTTCGATCAAATCGATCATCTTGAGAACATGGATCTGCACAGAATCTCCTTCATTCATTCTAGCCCTAAACAGCTCCTTAGATATCTCATATCTGGCTGTCCTATCAGGTTCAGCGTAAAGCTCCTTCAGACGGAGCATTATACTAGCACTATCCAGATTCTCATGCTGACGTTGCAACTCATTGCTCATGGAAGCCAGAATGATACACTTCGCAAGTATTTCATCCTGTTTCCATTGATCAGCTTGAACTCGCTCATCATCAGTGGACTGATCGGTAAGAACAGGCATAGGTACTTCGAGGACATATGCTACCTTTTGAATAGCGAGTACCAATTTCACATTACGCAACCAATCAGTATAGTTTGGTCCAGTCAATTTGTTCGCATCAAGAATACTATGCAAAGGCAAACCACTCATCTACAGGCATTCACAAGATACAATAAACAAAAGACATATTAGCATATTTATTTAACATCAAAAAGACTATGGTTAAATCTAAATGATGCTCCCACTAATTTTTAGTGAATCATGCAACCTTCAAGCATGAATCTAAAAATAATTTTCTTAGTGAGTAAGGATCCAACTGGCAAAATCTGTAATCTCACGTTTGCATGACGACTACACATTTTCCAATTGGTAGACAACTTACTTTGTCAATTACATCTCTATGTAACTCCTTAATTTTAGCCTCTAATTATTCATAGTTTTGCGTTTTTCGCAACAAACTATAATAATTTAGTCAAGTAGAACCTCCATTCCTAGTGGCGTACGACTATGAGACAAGTCTTTGCGTTTTTCGCAACGAGACTTATCTAATCGGTCTACCCACAAAATCACAAGAATACGTGAAAATGATTAATACCCAATTGTTGTACCTAAATAACCATGCGTTTACACATCAAATTATTTTAGGTCCAACAACTGACTCTATTAAATCATTAATGGAGGACGGCTAAGGTTTTAGTAAAACTAACACCACATTTACTTGAATTAAAACTGAAGGTTTTTAGGGAATCATATTTTAAGCAAATTGTGCTTTAGGTCTCATCTTATTAACCTAGCATGCATTTCTATGTTTGATTATAACTAAGCATGTATCACATACAAACATGTTATCAACCACAAAACATAGAAATAATAAGCATGCTAAACACCGGATGATCATGGACATCTACCTATCCACTCGAGCCACTGAGTGGAATTCTAACGTGTATAGCTAGGAATAATTGGCGGCGCATCCAATGCACTTTGCTTGTAAATCCTCGATCTCCACCTTGAACTTGTTCTCCCGCCGTGAACTCTTCACGATCTCCTTTTACATTGTAAATAATATCCTAATACAATCTTTTTCTAAAAAATCGAAAAAGGGATAATTAAATAATATTACACGGGGAACTTGCCTTTTCAAATAGAGAGAGGGATAGCACGCAGGCTATCTTAATTTACAACACCAATTTAAAATTCCTAATACACAATTCTAGAACGGCCTAGTCCATGATCACCCTTCACCACAAAACCATTCACATCACATATGAATAAAAATATACGATATTTTAGCATAACCAATGATGGCTCTGATACCACTGTTGGGTTACGGGATAAATCAATACATCAGCATGCACAGCGGAAATTTAAAATTTTTACAACAATGCCCGTAAAGCCCGAAACAGGATCCCATTGGTATGCTAAAATAATCATACTCACATTTTAAAACGCATGATAAAATAAATTAATCTAATTAATTTATTCGGTCCTATCATGCTACTAATCGTGTTTTACGAGATTATCGAATTACCTTGAATTCGTGAAATATGAACTCCAGAAGAAAATCGAGCAGTCGTCGTCACGAGTAGATTAGGTTCCGATGAATCAAGCCGCGAACGTACCCGGCCTCTAACAGTGATCCACGCGGAGACGAACGCGAAACCGAAATCGATTTAATCGGATTAAATCGAATTAATCTCTTGAATGGGCCGTCGGCCTGTTAACCGAAAGCCCAGCCCGTCGCCTTCTTCTTCTTCTTCTTCTCCGATCTGTAGCAGATCGCCGAGCTCGCCGTCGTCAACCTCTCGTCGTCAAGAACTCAGTCCTCAACCGTCTTCTCGTCGTCGTTGCAGATGCCGGGAGCAGCCGCCACAACCGAGGAGCACGATAAGAGTTCTCGGTGTCGCCGAGAGCTGAGCTGATTTTGAACTCGCCGCCGTTCAATCCTCACTTATAGTCGAGACGTCACCGAGACGTATCCACCATTGTCGCTGACCAGAGCTTGCCAAGATGCGACGAGCGCCGCCGATGGAGCTTGCAGTCGCGAAGCCGACAGTGGTGTGGATGATATGAACGGAGGAGGAAGAACGGCGGTGAAGAAGGTCGGGGTTCGCGCAAGAGGCTGCGGCCAAGGAGGATATGCTATTATAGCCGTGCTAGCGGCTCTCAAGCTTCTAACGCACGCGGTCGCCGGCGAAGAAACGCCCGTTGCAGCGCTGCCGCGAACGCCTCGCGCGGAAAATCAAAGAGTTTCCACACATTACGTAAAAAATCCTCTAAATGAATGTTTCGCAAAAACAGACCCTCGTGCTTTTGCAAAACCTTTCGGCCACCAAAACAGTTTTGGCAAATTTAGCCCCTGGCGATATAAAAATTCGGTTTTCGCGATCGCGTCTCATTTGCGTGTGACCCATTAGGTTCAGTACCACGCCAGTAGTGAATAAATAGTTAATTCAACCAATTAACAAATAATTAGTTCAACTAACTAATTATATTTATCCACAGATCATGGTTAACGTCTAGCAACATGCCATGACCACCTGTGTGGTATGAATTTCAAATTCATCATCAAAACCTCTTATGTGAATAGTTACTATGCCCTATAATCCTTCTGTTCCTTTCTAACATCCCGAATGAGCTTAGAGTATGGATATCAGTCAAACTCTAAATCAGCTCAATCATATGTATCCGTCTTAATAGATTAGCTCTGTAGTGACATTAAGAACTCTTCTTAATTCACATCGTACCTCGGCCAAGGATTTTCTGAGCTAGTTCTATATTAAAGACACATAGAATGTTCTCCTCCTTACTAGGAGGTGACAGATTTTTATTGGTTCTCATCTATCTTCATGTGCGAATATCTATACCCAGATGGTGCCCGTGTATAGCTAAGCTGCTGTACTTGGACACACACTAAAGTATAAATGTTCTATACATAAGATACTATGGCAACCTCAAGTCAAAGGATCAAGGCACAACTATCACATAAAAGAATCACCATTGACTAATTCCATTAGTGTTCTTTTAGCGAGTCAATTCAGTGAACTCATTCTCTAATGAGCACCTACACACTTACTTCAGTGTCAACTACACTTGTAGTAATGAGATCACTACTCTCATCATATGAGACAGTAAGCTGTGTATTAGTCTTTGCGGTGCCATTGAGCCCCTACTCAATGCACCTATGACTAAGAATATTTTGGACTTAGGTTTATAAGATATTAGGTCTCATTATCATGATCTACTATCAAGATCCTATATCTATTGCCCTTGTCCACGGGGTTTATCACATGCATTCATAAACACACACAAAATATGACGATGCGATAAATAGGAATAACCATAATTAAACAAATAAATAAATAAAACATGTTTATAATAAAGTGTGTGTTTGCCAATATATCAAATATAATTGGCTTTTAGGGCATCTACTCTTTCAGTTCGTGCGCCCAGGTGGTCTGGTCGTATGCCCGGTACGTGCGGACGTTGACCCGAGACGAGCGTTCTCTCCAAGAGCGACGAGCGTTCTCCCAACGCGCGTTCTCCTGAAGAGCGTTCTCCCGGAGAGTGGTGGAACATCTTCCTATGGATTTGGTCTTGTTTGGATTTTCTTTGATAAGGTCTTGAACTTGCTTGGATTTGCATTTCTTCATGTTGAGAAGAGATAGGCAGCATGCGCAATTGCGGCCGAGAATTGGCTGAGCTTCTTAGAGTTGGATGTTGGCTAGGATCCTCCTGGATCAATGGTGCATTGAATTCCCGATGACGGTTCCAACGGCTCTTTGTCCAGGTTCATTGAACCGACCCTTCACCTTCCGCGCCTGACCGCCTCGCGCAACCGTTGGTCTTCCGCGCGCCCACTGTTTGACTCGGTCTCGGCTGTGCCACCTGGTCATGGTTCCTACGTGGTGTGAGGTCCGTGTTATGGTTTGCTATGTTTTGAGGTGTTGCATGCATGTCTAGAATGCCTAGTTAATGTGTGTTTTGTTGCGTGTCGTAGGGTGATTCAACGCGAGCGGCTTAAGCGTTGTATTTGCTTTATTTTTGGGTTGGCCGAGACTTTCGGTCGACCGAAACCTGCGCGACGCCCGTGTATAAATACAACACTTACGCGATTTCGGGGTAGATTTTCTCATTTACTGCCTTAGCCGAGCTCCCCCTGTTCCCAGCTGACCTAGGTAAGTAAATACCTCCATTATTGTTGATTTTTACCCTTCCTTAGCCAATAATCCTTAAAAACCTAATCTCCCGGTTGTTCTCTTCGCGTAGACTTGAGTTGTTGGGCGCGATCGTGACTCCCCGGGTTTGGACGTGGGTTTCTTGCTTAGCTTGTGAGGTGAGTGGGTTCTCACCGGTGTGTATGCGAATGTGCTTGACCGTATGCTATGCTTATACGCATGTATTGATGTGTACGGTGTGTTTAGACATTTACTATGTTGTATGTCTAATTTTGTGGGAAATAAACCCTAATGATGTTGTGATGTGGTAGAGATCGTGCTGTATATGCTATGATGCTCTTGTATTGCTATTTATGCAAATTTGGTTGCTATTATGCAAATTTGAAATGAGAACATGATATTTATATATATATCTATGTTGTAGTTCGCATATGTATGAACTATGTTGTGATGCTTAATGAACATGCTAATTATGTTTAGATGTTATTGAGCATGCTCGGATGTAGAGGACACCTCTAGGGACATCCGTTTTGTATGTGACTTAATAGAACATTTGGGTGCTATATGGTCGTATCTCTGCCGGCCACTCGAGTAGATCCGTCCAAAGGGAATAAACCCGGAGGGCGAGGGCTCGGGGTGGAGAGGGCGGAGAGATCGGACTAATGCACATGGCTTGTAAAATATAAAAGATTAGACCTAGTATTCGTAAGTCTCGCTTCCGCCTTATCCGTGGAGGCCGTGGGCCTGGATAGAGGTGTCGTGAGGAGCGTGGGAGACCAGAATACTTAGGTGATGTGGTGCCTCTAAAGAGGTCAGTGAGCGCGGTTCCGATCACCAGTTGGCCGAGGTGGTGGTGTTGGGTTATCGGGGTCAAAACCACATCAGATGCGCAGCGAAAATTTAAAATTTTTAATACAAAAGCCCCGTGTACCCGAATACAGGATCACATTGGTATGCTATAATAATCTAAACATTCACATCGCATGTAAATAAGCATGACATAATAAATTAATCTGATTAATTTATTACGCGATCCTATCATGCAACTAACGCGGTACGAGTTTTATCGAAATACCTTGGCGGGTCGAACACGCCACGTAACGTTCCTCGGATTCTGATGAATTGAGCCGCGAAAGTACCCGGCCTCTAACGGTGATCCACGCTGAGACGATCGCGAAACCGAAATCCGATTTAATCGAATTAAATCGGATTAAAACAATTGGGCCTAATGGATCCGATCCAATCGAGCTCGGCCCAAATAGGTGAACAGTACCTTCTTCTTCCTCTTCACCCGCGTGCAGCCGATCCTCCAACTGCCGTCCAGGCTCACGCCCGAGGCTCGCCGGCGCTGCCTCTGATCAGCAGCCCGTCGTCACCGTCGCCGTTGGCTTCTTCTGTCGCCGGCGCCTGCACTGCCGTCGGAAACTCCCGCTTGGTGCAACAATTGCACTAGATGGCCGGATGCAGTTAGATCGCCGGATCCATCCCCGTCAGCCAGCTGGGACGAGGAGCGCGAAGGTTCGTCGGATTTCCTAACACCGTGCAGTCGGCCGGAGCTTCGCCGAACGGAAGCAGTCGATTGGAGGTTTATCGAACGCGGTGGCCTTAGCTCTGGAGCTCGCCGCCGTCGCACGTCGGAGGGAAGAGAGGTGGCGGCGGACGACCGAAACGTGGAGGAGATGATGACCGTGCTAGCGGCGTAGGGTTTCCTCGTGCGATCGGCGCCGTCGTCTTCTCTGAAAATCGCTGCCGAGAAGACTACTATGCATACATATATATACATGTATTGCACATTAAATCCTCTCTTTTGCCATTTTGCAAAAACAGCCTCTCTGCATTTTGCAAAACCTTAGGTCCAACACTTTGGACATTGGCAAAAGCAGCCCCTCATGCACAAAATTCGGTTTTTCGCGATCGTGTCTCATTTGCGTGTGACCCATTAGGTTCAGTACCACGCCGGCAGTGAATAAATAGTTAATTCAACTAATTAACAAATAATTAATTCAACCAATTAATTATATTTATCCACAGATCGTGGTTAACGTCTAGCAACGTGCCACGACCACCCGTGTGGTATGAATATCAGTATTCATCACTTGAAACCTTTGTGTGAATAGTTCCCATGCCCTATAATCCTTCTGTTCCTTTCTAACATCCCGAATGAGCTTAGAGTATGGATATCTGTCAAACTCTAATATAGCTCAATCATATGTATCTGTCTTAATAGATTCGCTCGTCTGTGACATTAAGAACATTTCTTAATTCACATCGTACCTCGGCCAAGGATTTTCTGAGCTAGTTCTATTCAAAGACACATAGGATGTTCTCCTCCTTATAGGAGGTGACAGATTCTCTATTGGTTATCATCTATCTTCATGTGCTATTATTTATACCCAGATGGTTCCCTTGTACAGCTGAGCTATACTTGGAAACACACTAAAGTATAAATCATGAACACATAAGATACTATGATAAACTCAAGTCTGAGGATCAAGGCATAACTATCACACTGAAGAATTACCATTGACAGATTCCATTGGTATTCTTCGAGTAAGTCAGTTCAGTGAACTCATTCATCCAATGAGCACCTACACACTTGCTTCAGTGTCAACTACACGCGTAGTAATGAGATCACTACTCTCATCGTATGAGCAAGCAAGCTGTGTATTAGTCTTTCCGGTGACATTGAGCCCCTACTCAATGCACCTATGACTAAGAACATTCTGGACTTAGGTTTATAAGACATTAGGTCTCATTATCATGATCAACTATCATGATCCTAATTCTGTCGCCTTAGTCCATGGGGTTTATCACATACATTCATACAACATATTAAACATGACGATGCGATAAATAAACAATAACCATAATCAAGTAAATAAAAGGGTTTATTACAAAATATGTTCGCCAAAATATCCAATATTATTGGCTTTTAGGGCATTTACTCTTTCAATCTCCCACTTGCACTTAAAGCCAATCGCACATGCGTCTCACGCCATCTTGTCGAAATGGCTCTCAAACGTCTTTTGAGGAAGTGCCTTAGTAAAAGGATCAGCTATGTTTCTTTTGTGTCAACCTTTTGTATCTTGATTTCGCCTCTTTCAATGAATTCCCTCATCAAATGAAAGCGCCTCAGAATGTGTTTGGATCTCTGATGAGACCTTGGTTCCTTTGCTTGCGCAATAGCCCCATTGTTATCACATAACAACGGCATAGGATCCTGTATCCCTGGAACCACTCCAAGTTCAGTAATGAACTTTCTCATCCAAACAGCCTCTTTTGCTGCTTCTGAAGCAGCAATATATTCGGCCTCTGTAGTTGAGTCTGCTACGGTCGGTTGCTTGGAACTTTTCCAACTAACCGCACCGCCATTCAGGGTAAAGACAAACCCTGAAACCGATTTGCTGTCATCCTTATCTGATTGGAAGCTTGAGTCCGTATAGGCCTCAACTTTCAACTCTGATTCGCCGCCATATACTAAGAAGATATCCTTAGTTCTTCTCAAGTACTTAAGGATACTCTTAACGGCAGTCCAGTGACCTTCACCGGGATCAGATTGATATCTGCTCGTCACACCAAGAGCATAGGCCACATCTGGCCTGGTACACAGCATTGCATACATAATAGACCCAATTGCGGATGCATATGGGATATTCTTTATGCGATCTCTCTCTTCTGGCGTTTTCGGTGCCATTCCTTTAGAGAGCTGAATTCCATGATTATATGGCAAGAACCCTTTCTTGCTATTTTCCATGCTAAACCGCTTTAGCACTTTATCGATATAATTCGATTGGGATAATCCGATTATCCTCTTAGATCTATCTCTATAGATCTTAATGCCTAGGACGTAGGAAGCTTCTCCTAAATCCTTCATGGAGAACTGCTGTGACAACCAAACTTTTATTGACTGCATCATTGGAACATCATTTCCAATAAGTAGTATGTCATCTACATACAATACTAAGAAAGTAATAGCACTCTTGCTAACCTTCTTGTATACACATGGTTCATCCTCATTTTTGATAAAGTCAAACGATTTGACTGTCTCATCAAAACGGATGTTCCAGCTTCGAGAAGCTTGCTTAAGTCCGTAAATGGACCTCTTCAGCTTGCATACCTTGCTTTCGCTCCCACTAGAGATAAAGCCCTCGGGTTGTGTCATGTACACATCCTCTTCGAGGTTTCCATTTAGGAATGCCGTCTTTACGTCCATTTGCCATATCTCATAGTCATGGTATGCAGCTATCGCAAGTAATATCCGAATGGATTTGAGCATGCTACTGGTGAGAAGGTCTCGTCATAATCGACCCCTTGCTTCTGTCTGAAGCCTTTAGCTACCAGTCTGGCTTTGTAGGTATCTACATTGCCATCTGCTCCGATCTTCTTCTTGAAGACCCATTTGCACCCAATGGGACTCACTCCCTCAGGTGCATCCACTAAGTCCCAAACCTCATTGGTACTCATGGAATCCATTTCGGAAATCATGGCTTTTAGCCACTTCCCGCTGTCGCTACTCTGCATAGCTTCTGTGTAGGAGTTTGGCTCGTCATCCAGTATGACTTGCACTTCTTGGTTTTCATCAGCTATGTAAACCAATCTTTCAGGTTGCTTTCGCTTCCTGGTAGATCTCCTAACAGTTTGTGGCACATCTGGTTGCACTACTATTTCGGGTACAGAACAGGATCAATGTTATTTTCCAGCCCTTGAGTTTCCTCAAGTACTACCTCATTTCCACAATAACCATCTAGCAGGAATTCCTTCTCAAGGAATACTGCATTTCTGGCAACAAACACCTTTTGTTCTTGTGGATGCCAGAAATAGTATCCAAGACCCTCTCTTGGATAGCCAATGAAAAAGCATTTTTCCGATCTTGTTTCCAGCTTATCAGGATACTGTTTCTTAACATAAGTAGGGCAACCCCAAATCTTAACAAATTTAAGACCAGGTTTCTTCCCTCTCCATATCTCATATGGGGTTGTATCCACGGATTTGCTGGGAACCCGATTTAGTACGTGCGCCGCAGTTTCTAGAGCATAGCCCCAGAAAGTAACTGGAAGTGTAGTGTGACTCATCATAGAACGAACCATGTCTAACAAGTTCTGTTTCTCCTCTCAGACACTCCATTCAACTGGGGTGTATAAGGGGGAGTCCACTGTGAGAGAATCCCATTCTCCTTGAGATATTCGGTAAACTCTGTACTCAAGTATTCTCCTCCACGATCTGATCGTAGTGCTTTAATACTCTTTCCAGTTTGCTTCTCTACTTCATTCTTATATTCCTTGAATTTCTCAAAAGATTCGGATTTGTACTTCATTAAGTACACATATCCAAATCTAGAGAGATCATCCGTGAATGTAATGAAATAAGAGTAGCCACCTTTAGCACTCGTAGACATGGGTCCACATACATCAGTATGTACCAGCTCAAGCAACTCCTTTGCTCTCTCTCCATGTCCAGTAAATGGAGATTTGGTCATCTTTCCTTTGAGACAAGGCTCACAAGTAGGGTATGTTTCATAAACATCCGGTTCAATTAACCTCTCTTTGTAGAGCTTGTTTATCTTGTCTCACTGATATGACCAAGTCTACAATGCCAGAGATACGTCTCGTTTACACTATCTCTATTCCTCTTTATAGGTTGTTCGACATTGTACACTTCATGAAGTGTATCAATGAAATAGAGATCATCGCATAATGTACCAGAACCATAAAACTCGTTTTTGAATGAAAATGAACAACTATTGTTCTCAAATACGAATTTAAAACCACTCTTACAAAGAGTTGAAACAGAAATCAAATTTCTACTAAGTGCTGGTACGAAATAACAATCCCTAAGCTCTAGTACTCTTCCGGTAGGCAATCGGATCTCATATGTCCCTACAGCCAGCGCAGCAACTCTTGCTTTGTTGCCAACTCTAAGGTCAACTTCTCCTTTCGCCAACCTTCTAGGATTCTTTAGTCCCTGCATCGATATGCAAATGTGTGAGACACACCCGGTATCTAATACCCAATCTAAAGAATCTTTACTAGAGAGATTGATCTCAATAATGAACACACCTGAGGGCCCGGCTTCCTTAGCCTTTGTCACCTTCTCAAGGTGAACCTTGCAGTTCCTCTTCCAGTGTCCAGCTTTGCCACATTCAAAGCACTTGTCCTCGGACTTAGAATCGGCTTTCGCCTTCTTCTTAGCCTTTCCCTTTGCCTTCATGTTCTTCTTGGCACGATGGTCTTCTTGTTCTTCTTAGCACCATTGGACTTTCCATTGGTCTTAGAAGTACTAACCACCATCACAGCCTTGCCCCTGTCCTTCGTGACAGAGCTCTCAGCAGTCCTCAGCATGTTGAGGAGTTCTGGAAGGGTTGCCTCCAACTTGTTCATATGGAAGTTCAGGACAAAAGGAGCATAGGAGGGCGGGAGTGATTGAAGGACCAAGTCGATACTCAACTCGTGATCCATCGCAAGTCCAAGTTGCCCAAGTCGCTCGATCAAATCGATCATCTTGAGAACATGGATCTGCACGGACTCTCCTTCATTCATTCTAGCCCTAAAAAGCTCCTTAGATATCTCATATCTAGCAGTCCTATCAGGCTCAGCATAAAGCTCCTTCAGACGGAGCATTATACTACCACTATCCAGATTTTCATGCTGACGTTGCAACTCATTGCTCATGGAGGCCAAGATGATACACTTCGCAAGCATCTCATCTTGCTTCCATTGGTCAGCCTGAACTCGCTCATCATCAGTGGACTGTTCGTTAAGAACAGGCATGGGACACTCGAGAACATACGCTACCTTTTGAATAGCGAGGACCAGTTTAACATTACGCAGCCAATCGACATAGTTCGGTCCAGTCAGTTTGTTCGCAACAAGAATATTATGTATCGGCAGACCACTCATCTACAAGCATTCAAAGATTATGGTTGATTCTAAGTGATGCTCCCACTATTTTTCTACGAATCATGCAACCTTCAAACATGAGACGAAAATCATATTCTTAGTGAGATAAGGATCCAATCAGCAAAAAAATATAATCTCATGTTTGCATGACGACTACATATTTTCTGATCGGTAGACAACTTACTTTGTCAATTACATCTCTATGTAACTCCTTGTTTTAGCCTCTAATTATTCATGGTCTTGCGTTTTTCGCAACAAACCATAATAATTTAGTCAAGTATAACCTCCATTCCAAGTGGCGTAAAACTATGAGACAAGTCTTTGCGTTTTTCGCAACGAGACTTATCTAATCGGTTTACCCACTTACACACAGGTATGTGTGAATGATTAATACCCAGTGTTTTACCTAAGTAACCATGCGTGTACACATCAAGTCAATTAGGTCAAACACTTGACTCTATTTCATCATTAATGGAGGGCGGCTAGGGTTTTTCGCAAAGCTAAAACCATAAATACTTGAATTTAAAACTGAAGGTTTAGGGAATTAGTTTTTAAGCAGATTATGCTTTTAAGGTCTCATCTTATTATCCTAGCATGCATTTCTATGTTTGATCATAACAAGGCATGTATCGCATACAAGGCATGTTACAAAACACAACATGATAACAATTATCAAACCATAGAAAAATAAGCATGCTAAACCACCAGATGATCATGGACATCTACCTAATCCACTCGAGCTACTGAGTGAAATTCTAACGTGTATGTAGCAGCTTGCATCTGATACACTTGATTGTAATCCCTCGAACTTCTTCTTGAACTTCTTCATCCCGCCGTGAACTCTTCACGATCTTCAATTACATAATATTTTATATCCTACTACAACTTTTCTAAAAAGCAGAAAAGGGATAAAATAAAATTAATTATTACACGGGAACTTGCTTTTCGAAGAGAGAGGCATAGCACGCAGGCTATATTTTACATTACAAAAAATTCCTACTACATACAATCTAGAGCGGCCTAGTCCATGATCATCCTTCACCACACAAAACATCCATATCACATATGAATAAAAATAAATACGATAATTCGATCACGACGACCTAAACATGCTTTTTGAACTAATTTCAAAATTTAATTCGTTTAGGGTTTTATGTCCAACTCTTAGTTAGTGTGCGGTAAATTACATGCATCGCATATAAATTATAATATTAACAATTAATATTATTACGTCGTGATCAAATATCGAAGATTATTATAGCAAAGCCAAAGATAGCTCTGATACCACTGTTGGGTTATCGGGGTCAAAACCACATCAGATGCGCAGCGGAAATTTAAAATTTTTAATACAAAAGCCCCGTGTACCCGAATACAGGATCACATTGGTATGCTATAATAATCTAAACATTCACATCGCATGTAAATAAGCATGACTTAATAAATTAATCTGATTAATTTATTACGCAATCCTATCATGCAACTAACGCGGTACGAGTTTTATCGAAATACCTTGGCGGGTCGAACACGCCACGTAACGTTCCTCGGATTCTGATGAATTGAGCCGCGAAAGTACCCGGCCTCTAACGGTGATCCACGCTGAGACGATCGCGAAACCGAAATCCGATTTATCGAATTAAATCGTATTAAAACAATTGGGCCTAATGGATCCGATCCAATCGAGCTCGGCCCAAATAGGTGAACAGTACCTTCTTCTTCCTCTTCACCCGCATGCAGCCGATCCTCCAACTGCCGTCCAGGCTCACGCCCGAGGCTCGCCGGCGCTGCCTCTGATCAGCAGCCCGTCGTCACCGTCGCCGTTGGCTTCTTTGTCCGGCGCCTGCACTGCCGTCGGAAACTCCCGCTTGGTGCAACAATTGCACTAGATGGCCGGATGCAGTTAGATCGCCGGATCCATCCCGTCAGCCAGCTGGGACGAGGAGCGCGAAGGTTCGTCGGATTTCCTAACACCGTGCAGTCGGCCGGAGCTTCGCCGAACGGAAGCAGTCGATTGGAGGTTTATCGAACGCGGTGGCCTTAGCTCTGGAGCTCGCCGCCGTCGCACGTCGGAGGGAAGAGAGGTGGCGGCGGACGACTGAAACGTGAGGAGATGATGACCGTGCTAGCGGCGTAGGGTTTCCTCGTGCGATCGGCGCCGTCGTCTTCTCTGAAAATCGCTGCCGAGAAGACTACTATGCATACATATATATATACACATGTATTGCACATTAAATCCTCTCTTTTGCCATTTTGCAAAAACAGCCTCTCTGCATTTTGCAAGACTACTATGCATACAATCTCGGTCACGCCTGCCTTGGTCTTAGCTACGCCTGCCTCGGATTCGGTCTTGCCGGCCTCAGTTTCTTGACCGAAGAGCCACCTGGATCATGACTAGAGTACTTAGGTTAAGAAATGATGCCTCTAGGGAGGTCGTTGGATGTAGTTCAGATCGCTCACTGGCCAGGGCGGTTGCTACGAGTGCGAGGCTTGGTAGCATAATGCGTAAAGATTCTGAGTATCTCCTATTTTCCACTGTGGGATCGCCTCCACTATGGGAATTGGTGTCGCTCGGGAATCCCGGTACATGGGCCAAGACCTTGGTAGTGTGCGGACGTGTCCAAGCCGTTAGGACTATTCTGAGTGTCAGGGGGTGGGGTTATAGGTGTCCTTGACCTCGGGAGACAGTCTCTAGCAAGGGCCAGCCTTACCAGAACGTAAACATGCGAGGACTAACCAGGTTTGGGTTAGTGGATCACACTGACATAATTAAAAAGATAAGCATAATTGGTTAGTCGGGTGACTTATTGCTTTTATACGCAATGGTATGCTTTTGTATGAAATGTTCGTATTTGGTTGAAATATGCTTGCTTGTCGTGTTGCTGTTGTGAGGTGCCACAGTTGTGCTCCTGGGAAGGACGCTAATGTGCCGCTCACTGAGTCTGTTGACTTACCGCTTTTGTTGGCCTTCTTTTCAGATCCAGCGCTAAGGGCAAAGAGCTAGCATAGGTGCCTTTTTCGGCGTAGCAGCAAGGAAGGGGTTGCTATTAGGTATATTTTTTGGGAAGGGTTTAGTTGGTGTAAAAGAACACTAGCTAGTTGTATGTGATAGTTACACTTTTGTACATGCATAGGTAACTTGTAAAAAGGAAGCATTAACCTACAATTTGATGTATATGTCTTTTGAGTTGCTTTTAGAATTGTAAACTTTAGAGGTAAAGTTTAAATTTCTAAAAGTTATAAAATATTTCAATGTTTTATTTAAAAGTGACATTACGATCTAAATGTTGTTGGACTTCGGATTTCGTTCGTATGTGAACTAACAAGTGTATTAAAGCTATCATGAACTTGTGGTCACTTGAGTTTGATATTTGAACATGTTTACAAACTTTTCCATACATAGCCATTTTATTGTAATTTGGTTCCAAAAGAATTTAAGCCCCATTTTATCGTCTCGTTGGTATTTTGGATCAATAGAAGTTCATACATGTGTATCTAGGATAGATACCAGGATGCGTATGATTGTCTTCCATGACCTAGTAGAAATAAGGGTTTTGAGACCGTGAGATGTTGGATTTCTGCAATATGTTTCTGCATTCTCTGGAACTTTCGGTCGACCAATCTCAGTTGCGGTCAACTGATATTTAATTTTTATGCCTACCGCCACTATGGATGAACTTTCGGTCAACTGATAAGATCGACCGGTCGATTGACAAATTCTCTGTAATGACAAATTTCAAAATCATTTTAAATGGTTTCTATTTTGGTTTTGAGTATTTATTTAGTTCAAAAAATATATCTAAGATACGTGACACTTCTAAAAGTTTTGTAAGACACAGGTTGAGCCGTTATTTCCGAATTTGTCTCCGAAAGTTGGTTTTTAAAATGTTTAAAGTTTTGGACCTTAGGTTGTTGTAGATTTTCTTGTATCAATGAAGGAGATTGATACTTTAGAATCTATAGCAAGCTTTGTCGGACCATGTGGTGAAGCCACCTCTTCCGTGGGCGGTAACTCGGGGTTGGAAGCCCAAGACTCGGTTCAACCTTCGTTTTCAAATATTTATATTTCTTTAGACCATTCTAAAGCTAAAACTAGTTTTAGATCCTTTGGTTTGTCGAACTTCCGCTGATTTTATTGAGGCATCCGTCGGATCGTCTCCTGTTTCGTGTTTTCTCTTTCCTGCGCGGCCCGAGGTTTCAGATCGTGACAGTTTATGGTATCAGAGCAAGGTGTAGCTTAATGCTTCCTAGAAATTAAAACTTGTAAACTGATGGGGTGTCTAAGCGAGTGTTAGGACGATTAGTGTAATCGTTAATCTCGAGTCGGTTGTGGTTGCAGAATGTCACCAGGAAGACGACCAGCCCGTGGCACTGATCCGGAGGTGCCAGATCTGCCACCCACTAACGTGGACTTGGTGCGGTTGGTGAGGGAAGTTGTTGCGGCAACGCTGGATGAGCGTGAAGCCCAACAACCGTTCCTTCGCCGATCGAGGGACCGATTCCAGCTCCTATGCATGTCGAGGCAGTTCTAGAGCAGATTGAGGATCATGAGCAGGGCCCCTGATCCAAACTTCGTTCGGATGTTAATTCGGATCTAGGGAGGCCAAAGGTGGACAGCCATGGCTTTGGCTCTTGGCCGTGTTCTATGCAACTACAAACTTAGTAGAAAAGAGAGATAAAGTATTTTTTGGTGGAAAGGGGATTGCTTTCCCTAATTTTCTCATTAGTATTTATAGGCAATCGAGAAATAGGGGAAGCCCAAGCAAGGGTCCAAGAAGAGGAAGCAGGACAATACTCCCGACACCCAAGCCACTCAAGGTGGGGAGGGTAGCCGGTAGAAGCCGAGACCTAACGTTGAGTGCTATAACTATCATGAAAAGGACATATTAAACGTTATTGCCCGAAGCCGTTGAGACAGATCAGACGTAGGATGGACCGCAGCAGCCCCCACCATTGTAGATGCTGCAGCCACCACAGGGTCAGCATGCACCCCGACTTGTTGTGCCTCAGGGTTGGGGTGGACAGCCTCCGAGAGTGCAGGGTCGAGTGCACGCGTTAACCAGTGACGAGGCCGGTGGAAGCTCTACGGCTATCACAGGTATATTATCAGTTTGTAGCATTCCAACATTTACCTTGTATGATTCTGGTGCTACGCATTCATTTGTTTCTGCGAGCTTTACTATTAGTTTACCTGCGAGATGTCTTGTGCATGATTGCATGTTTAAGATTGCGACCCCCGCGGGCCATGTATTATTGTCCGATAGTTTCTACCGCGGGTGTGAGATCCAAGTAGGAGATAGCGTGTTACCTGGGGATTTGATTGTTCTTGACATGTCTGCTGACGACCTTAAAGAAAAATAATGTTTTTGGAGTCGCCACCTAATTTTTATGGAAGATTAGGAAACCGGATAAGGCACTTTTGAGATTCATGGACTCGTTCGTCGGTTACGTGTGTGGAAGTAGGTACACCCCCACAGTACCCCTCCATAGAGGGTATAAGTGATTATAATGATTTTGGATTTATTTTGACATGTATAAATACTCGAGCATGAATAATCACAAATTGAATAAATAAATATAAAATGTGCAATCTACTTATATGTGTGTCGATGTGCTTATTCTTTTTTGTTAATGTTTTTATGTGATGAAAATATTATTTTTCAATGTGGGGCTCAACGTGTTTCCGTTTCCTCTTCATCGCCTAGTTGTTATATTTTAAGGTAGAGATATCCATCTCGTCCCTTGTCTGTATGAGTGTAATGTTTAAAGAACCAGTATCCACCGGATCTTTTCATATATTTTAAAATATTTATGAAGTGTGATTTTATTATTTGAAAAAACAGTATCTACCGGATCTTTTTATATATTTTAAAATATTTTATGAAGTGTGCCTTTTTTATTATTTGAAGAACCAGTATCCACCGGATCTTTTTATATATTTTAAAATATTTTATGAAGAGTGCTTTTTTTATTATTTGAAGAACCAGTATCCAACGGATCTTTTCATATATTTTAAAATATTTTATGAAGTCTTTTATTGGATGGGAAGAAATATCCATCTCATTCCCAATTTTTATAAATATCTAGACGTGTTTTGTTAATTATTAGGAATAAATATTCATTTGAACCTTTATTTTATTAGTTTATAAATAAAAGAAAATTAATTATGAATAGGCATATGTCACGTAACTCGAGAAAGAAGCAATATCCATCGCTTTTTCTTTACTCGTCTATTAAAAATCTATTTCGAAAAAATATCCATCTCCTCCGAATTTATGTGTACATGTCATATACTTATTTTTATGATTATTAATTAAAATAAGATTTTAAATTAATTAATTCAAGAAAATTAGGGTTAAAATATAACTAAAATTGATTAAAAATATATTTGGGTTGCTAAATAGTTTCCTAGAATCAAAATGGTTTAAGTCTACAGCAAAATGGCTCGATCAGAATTAAAATGGCTCGGTTAGATTTGATTTGGGCTACACCGGATGCAAAATGGTTCGGATCGTTTTGAATTTGGCTTGGTCTAAATGAACTCGGGCTCGGTCTGAATGAATCCGACCGAGCCCGAGCTCGGATTTAAGTTGAATCGGATGCGCGCGGGGTTAAACCCAAGCGCATCGGTTCTCTCTCTTTTTTTTTTAAAAAAAAAAAAAAAAACGACCACCGGCTCAGCCGGTCGTTGTCTTCATCTCGTGAATTCAGCCGCGAGCTCGCGGCCGACGCAATTATGGCCGGTGGTGTTTTGCCGCCGGCCATCTCAAACCATATATGTTTCTTAAGGTTATCGATGGTCCCGGATTGAATGGCGGTGTCAAATTTTGGTTTCGACGCTTGTACGACGAGATATTTGAGGGTGTAGTTTCGGGATAAAAAATATTTTTATTATTTCGCCACTGGCGAAGCCACAACGGTGTCACGTGATATATATGGTATAGAGACTATGATGCAAAGAAAATCGTAGTGTTTGGATGCGTACCTCGAATGCGTTGATTTCGATTTTTTAAGCTTTTCCGCCGGTGGCGGCGACGACGAAACCGTGCGGCAGCGGCGCTTTCTTCGAAGATGGTCGGCGAAGCTCCTGACAATTTGCAGTCGGCTCACTCTCGTTCGCTCTCGTTCTCTTTTGTTTTGTTTTTGTTTTGGTTGAAGCTTCCGTCGGCTCTCCCTCTCTCCGGCCACCTCCCTCCTCCGTCTCGCGTCAGAATTCCTCTCCCTTCGCCGTCATTGTCGGCTGTACATATAGGGGTGGTGGGCGTCGGTTACGAAGGCGACGCGAGCGCAAGCTTTACATACGCGTCAGCCAACGGTAACGGCAGCGTTATTTTTTGATATTGCGTATTAAATCCACATCTTTGCTAAATTGCAAAAATGATCCTTCTAGATTTTGCAAAACCTTGGGCATCGATTTTCTGTTTTGGCAAACATAGCCCCTCTCGTTTAAATATTCGATTAACGCAAAAATTTCTCGTTCGTATGCTGCCCCGTTAGAATTATAAACAATCCTCTATGTCAAAAAAGTCTCAAATTAAGTTAAAATAAATTTAACTGTGAAAATCAAGATTTTAAGATTAATCGAGTTTATCAAACAAAATCGGGACGATTGTCTAGACAAAATGGGGTGTCTACAATGTCCAATTTCGATGCCATTTTGGATATGGATTGGCTAGCCGAGAACTTTGCAAAGATAGATTGTCGAGCCGGAACAATTACATTTAGAATTCCTCGTATTCCGAAGTTTCACTTTTGCGGTGACAGGATGGAAAAGAATGTTCCTATTATTAGTGCGATGAAGGCAAGTAGGCTTTTAGAGAGAGGTTGCTTAAGGTATTTGGCCTGCTTGCTGAATCCGCAGGTAGAGGCAGGACAGTTGGAGGGTATCTCGGTTATGAGGGAATTTTCAGATGTCTTTCCCGAGGGGTTCCCAGGTTTACCACGGTATGCGAGACCGAGTTCCGGATAGAGTTAGTGCCTGGAGCGGCATCCGTTTCCAAGGCACCTGACAGAATGGCTATGGCAGAGTCGGCAGAGTTGAAAACACAATTAGGTCATCTTTCCTTGAAGACAAGGCTCATAAGTAGGGTATGTTTGATAAACAAACATCTGGTTCAATTAACCTCTCTTTGTAGAGCTTGTTTAGTCTTGTCTCACTAATATGACCAAGTCTACAATGCCAAAGATATGTCTCGTTTACATTATCTCTATTCCTCTTTATAGGTTGTTCGACATTTTACACTTCAAGAAGTTTATCAATGAAATAGAGATCATCGCATAATGTACCTGTGGCGCCCTAGGGCCTGGGGCCGGAAAATTTTAAACAATAAAGCAGGTGTTATGAGCTAGTACTTCCAATTCACAATAATACATAAATTAAAATTTATTAAAACACAGCGAAAAATTTAATTATTTTACATTTTGGTCCCACTATAACCCTCAGCACCCAGAAGCTCGCTCTACGATCGCCAGTGGACTTCGCAAAGACCTGAGGGAAAAAAGGTAGTATCGTGAGTATATAAAATATACTCAGTGAGTGACCCTCCATAGCAGTCCCCTACGTCAACTGCTAAGGCACCGGTCAAACACCAACATGCATCACACCAGCAAGCATAAAAGCTAACGCAATCAGATGCACAAAATAAAACCGCATGCCCATACATATACAGTATTGATACGGCCCAAATATGGGACCCGACGGAGCGACCTCCGTGGACGGCGCGGGAGCAACGATCTGCACTCCGTTAATCACACGAGATGTTCCCCGTCGAAGCCACAGGGCATCCGGCTAGCCGAACACGGGCTGTGAAACCAACGGGAAGGACGCCGTGCCTATCAGCGGACAGCACACCGTACAGCTGACCCGTGAAGCGTGATGACCCTTACACCCCTAGGTAAAGACACGTGTAACGCTATAGTAATCCGACGGGTAATTAACTACCATATTACCCCTTAATCTCTGTATAAAAATCCCACTTGTACCTCTAAGAGAGGGGGACAGTAGATACTCGGTATAATACTTGTATCCACCAAACATACATAGTGAACTTTTGGGGATCCCGCTCCTCTCCGTGGTTTTTTACTCTCCGCTGAGGGTTTTCCACGTTAAACATCGTCTCCATAATCGTTCTATTTAGTTACGTCTATTCCTCTGTTTCATTCACACGGACTACTCTCCGTATCCCGACTTAATCAGAGATCAACGCAGCGTTCGTCATCCCAATCCTGGTGAGGACAAACCCATCAGCATCATCTGGCGCCGTCCGTGGGAACTACGACGCAACGCTCACACGGTGCTCTGAAGATTTCCTAGACATCGTTCAGCATGGTGAACACTCGAAGTCAACCCGCTCGTCAGCCAGCCTCGCGAGCGCGCCCGAACACCAACACTTCGACTCCTACCCAACTTCCTTCTCCGCCAATGCCGACGCCCGATGGCGCCGGACCTTCCCGAGCTCCAGGAACACACCCGTCCCAATCTCTAGACGCTTACCAAGCTGCACAACTCGAAATTCTGACCAATCCGTTGGTCCAACAAGTAATACAAGAGACTGTGCGGACGGCACTACGAGAACAAAACATGACCGCCGCCGCGTCGCAACCAGCCCAAAGCCGCCAGTCGGGGCGAGATCCAGCACCCCGTGGGGCCAACAGAGAAAATAGGGAAAATAACAGGAGGGAGTCTGCTTTTGACAGACTCGGACCTGCTAACCCTCCACCACGGCAAGAGCCTGCCCGTTCAAAGGGGCGCGCCCCACAGCGATTGCCACATCAACCCCAACGCTCCGCGCGGGACCCATCCTGCCAAGACCCACAACGAAGAGAGTCTCACCGCGACCGACGGCTCTCCACTCATTCGAGCCATGACGAACGCGAAGACGAAGTGAGCTCCGGGAGATCGAAAGAAAGGAGACTCCCGGAAGCACGACGTACTCAGCGACGGGAAACCATTCCGGTTCTCCCCGCCCCTCCTGCCATCAAGAAGTGCTTTAATAGCTCTTTCACGGGAGTCGACCGATTCTCCCCCTTTTCAGAAGAAATAGTCGCTGCCCCATACCCCGTGGGCTATACAGCACCGAAGATCAACCGATACGACGGTACCACGGACCCAACTTATTACATTCGCCACTTCGTTCGGGCAATGAAGGCCTATCCGTGTGACGAAATGCTTTATTGCAACGTCCTACCAACGCTGTTCGAAGGACACGCTCTGACTTGGTTTAACCAACTACCCCCGAGGTGCATTGCGAACTGGGATCAGTTCGTAGAGATGATCGTCTCAAGATTCTTCTCCAGCACCCACTTCCAAAAAAGTCCCGACTCCATCATGAATATCAAGCAAGAGCCCAACGAGACTTTGATGAGCTACTATCAACGATTCACCGACGAACAAATCAAGCTGGGGATAACAAGCAACGACCTTATCGTCACGGCCCTGAAGATAGGCATCGCCGAACAACAGTTGGCGTACGAGTTTCACCGTAATACTCCCAAGACCGCAGAAGAAGCACTTAAAAGGCTACGGGAATGCGCCTCGGCGGAAGAAGTGCTAATAAACCGTGGAACCATCAAAGGGAAGCACGCCGTGACGAAACCATCTCACGTCAGCACGGGGCAAAGCACATCTTCTGGCGGGGGAAAAACACGAGATATTACCGACAACGAAGCCCAGAGAAAAAGGAAGAATCCTGGCGACGGCAAGGCTCTCCAAGTTGCCCAGAAACCGATATACAACACCAGATTCGCAGAATACACCCCTCTGTCCGCTCCACGAAAAGACATCCTGCATGTACTGGAGACTAAAGAGCAAGTGGCCAGGCCGCCCCCTATCAGAGCTCCTCCAAAGAAAAGAAACGAAGGGAAATACTGCGACTTTCACGAGTCGCACGGGCACTTCACTGAAGATTGCCGCCAACTCCGCGACTATCTCGAAGAAAAATAAGACGAGGCGAACTCCGTGATTTTCTACCACGGAGGGGAACCAACCCCCAAGACGAGATAATCCTCCACCACCTCAGCCGTTGAAGGAACCTGAGAGACAGCCGGAACCAACGCACCAAATACACTACGGAGAGATTAACTTCATCTCCGGAGAAATTGACGAAGAAATCTCCCGCGGGAGAAAACGAAGAAACGGGGAGTGTTACCTCCTCCAAACCCGAGATTCCCGATAGACTCAGAAGGCACGGAACCAATCATCTTCGATGACAACGACTTCGATGGAGTAATAACCCACACACCGACGCGCTTGTAACACCATGGTCATCAACTCCATGAAAGTGCACCGCGTAATGATCGATACGGGGAGCAAAGTGGATATCATATTCTACGACTGCTTCGCCAAAATGGGAATTCCGGAGTCCGAACTGAGGCCAATCCATTCCGAACTGGTAGGATTCAACGGCTTCTCCACGATGCCCTTAGGGGCCATCGATCTCCGTGTCACTATCGGCGAAACACCACGACTCAGGACAGCAACGGTCACATTCGTGATCGTACAAATACCTTCCGCATACAACGTAATATTCGGAAGACCCGGGATGTGGAAGTTCATGGCCGTCGTCTCAACTCCGCATCTGAAAATGAAGTTCAGAACCAAGTCCGGAGTTTATACACTACGAGGCGACCAGCACACAGCTCGCCGACTCCACAGCGACTCCCTGAAGAAGGAAACGTTGCCCGTCGAAGGCCCCTTTTTTCTCAGGGACCAAAACGAAACACGAAGAACTAGCGCCTCACCCGCGGAACCGACAATCACCATCCCAGCTCGACGAGACGACGACGACGGGAAAGTACTATTCCTCGGCTCCACCCTTAACCCCGTAGAATATGAGATGCTAAAAGAGTGTCTTCAAAGCAACACGGACGTATTCGCATGGACTCCGTCCGACATGCCAGGAATCGACCCCAGCATTATTACGCACAAACTCAGCGTCAGGCCCGAGGCTAAGCCGGTCAAACAGAAAAAACGGTCTTTCGCCCTCGAAAGAGCCAAAGCTATCAAAGACGAAGTAGAGAAACTTCTAAACGCAGGCTTCATCAGAGAAGTTCGATACCCCGAATGGCTTTCAAACGTTGTACTAGTTAAAAAGTCTAACGGGAAATGGAGAATGTGTATCGACTTTACTGATCTCAATAAAGCTTGCCCGAAGGATTGCTACCCGCTTCCCCAAATAGATAAACTGGTAGATTCCACCGCAGGGCACGGAATGCTGAGCTTTATGGATGCGTTCTCCGGGTACAATCAAATCAAAATGCATCCCGGAGATGAAGAAAAAACGAGCTTCATCACCGATATAGGGACGTTCTGTTACAAGGTTATGCCGTTCGGATTGATAAACGCAGGGGCAACTTTCCAAAGGTTCGTTGATACGGGTTTCAAACCACTTTTAGGAAGCACAATGGAGGCCTACGTCGACGATCTCCTCGTCAAAAGTAGGAACCGGGAAGATCACGCCCGTCACTTGCAGGAGGCGTTCGACATAATGAGGCAATACGGAATACGCCTCAACCCCGAAAAGTGTTCCTTCGGAGTCTCCTCGGGAAAGTTCCTCGGCTATGTTGTCACGCCCCACGGGGTGGAAGCAAATCCGGACAAAGTAAGAGCAATTATCGACATGCCTCCCCCGAAGAATATAACGGAGGTACAACGACTAACGGGCCGGATCACAGCCCTCGGACGCTTCATATCCCGTTCCGGCGACCGATGCAAGCTTTTCTACAACATCCTCAGGAAGAATACAAGATTCCTTTGGACACCGGAGCATGACAAAGCGTTCGAGGAACTCAAGCTCTTCCTCACACAACCCCCGGTCATGGCTATCGCCGAACCCGGGGAGCCGCTGTTCTTATACGTATCTGTTTCGGAATCCACCTCCAGTGCGGTCCTCGTTCGCGAACGGGATAAAGTCCAAAATCCTATCTTCTATTATAGCAAGCTTCTCCGGGACTCGGAGCTCAATTATTCCACCCTAGAGAAACTAGCCTACACAGTCATTCTTTGCTCGAGACGATTGAGGCCCTACTTCCAGGGACACCCCATTCACATCCTCACGAACACCCCACTAGCGCAGGTCATGAGAGACCCAGGAGCGTCAGGTCGGATAGCAAAGTGGTCAATGAAACTGAAAGAGTTCGACATCCTTTTCCAACCACGACCGGCAATCAAGGCTCAGGCCTTAGCCGATTTCATCGCTGAAATGACCCCTCCGCTCGAAGAAGACCTCCGTCGACACACATCGAAAGTAGTCCCCGTTGACGATCTTTGGACTCTGCATACCGACGGATCCTCCAACGCAACAGGCAACGGAGCAGGCATAGTCCTTCCGGTCCAGGCGACATCCGATTGGAATACGCCCTGAAATTAAACTTTCCCGCGACCAATAATGTGTCGGAGTACGAAGCGATCGTAGCAGGGATTCGCCTCTCCAAGCAACTAGGAGTCAGAAGGCTGAAAGCGTACACCGATTCACAGCTCGTTGCGAACCAGATCTCCGGAGAATACGAAGCTCGTGACGACGTAATGGCAGCCTACTTGCGAAAAATCAAACATCTCATCTCCGACCTCGAGCAGTTCGAAGTCCTCCATATCCCTAGAGACAAAACTCACATGGCGGATGCCTTAGCTCGGCTGGCCTCCGCGACGACTGATGAACAACCCGGCGCTGTATTCCGCGAAGAGCTTCACTCCCCGTCCATTGACGAGGTGGAGGTATGTTCCGTTATCCATTCGAATAGTTGGCTTTCTGACATCAAGAATTACTTGGAGAAGCAGGAGCTCCCCTCGGAAAAAACTCGCCGAGGCAATCATAAGAAGGGCAGCGCGTTTTACTCTCATAAACGGTCAGCTATATCGAATAGCCTTCTCAGCACCTTACCTCAAGTGTGTAGACGAAGAGACGGCCAAGATCATCCTCCGGGACATACACGAGGGGATGTGCTCAAATCATGTAGGAGCACGGACCCTCGCCCAGAAAGTCTTCCGGCAAGGTTATTACTGGCCAACCGTTATGACGGATGCCGAGAAGTTCGTCCTTTCGTGTCACCGATGTCAAGAATACGCCAAAGTCACCCGCATCCCGGCGGAGCCTATATCCAACATTGTTTCCCCGTGGCCGTTCTTGCAATGGGGCATAGACCTCGTTGGACCTCTGCCCCCCGCGTCAAGACAAAGGCGATTCATGATCGTGGCAATCGACTACTTCACGAAGTGGATTGAAGCTGAGCCATTAGCCACAATCACCGGGGCAGCAATCACCAAATTCTTCAAACAATCGGTCGTATGCCGCTTCGGGATACCCAAATATCTCGTGTCGGACAACGGCAGTCAGTTTACAAGTCCGGAGATGAAAAAGCTATGTGAAACACTTCACATCAAACAAAGATTCGCCTCCGTCTATCATCCACAAGCTAACGGCAGGTGGGGAGAACGCGAACCGAACTATATTAGAAGGATTGAAGAAACGTTTGGAAGGCGCAAGAGGAAATTGGCCCGACGTACTCCCTACGGTCCTATGGGCGTATCGAACTACTCACCGAACAACAACTGGAGAAACACCCTTCGCTCTTACCTACGGGACCGAAGCGGTAATCCCCGTGGAGCTAAACAATCCAACTCTCCGAGTCGAATACTGCGAAGACACGTCCAACGGAGACCGCATTCTAAACGAACTCGACCTACTTGACGAGAGACGAGAAAGAGCCCTGATCAGATCGCAAGCGTACAAGCAACGGGTGTCCCATTACTACAACAGCCGAGTGAGATTGAGATCGTTCCAAAAAGGACAACTAGTCCTAAGGAAGATACAGCAGCAATCCACCAAACTCGGACCAACATGGGAAGGCCCTTATCGTGTCTCTGAGGTACTCGGCAAAGGGGCTTACGCGCTACAAGACATGGAAGGGAACGATGTACCAAGAACCTGGAGCGTGCTAAACCTTCGAGCCTATCATCAATAACTTGTAAATATTCCTTTACCTATCAAATAAACGATCTTCTCGCATGTTGAGCTTCCCCTCACGATAAACAATCACGAAAGGCCTGGACGATAAACGATCTTCATCGGACCTCGAAAGGCCGCTCCTTCAACTCCAGCCAGACGAAAACGGAGCGACATCCCATGTCGTATAGCACTCCGTTACCACTGGCTGGGGGGGACGCAAAGGCCCGTCCGCTCAAAATCATCGGACCTCGAAAGGCCGCTCCTTCAACTCCAGCCAGACGAAAACGGAGCGACATCCCGTGTCGTATAGCACTCCGTTACCGCTGGCTGGGGGGGACGCAAAGGCCCGTCCGCTCAAAATCATCGGACCTCGAAAGGCCGCTCCTTCAACTCCAGCCAGACGAAAACGGAGCGACATCCCGTGTCGTATAGCACTCCGTTACCGCTGGCTGGGGGGGACGCAAAGGCCCGTCCGCTCAAAATCATCGGACCTCGAAAGGCCGCTCCTTCAACTCCAGCCAGACGAAAACGGAGCGACATCCCATGTCGTATAGCACTCCGTTACCACTGGCTGGGGGGACGCAAAGGCCCGTCCGCTCAAAATCATCGGACCTCGAAAGGCCGCTCCTTCAACTCCAGCCAGACGAAAACGGAGCGACATCCCGTGTCGTATAGCACTCCGTTACCGCTGGCTGGGGGGACGCAAAGGCCCGTCCGCTCAAAATCATCGGACCTCGAAAGGCCGCTCCTTCAACTCCAGCCAGACGAAAACGGAGCGACATCCCATGTCGTATAGCACTCCGTTACCACTGGCTGGGGGGGACGCAAAGGCCCGTCCGCTCAAAATCATCGACCTTAAAGACTAGCGAAGCATAGAATTGGCATCCATTTCATTCGAAAATAAGATTACACAACAAGCCAAACATCACAAGACAAAACCACTCTGGCCATCTAAGTCCAGCAAGAACAAAAAGAAAGCCACTCAAGTACTCCGTGAGGACGAGCCATCATCATCCGACATACGAGAACCCTTCGAAGCGGAACTTCCGTCAAGCTGATAAAGGTCGCCAGGCATAACTGGATCGTGAAGAGGGGTCAAGGGACTATACTCCGGAGTCGACGAACCTCGCAGAACACGATCCAACCGTTCTCGTGTCTCCCTCAAGTCCCTCTCCAGAGACGCGGCATACGAGCGCAACGAAGCGATCTCACAACGGGCGTTCACGAGCAAAGAGTCACGATGCCTATCTTGACTTCGCAAAGCCTCCAACCTTTCCTGGAGCCGCTGGTTTTCCACCTCGAGCAAGCGATTCTCCCGTGCCAACAAACGCAACAAATCGGACGTCGCCCCGTTCGCCATGACCGAAAATCCAGAAACTCGCGAGAAATGAGCAACGCCACAGATACAAGTATAAGTTCCCAGACTTCCTTTTATAGGCAAATAAAGGAAGTAAAAGCGCCGAAGCACGACATCCGAAAAGTCGCCCATATCATTCAAAATGAAATATTCTTTTACAACAAAACAAGAAGGCTACTCAATAGGCAACGGAAAAGAAGAAATACACGAAGAAAAAACAAAGACACTACGAACGATCTTCGGGGGCACCAGCTTCCCCGGACCCCGCTGGGCCCTCGGCGTCGCCATCGTCGTTCTCTTCCTCCTCCTCGTCGGAATACGGATTAGCGCCCGAGTCGCGTCTGATCCCGGCACTCCGAACCACATCCTCCTCCTCCAGAAAGTCAAAAAACTCCTCCCCTTCCTCAGGGAACTTCTGGCGGAGCCTCCTTAGCATTTCGAAGTAAAGGAAGCGGCTGAAAACTACGGCGTGCTTCCCCCTCTCGCGGACAAACTCATTCGAAGCCCTATATTCCTCGATCACCTTCTTAGGCGCCTGCTGAAGCTCCGAATCCTTCGCCTCGACCAGGGCCTGAAGTCTGGTGATCTCAGCATCTTTATCGTTCAAGGACTTAGCCGATCTTTCGGCTTCCTCCCGAGCAAATTTGGTATAGCTCTCTCTGTCCTTTTTGGCCGCCTCGACTTTTAGCTGGAGTGAAGCAATTTGCTCTTCCTGCTCCTTGGCCAAACGGGTAGCGTCGTCTCGCTCCCCGATCAACTTCACCATCTCGGCCTTAATCATCTCGGCCTTTTCAAAAATTTTCTTTTGCTCATCGACAACGGCGAGCACTTGGCTCATGGAGGCCAGCAACTGCAACCACGACGACATCTTCAGATAACAGACAAGTCAGAACAAAGATAAAAGGACGTTAACAACTCATACTTACGTTGGTCGTATACAACGACATGTCCCTCAAGGAAGAATCAACTGACGTCCCAGGAAGAAGCGGTCTATCCTTCTTCGGAAGACACTTGCGGATGAATTCCATCGCTGCTTCGGAACTCTCCCTTATAAGGGCTCCCTCCCGTATGCTCCAGTTCGGCGCGTAGATTGGAGCGTCTTCCTCTTCCTGAGACTCAACCCGTCTCCTCTTCTTCTTGCCCCGCGAAGACTCGGGAGGCCTCTCCGTAGAAGGAAGAGTGGCAGAAGACCCCCTCGTAGGAGCGCTCTCCTCCTGGATCGGAGATAACGAGGGAAGGGTACGAGCGCCCCGCTGGCTCCTCCTATTCGGCCCGACCCGAGCTCGGACGACTTCGAGGAGGAACCAGCGCCTACGACATCCCTCCTCGCGGTCGCTTTACGACGACGGGGCTTCGGCAATTCTGACAAGATCGCCGCCTCTACCCCGGACTTCTCCGCCGGCTCCATCAATCCTGCGAAAAAGACAGCACGGTCAGAAAGACTCAAAAACAACAAGACCTTACGAGATACAAACCGCATATCGGAGACGTACCAAACGACGCGTCGGCCAATTGCCTCGTTTCCCGTACGACGTCGTCCGGCACGCTCCCTGCTGCGGAAACTGAACCGCGAAATGTAAAAAACCGGCCCTCCGACAGCTCTAACTCCTGAGTGGGCTCGGGCTTCTCCTTCAGCACTTCACTTAAACGGTCAGACCAACAATCTGGAAAGCGCCATTCCGGTTTCCTTCTTACGAAAAAGAAGCCGTGGCGCCACTTGGGGAAGGTCACCCCCTTTCCCTCCGTCTTCCTCTTCGCAGGATTTCGATACTTCGTATTATAGAAGCCCGGACCTTGCTTAGAGGAAGAAAGGGTGAACAAATTCCTCCATAGTTCAAGGGACGGTCTGGTCCTCGTTTGTGCACAGATATACAAAAATACCAAGATATCTCGATAGGAGTTCGGAGATAAATGACACGGAGTGATGGAGTAGAAAGCAAAAAATTGAACATAGAAAGGCAATAACGGAAAGCGAAGACCGGCTTTGAACATGTCCAATCGAAATGGCACCCATTCCGCGGAAATATCAGTCATCCTCTCCGTAGGAAGAGCTATCCTCGCCTCAAAGTCTGGAGGGATGCCATACTCCTCCCGCCATTGAACTAATTGCCTCCCGGTCACTGAAGAGACGGCAGTCCGGGGATCGAATTCGGCGGGAGGAACCCTCGATCCCTTGCCCCGATTACCCGAGGCTTCAACTCGCACGGCCCCCTCCTCACTGCCGCCTACGATCTCACTTAGCGTAGCGCTCATCCTACCTAAACGAAGTTGTTCAGCAACCTGGCTGATGAACTCCCCCTCTGGGGTCGTTTGGTCCCTCGTAGTATCTGGGGACACAGGCGGTCCCCCATATATAGGAGGAACACGCGGGGTTGGCGGGATCGGAACGGTGGATCTATCGCTAGAACCTTGGCTGCTACTAGAATACGTACTCGATGAACTGCTAGAAGACATACCTTAATTTAACGAGATGTAAGGAAAGAAGAAGAATGGAAAGCTCTCCGTTGAACACGAGATGTAAAGAAAGAAGAAGAATGGAAAGCTCTCCGTTGAACACGATATGCGGAAAGAAGAGGAAACTGGGAAGCTCTCCGTTGAAGAATTTTTCACTCCAGAGCGAAATGCCACGGTGAAACGAAAAAAATGACCGCGGGCCCTACTTATAACCGTAGAGAACGACAGTCCTCTACGCGGTAACTCGTCTCGCGAATCACCGTATGACAGGTGTCCAAATTCGGACAGACCACGCCGAAAATCATTACGGAAGACCGCAGAACACAACGCGCACAACTCCGAAGGAATACGTTCCGACAGATGGGCCGACAAGGCGTCCCATCTGTCGGGGGGCAGATGATACGGCCCAAATATGGGACCCGACGGAGCGACCTCCGTGGACGGCGCGGGAGCAACGATCTGCACTCCGTTAATCACACGAGATGTTCCCCGTCGAAGCCACAGGGCATCCGGCTAGCCGAACACGGGCTGTGAAACCAACGGGAAGGACGCCGTGCCTATCAGCGGACAGCACACCGTACAGCTGACCCGTGAAGCGTGATGACCCTTACACCCCTGGGTAAAGACACGTGTAACGCTATAGTAATCCGACGGGTAATTAACTACCATATTACCCCTTAATCTCTGTATAAAAATCCCACTTGTACCTCTAAGAGAGGGGGACAGTAGATACTCGGTATAATACTTGTATCCACCAAACATACATAGTGAACTTTTGGGGATCCCGCTCCTCTCCGTGGTTTTTTACTCTCCGCTGAGGGTTTTCCACGTTAAACATCGTCTCCATAATCGTTCTATTTAGTTACGTCTATTCCTCTGTTTCATTCACACGGACTACTCTCCGTATCCCGACTTAATCAGAGATCAACGCAGCGTTCGTCATCCCAATCCTGGTGAGGACAAACCCATCAGCATCAAGTATGCAAATATAACATGCATACCAATACATAACTCGCATGTCAAGCCACTCTCGCATGCATACATCAATCATACATGCCAACAACGAGTAACCACCCATAACAAAAGGGTAAAAGTAAAACTATCGTCAGCTTAAGATAAAACTCAACAAACGATAAACTACCTTGCACTGAACCGCAAGATAAAACAATTTAAACATGCCAAAGCATATAAGCTATCCAAGGCACAACACATAAAGACATAAGCTAATAAACAGATCCAAGCTACCATGTCAATGTGTTAAAGTCCGCACCCAACCCAAATCAATTATGCCATTGATATCTTGGATTATGTTAGGGTGAAATCACTAACCCAAACCAGTTAGTCCTCTCATGTTTAGTTTAGGTACCCGAATTGACCCACGGTACCAAGATTTGGCTACCCGCTTCTAGTGCACATTCCGAAGCACCAAACCCACGGTAGGAGGGATACAGCGTCCCGTAGAGATACTCAGTAGCCGCATGCCCTCCGGAAGGCACACCCCTGAGACTCAAACACCGCAGGAACCACCCTGGCCAAGGATGATCACCCTACGCCTACCGACCTCAACTAGAGACATCATTTCATTAAGATTAGACACTTACATTATAAATAGCTCATCTTACCGCCACCCTAGTCGGTAAATCACTCGACTTACGGGTACTAGATGAAAATATAACTAAACCGCGCTAATCTTAACCCTCCCTACCTGGAGTAACTTATAGAGCAAGTCCGCTCACCTACTCAAGCAGGTAGTCTAAATCCTGTTAGGCACACAAGCGTATGTCACAATCCTATTTACTAAGGTGCCGCAAGAGCTAAGGTCCGCTCTCGCACCTAACCAAGTAAACAAACCACATAGCTATCCGCTACGTCAACATAAAATAACCTCGTACTACTACATGTATTATAAACCATACATAAGTCAGGTAGAACGAAATATCAAGCATGTTAAATCATCACATCACATTCTACTAAAGTGCCATCCCAGTATAATCATACTCATACACTATTCATAGTAGAACAACCGTAAATCTACATGCTCAACCGCATAAGTCATGCTAATCAACAATACAACCATGTAATGGAATATCACAATGCATCCATGAGTGTTTCATATCAATGTCAAAACCCAACATGATATACACTCCCATACAAATGCCATAAAGCACATAACAAACATAACCAGCACATGTAAAGCATAAATTCAATGCTAACACATACAGAGCAAACACCGCTCACATACCCACAAGTCAGTCTATCACGAGTACAACCAGGGAACCCACCTACATAGTCAACCGGATAAGACTAACATGTGCACATCCCAGCCCGTCCTATACTTAGGGTAATAACAGTCACACGTCGACATACCCACCAGAACAAGGGATAAACAAACCTAATTATGGTTATACAACATCTATAACAATGTTGAGTAAACCGTCCAAGTGCTAACGCGTAACACTTATCGCAACATCTACCACACGCATAACTAGAGTAATCCACTCAAATATATTGTAGGGTAGATCAGGCATAAACATGTTATCACATAAGAGATCCTGCCAAGAATATCATCTAGGTCACACACCTCGATATTCACCCAAGCAAACATATCCCTATAACATGCTCCCTATGCACCGGGAATCATATCATATACCAACACACCTATCGCATGCATTTCTAGAACATCTGTTCGCGTACAAGTCTAGGCCATGTCAACATCAAGCATAAAATAACTTTTCTAAACCCCGCCAAAAGCATAATCCAGCACAAAGCCCTAGTGCTCAACCCGACGGTAAACCACATACCTAGCATGCTAATCGAACCACACGAAAAATACCGAGAAATCCAATCAAGATTTACAAGCACACATATAACACCACATGTTTTACCCAACATGTCCTATATGGTTCCAGCTTGTAGATCTTAGAAATAACCGTCCCAACCCCCATGCAAACAAGGACAAGCATACTATTACAAACGGTAGGTCCCGTTCAGAAACTGACTATAACAGCTAGTCACGCATACGACACAGGTCTAGTGTCGCAGCAACACATCTACCTCAAGTACAACCAGCGCAGGCGGCGCCCTCACACACTAGGTAGAGTCAAGCACACACACGTGCCACAAATAAACATGTTCCAAGCACAACAAATCCTACTAAGAGTATTAAACCGGCAGTCATGCCCTAATACACTTCTAAGTAGAAGATCAGGTCAACGACCCTACGACATGTATAACTAGAGCGCAGGCAGCGCTCAACTACACAAGAAGTGCAAAGCACAAAACCATGTTACCATCCACTCATCCCTCCTAGAGTATAAACCTGGCGATCCTGCCTCCTATACTCACTCGGGTGACGAAAATACTGGTAACATGTAATACGAAAACACGTAAGTCAAATCCACCAATCGACAGGTGTCACATCTATCTAGATGTCCCAACTAAACATGTTATAATCATAGGCAACTACTACTAAGGTACCAGCCTAGCGAACATGCTATAATACCCGACCAAGTAGGTTATCCGCCAACAACATGCTAGTTATTCATACAATGTTATGCTAACATACAAAATACAAGCATAACATAAAACAACACATATAAGTGAGACGGTGGGATCCACTCACCTACGTTCCGGTCCTACCGACCCGTGACCCGAAGAACGGCGAAATCCCTCGGAGTTCCACCAAAATCGACCTCACCAACGCGTTCACGAGCTCGAGGCAGGACGACGGAGCGGTCGGATTCGCCGGAGGACCTCGCCAGAGGTGGCCGAACGGCGGCGCAGTCCTCTAAGCAGCCGAGAGAAGAGAGAGGGATCCGGACGCCGCCGGTGGTCCAATCGACGGCGGCACCGAGGCTGGCGTGCGGGACGACGACGGCGGCGACACCAGGGGCGACGGCGAGCAGGGCGGCCGAAAAGAGAAATCACGCGCGAGAGACAAGCAAGCATCCGAGGAGGAGAGGCAGCGACGGCGACGCATGCACGCCGGCGAGATGATCTGCGGCGATCGGCGGGCGGCGCGGCGTCGGGCGCGATCGCGAGCGAGGGAGCGACGCGAGAGAGGGAGAGAGGCGAGAGAGATAGAGAGAACGAGAGACGGGCACGGTCGGGCGCGTGGGCTCGAGCCAAATGGCTCGCCCGCGCGCACCTGGGCTCGGCCAGGCAGAGCCAGGTTGGCTCGGTCCGCCGGGTCCAGCCCAATTTGTGCCCAATCCGGCCCAAAACACATGATTTTGATCCAAATCAAATTCTGAATCAAATCATAAACAAATCAAGCAACCAAGAATCAAGCAAAACCCCCGATTGATCTAAAATCACTCCGATAATACAAAATCGAAAATCGGAACCTTACAGTACCAGAACCATAAAACTCATTTTTGAATGAAAGTAAACAACTATTGTTCTCAAATACGAATTTAAAACCACTCTTATAAAGAGTTGAAACAGAAATAAAATTTCTACTAAGTGCAGGTACAAAATAGCAATCACTAAGCTCTAGTACTCTTCCGGTAGGCAATCGGATCTCGTACGTCCCTACAGCTGGCGCAACAACTCTTGTTTTGTTGCCAACTCTAAGGTCAACTTCTCTTTTTGCTAACCTTCTAGGATTCTTTAGTCCCTGCATCGATATGGAAATGTGTGAGACACATCCGGTATTGATGGAGTCGCAAATCGTTCAAGCGCGAGGCATCACCTGGCCGTTTATGGCAACATAATGCAAAGACTTAGTATTCCATATTGAGATGAATCAGTTACCTAATTAGGAGGAGAGCATTTAGGATTTAGGGCGGCGGATTCACTAATGTATAAATATTTAGAATATAGCCCTAAAACGATAAAGCTTGTATTCGGCTACATCCCCTCAACCCTAGTAAGAAAGAGCATTCTTCCTTCCCGTGGACGTTGCATCTTCGCCGAACCACGTAAATTCTATATTTTGTGATTGTCTTTCGTCCATCGTCGTATAATTCCCAAAATCTAATCAACACCGAACTATCATTTGGCACCGTCTTTGGGGAAGAAGAAGACATTGGAGTGATGGCTAATCGGAGACGTGCAACACAAAACGGCTGGGCAAAGATCTAGCTAGAGCTACCCGTGGTCGCGACTGCAACCGTAATGATGATCTTCAAGAACAACAAGCTCGTTCGAATGAGCCAAGTATCGCGCAACCAGTGCCGGCGCCTCTCACCCTGGACGATCTCGATCATTTTCGTAGTGAGAGCCGGCCAATGCTCACCGCAGCCCCAACTAATCCGACTACATCCCGATCGGAGCAGCAGGTGGATAACGGCAACCGCTGCTATAGGATAGGCTGGGAGCCCGCAGAGGCTCGCCTCTGCTAGGGTAAAGCACATAACGTAGAGAGTACGGCACCGGAGCATCGTAGGAGCAAGAGGCAAGAAGGTTACCCGTGCGCAGTCAGGTGGGACAGAAAACAAGAAGCCCCAGTCATAGCCCCTGGACTCCTAGCGGAAGAAACACAAACAAACAGGCTGGCGAACCGAAGTGGTAGAATGGTTACCGTTTGTCCTCTCCCTATTTATACAGGAGACGAGCGTTCACCTCTTACCAAGAGAGTCCTGGAGACATTGATACTGTCCGATTTCAAACTTCCAAAACTCAAAGATTTTGATGGTACCGGAGACCTTGAGTCCCATTAGAGAATACCGAGCGGCGATGCGATTCAAATGGGCGTCGAATGAACTATGCTGCTTGGCGTTCGAAAATACTTTGATCGGATCAGCCAAATCCTGGTTGAAGAATCTTCCGCAAGCTTCGGTGGATTATTTTTTCAATTGGAGAAGGCATTCATCGCCAACTTCTACTCCAATACAATGATCTATCAAGATAGCCGAATTTTTCTATTAGTGATCCAAGAAGAAAGCGAAAGCTTGGCGGACTACTTTAAATGATTCAATGAAGAAAAAGGAAAGGTCCGTAACACCGACCCAGAGGTCATCATGGCGGCCCTTCAAGTTGGGATCCGGCATCCAAAGCTGCGGGAACGGATCTTTGAGTACCCTCCCACAGATTTGCAAAACATGTGTGAAAGAATCAATGCGAGAATCAAGTTAGATCGTGCCTTATCTGCTACAGAAAAAAAAAAGAATGTTGACGACCTTCCTCCGGATGGGGGAAAGAGGTTTGGAGTCGTCTCCTAATTTTTATGGAAAATTAGGAAACCGGTGGATAAGGCACGTTAGAGATTCTTTGGGTTCGTCGTCGGTTACGTGTGGGGAAGACAGGACACCCCCACTGTGCCCCTCCGAAGAGGGTACTCTTAACTAAGTGATTTAAACTTATTTAAAGTAAAATCCTTTCCTTATTCCTACTTAAAAATGTTATAAAATATCACTAAATTGCAAGAATTGGTTAAGCCGCCTCATCCTGACTTTAATGATAATGTCTTATTCTAAGTGTCAAAATCCTATGTCGTGTCCCTTCTTTTATTCCTTGGTGTGTGTAAATTTATTTTTGTTAAGTGAGGCTCAGCGCGTTTCCGTTTCCTCTTCAATGCACCCTTTTAAGATATTTAGAGATATAAAGTTCGGATAAACCACCTCACTTTAATCTCAGAGCTTAGTTAACCATCTTACCCAACTTTAATTTTTAGAGAAATTTTGGGTAAGGCGTAAAGATCGGTTAAACCGCCTCACTCTAGCCTTGGCTTTTGTGTAAACTTTAACAAAAACTTTTATTCTTGAAAATATTTAGAATTTTGAAAAATCCTAGCTTAGGCATAAAGATCGGTTAAACCGCTCACACTAAACCCAACTTATTAAGCTTAAAACCTTATATTTCTTTGTTCTTGAAAATAACTTGATCCTTAATTTTTTGACTTAAATTTGATAAAAATGATAAAAATTGAATTAAAATGCAAATTTAGCTGTTTAGAACCTAAATGACTTAGTTTGCAGCAAGTTGGCTCGGTCAAAATTGAAAGTGGCTCAGTAAAAATGTGATTTGGCGCGAGCGACCAGGCGCCAGCCCGAGCGACTTGGCTCAGTCGTTTTCAAAATGACTCGATTGGGCACGCTCGTTTTGAAACGGACTCGATCAGTTTGGCTAACCAGGGGCGGGCGAAACCCGCGCTCGAATAAAATGACTTGTCGTCAACCTCTCGCCGTCCCGCGTCAAACACCTAGCGGCGAAATTGCCGCCAGCGACAGCGCTGGCCGAAGCTCACCCCGGAGGTTTTCGATGGTCCTGAAAACGATGGTGCTGTCTAATTTGGATTTGGATGCCTCTACCGCGAGTTATCAAGATATGATGTTTCGCCTTAAAAAAAGTGTTTGAATTTTCCGCCGCCGTGGCTCGTCGCCGACGAGGTCACAACGGCAAAAGGTGATGAGCGTTGAAAGAAGACTTCAAAAATTGAGTTTCAAAGGACTTACGTGAGGCTGCAAGTCATCGGCCAAAATCTTAGTCAACTCCGGCGAGCGGCCGGCGAGCTTCGCGAAGCTTCTCCGATCACCTTGAAAGCGTCTCTGGAAGTCGGGGATGAGGCTTGTGTGGTCCCGTGAGTTTGGCACGACTCCAATTCTTCTCCCGAGCTTCCCCCTTTTCGTCGCCAAATTTCTGCTCGCCGTTAATTCTCCTCCTCACCGGGAATCCTCTCCTTCGCCGGGCAACATCTCAAGCAATATATGGTGGTATATCCATGGTCTTGTGTGCTCGTCAAAGCCTGGATCTCTCTCCTGAGCCTTCCCCCTTTGTTTGTGTTTTCCGACGACATTGATAGGCCGCCACGGCCAGGCGAAGCGGCGACGCTTCGCGGACTCTTAACGGCGGCATCAATGTGCGCGACGCTTCGCGGACGTTCGCGATGATTCGCGGGGAGGCGAGCGGTCGGCGACCGCGAGCGCACGCACGGCGCTCGCGCTTCCCTCGGCCAAAAATTGAAATTTGCTCGTATTAGGCAAAAAATCCACTTCTTTCTGAAATTACAAAATCGGCCTCCAAAGTAATTTGCAATCTTCGGACCTGCAATATGAAATTTGGTAAATCCAGCCCTTCGCAGTACACGCATGTTCTTTTCATAAAATTCTCAAGCCAAAATACTTAACCATTGTCTCAAACGGAGCCAAAAAATAAAACTTGAACTAGTTTAAAATTTTTAGAAATTTTCAAATTTAAATCTTTTTTTTCGTAACAAACCTTATTGACCCGGACAAAATGTGGTGTTAATAGTTGCCCCTCTTTGTCTAATTCTTCGAAGAAGAGTTTGACAAATATAAAAAGATACCGTATTTTGTCCGGTAAAGCGTGGAAAATAAGTGGCTTCTTATGGAAGTGATGGCCTGCCTGAACCATGATTTGATGCATGAGATAAGAGTATGAACCACTTGGATCATGTCTTTGGATTGTAAAGCAGCGGACACCTTGGACCAAGTTGGAGATTAAGGGAAGGTCATGAACATCTTGGATCATACCTCGAGAAAGCAGTAGCCGCCCTGGACTATGCTAAGCGATAAGTGATAAGATCATGACCCTCTTGGATCATGCCTGGATATAGCAATGGCCACCCGGGACCGTTCTAAAAGATAAGGTCATGAACCTCCTGGATCATGCCTAGAAGAAAATAGTGGTCACTCTGGATCATGCTAACATAAGCGATAAAATCATGACCCTTCTGGATCATGCTTGGGATAAAGTAGTGGCCACCTTGGACCATGCTGAACGATAAGGTCATGAACCTCCTGGATCATGCCTTTGGAGAAAGCAGTGGCTGCCTTGGACCATGCTAAGCGGTAAGTGATAAGATCATGAACCTCCTGGATCATATCTGGATAAAGCAATGGCCGCCCTGTACCTTGGTAAAAGATAAGGTCATGAACCTCCTGGACCATACCTGGATAAAGCAATGGCCGCCCTGGACCATGCTAGGATAAGTGATAAAGTTATGAAGCTCCTGGATCATGCCTGAAAGAAAACAATGGCCGCCCTGAACCGTGATTTTGCACCTGAGGTAAGGTCATGAACCTCCTGGATCATGCCTGAAAGAAACCAGTGGACACCCTGGACTATGCTCTTGAACTTGAGATAAGGTAATGAATCTCCTGGATCATGCCTGAATGAAAGCAATGGCCGCCCTGGACCATGCTAAGATATGGTAGTTTGACCCCTACCCCTGGGTGAAAAAGATGTTGAAATAAACTTTTACTTACCTTCAGCTTGGAAAACGATAGAAGATTTTACTTTACCTTGAGCTAAGTAAGCGATGATGTTGACTCTATCCAACCTTGGGGTGAGCAGATGATGATGTTGACCTTACCTACCTTGGGGTGAGTGGAATGTTGTTGACTTTACCCTACCTTGGGGTGAGCGGATGATGTTGTTGACCTTACCCTCCTTGGGTGAGTAGATGATGATCTTGACTTTATCCCACCTTGGGGTGAGCAGATGATGATCTTGACTTTAGTCCACCTTGGGGTGAGCTGATGATGATAACCTCACCTTGGGGTGACCGGACAACAATCTTGACTTTACCCTACCTTGGGGTGAGCTGATGATGTGGATTTTCCCTTACCTTGTGCTGATAAATGATTGAGGACTTTACCTTAGCTTGAGTTGTTTCCTTTGAGCGGAGAATATTAGGTAGGCTTTTTCCTACCTTGGACTGAGCAGATGATGTTGACGTTGACTTTACCCTTCCTTGAGCTGAGTAATGTTGACCTGAATAGGCTGTCCCCATGGGTTTAGATATCCCTTGGTTTGTCTATTGACCTTGATATTCCTTGATTCTTGCGCTGGCTGTTTTAGTTACCTTCTTAACTCATTTTCTCCTCAGCTTAAATTATCAATGAGAAACTGCCCCTGTTTGAATTCTTCTGATGATTTAGAGCGTATCCCTGGTAGATAATAGATTCTTCTTGATTTCTTCCGTTGTCCTTGTCCTCCCTTGATCATTGTATTGGTTGCTTTAGGAAGCCTTCAGTGATTTTTCTATTTACTTTTTTCCAGAAAGAGTCCATTCTTGGACGATGTTGCTTTGACGATTGTCTCTATTCAAATGTTTCTTCTGCGATTCCTATGCTTCTTCTTCTTTAGTATGATCCAAACTTTTGCTAGAAAATTTGCCCCAGTTTATCCTTCAAAATATCTTGCCCCAGTTTGATTCAAATTTTCGACAAAAAAATTGCCCCAGTTTGAGCTCTGGATTTTTCTACTTGTGCTAATTTCTTTGTGCAGGTCGAATTGTCCCTAACTTGGATCTTCTTCTGAAATTGCTCTTTCCTGTTATGCTTATCCGTTCTCTTCTTGCTTTTCTCACGCGAAATCCTTGTTTTCGTCTACCACATGTTAAAATGTACGTCGCCTATGCAGTTAGCTTTGTTCTTTTCGTTAGAAGAAAATCCTCTTATCTGAACCTCTACAATTGGAATTATGTACTTTGAAAAAAAATCTTTTCAAAATAAAAAGAAGTGCCTCTTCTTGAGTATAACTTCTTGAAAGTAAAAGAAAATCTTGTTTGATGAGAAACGTGGAGTTTTGCAGATTCTGCAGAGTATAATTCTCAAGATGCATGCTCTTAGTTCAAAATAATAAGACAACTTAAGCCCTAAGCAGTTTTGCCTAGGTCACCCTTTCAGGTTCCTAGCGGGCATTTTCCTGAGCATTGTAAAATTCATGTTGCTTTCTTCTTTCCTTTATTTTATTTCCTAAATTCTTCCGTAAGATTTTGAGCTCCTAGACTAGTTATGCTTGATTGTCTTGAGAAAGTCTTCCAAATCTTCTAGTGGAAGTAAATGTGCATTATTGCATTTTAGCTCATCTGATAGAAATGTCTTATGTGGTAACATCTTAATAGTTTGGACTAAATACAGTATGATTCCTTGGTTCTTCTTCTTCTTCCTTCTTCTTTTTTTTTCTTTCTTTTCTTTTTCTTCTCTTTTTTTTTCAACATTTCTTAGATAGTATTTTGACATGAATTCCGACATTGGTGATGAAGGAATCCAGTTACTCGAAAAATACAATCTTAAGGTGCTTTGCATACTCATACTTTAAGTTATCGTTTGACGTAAAAGTAAACATGGGGTTCATGAATATTTCTAGTTACTAGATAACTTTAAGCAGCGGAGTAGTTATTTGCACTTATTCTTTTTTCTTTTCTTTTTCTTTTTCTTTCTTTTGAAGATGAAGAAGAATCGTAACTGGTATTCAGTCTCGTTTGTACACAAGACTTTTACCCATCATTTGAGCATCAATGCTTCTTGCTAAGTACCTCCTCGTTACCTGTCTTATTGAAAATGCTCTTTCTTTTCTATTCTTTCTTTTTCCTCTCTTTTTCCTTACCCCTATATATACTAGGTGAGCGATATCCATATTATCGGTGGGCCTCGTATTCTCAAATGGCTTCGTTGCCGAGCTTCTTCCTTCTTGGGTGATCTGATAGTTAATATTCATTTTTTGTTGAGTATGGCACTTTTCATGAACGAGCAATATTCAGAAAAAGTCACCGAAAGTGATGCTTCTGGTAATTGGACTCTTATCACGTGCTTTTCCGTTGGTTCCTGCCTCTTGTTAGCGTCAAATTCTTTCTCGTCCATTTGTACCCTTTTGGACAAACTGATCCCTGAGTATGAATGCCTCCTTCTATTTTGTTGACTTTCTCTTGGGGTTGTTTCCTACGGATGTTGTGTCGTTCCATCAGTATGACTGTTTCCGCATTGGTGATCTCCATGTTTAGTGCTGACCCAGTATGACGATATTTTTCGAAGTATTCCTTAGCAGTTATTCCAAACTTTATGCAGATAGTTCTGATGATGATCGTTGATTATGCTGTCTTAACAGTTGGATGTCTTCTTCCAAAGCCTACTTAAGGGATCGATTTTGTACGTCTGATTTGTAATATCTTCGTAGCTTATCATGATTCTGCCTCTTGAGCTTGTAAAACAAGTCTTCTCCACCGGAGGTTGTTCAGAAATGATCTCGCATTTTGAAAGAAAGAAAATCGAGTAAAAAATTTGTAGAAAAAGAATCGCAATGAAAAAAATCATGTTTTATTTCTTTAAAACCCATGTTTATATAAGAGACCAAACTTATCAACTTTGCTTTTTCCTAACAATGTATATCCACCACAAATTATTGGGATAAAAAAGGATACTTTATTTACAACAGGTCATTGTTACATCACAAATTTCATCAGAAAGGTTTACAAGATGACCTATACTTCTATCGATGACTTCTTCACTTTGGAGCTTCTTGATCATAAACCTGACGGAGTTCTACAAAATGCTTAAGGCTGGCACATGCCTTCTTGATTTCTGCAGCAATTCCTCCATTAGCCAATGGATGTATTATGTCTTCTCTACCCTTCATTATGTCGTCAACTTCTTTTACTGTATCCAGCAACTTGAAACTTTCCCTCTTTACAATGTGGAAGCCTCTGTTTACATATTCACATTCCTCTTTGTACCAAGCTAGTTACCCTTTCATCTTATCAATCTGTCTTTCGTATTCTTGTGGGTCCTCGGCCTCTTGTACTCTAGATAGGCGTTGTCTTTGCAAAGCTTTTCATTCACAGCTGCTAACTTGTTGAACTTGCTTCTTTCTTCTTCGATGATTTGCTGCAGCCGTGCGCACTCATCCTTGTGTAATGCTATCTCCTTATTCTTTTTCCTCAGTTCTGCAGGTCAGTTCCCATTTCCGTCGTCCTCTTCCTTTCGATCTCTCTGTTTTCTTCGAGCTCCTTTTTATCAGATTTGTGTAGCTGATTCATCTGACCATACATCGCTAATACAAAAGTCTGTATCCTGTAATTTGCTACTCCGTCTTTGGCCATAAGATCATCCTTGAGTGCGATCAACATCTCTACACGAATACTAGCATCCTGCTGTATAAATAGAGATAATGTGGAAAATGGCTTACCCACAAGCCTGGCAAGCTATCTTGGTGGTTTTTCTTCAGCATTAGGAAAATGAATAGCATGAGTTCGCAACTGTGCTGCTCAAAAGGATATTGTACTCCTCAATGGTAGGGCAGAAATCAGCTCCGTTCAGTACAAAACACCTCCTCTGATAGTCCCAGAACCATGCAAATGCTTGATGAAATTCCAGTTAACGTTAAACTTTATCAGATCCTCCAAAGGCCCGAACTGATCTCCACACTTTATCTTTTCTTCCTTGGTCATGTCATCCCATAATTGCTTAAGTATCCTAGTATTCACGGTGGTATGGTAGATATGCATTGTTATGACTTCTTGCGCGCTCGATTTTTTAGCTTGAGAATAAGCATGGGTTTTTAAAATGAACATTTTTATTTAAAAGAGAAGAAATTTAAAGGAAAAATGTTTAAAACAATCTTTACAAAGAAAGCTCAGAATCTTATGCTGCATGCTGTCTTATTTACATGACGTATGCTTTATTTGCATGATATATCTCGCTATATGACGGTATGCAATCTATGGGTTCCCTACATCGACTGATTTCTAATAGCCCGTCATTGCTGAGTTTCAACAGGTTGCTAACATACATAGTACGCTAGGCCTGATACTACTCAGGTAACATATAGGCTAGGCTTAGGGCTGGGTTTTACAACTACTCGTATGCATTGCACACGAGCTTCGATATTATCCCTGATCTTAAGGCCGGGTCGAGGCCTGAGTGTATGCGTATGTTTGACAAGAAATAAACATGCTTATAATGACTACATGTTAGAAAGCGTAAAACATAAAATAAATGACATAAAAAATGCAGAAAAAATAAATCTTTATTGCTTATGTAAATCCTAAACTTGGTAAGAATCATATATTTAAACAATTTGAAATCACTTAGTTAAACGAGCCTGACATTCCCAGCGTCGTCACCATCTGTTAACGACCTTTCTCCAGATGGGGGAAAGAGGTTTGGAGTCGCCACCTAATTTATGAAAAATTAGGAAATCGATGGATAAGGCACGTTAGAGATTCTTTGGGTTCATCGTCGGTTACGTGTAGGGAAGATAGGACAACCCCATAGCGTCCCTCCGAAGAGGGTACTCTTAACTAAGTAATTTAAACTTATTTAAAGTAAGATCCTTTCCTTATTCATACTTAAAAATGTTATCAAATATCACTAAAGTGTAAGAAAAGTTAAGCCGCCTCATCCTGACTTTAATGATAATGTCTTATTCTAAGTGTCGAAATCCTATGTCGTGTCCCAACTTTTATTCCTTGGTGTGTGTAAATCTTATTTTTGTTAAGTGGGGCTCAGCGCGTTTCCGTTACCTCTTCATCGCCCCCTTTTAAGATATTTAGAGATATAGAGTTCGGATAAACCACCTCACTTTAATCTCAGAGTTTAATTAACCACCTTGCCCTGCTTTAATTTTTAGAAAAATTTTGGATAAGGCGTAAAGATCGGTTAAACCATCTCACTCTAGCCTTGGCATTTGTTTAAACTTTAACAAATACTTTTATTTTTGAAAATATTTAGATTTTTGAAAAATCCTAGCTTAGGCGTAAGATCGGTTAAACGCTCACTTTAGCCTTAACTTTTTAACCTTTAAAAATATTTTGTTCTTTAAAAAAATTTAGAAAATATTCAGTTGAGGTGTAAAGATCGGTTAAACCGTCTCACTCTAACCCTAACTTATTAAACTTAAAACCTTATATTTCTTTGTTCTTGAAAATAACTTGATCCTTAATTTCTTGACTTAAATTTGATAAAAATGATAAAAATTGAATAAAATAAAACACAAAATTAGCTGTTTGGGACCTAAATGACTTAGTTTGCAGCAAAGTTGGCTCGGTCAAAATTGAACGTGGCTCGGTAAAAATATGATTTGGCTCGAGTGTAGTCAATTGGGCTCAGTCTAAACAAATTTGACTCAATCAGATTTGAAAATGGCTCGGTTAAGATTAAAATGTCTCGGTCGGATTCGAAAATGGCTCGGTCAGATTAAACGGACTCGGCCGCGACTGAAACGGGCTCGGACGGACCGAGCCCGACGCGCGCGGGTGAACAGACGCGAGCCCGAAACTTGGCTCAATCGTTTCAAAATGATCGATCGGACCGCTCGTTTGAAACAGACTCGATCAGTTTGGCTAACCAGGCGCGGGTAAAACCCGCGCTCGAATAAAACGACTCGTCGTCTACCTCCCACCGTCCCGTGTCGAACACCTGGCGGCGAAATCGCCGCCGGCGACAGCGCTGACCGAAGCTCACCCCGGGGTTTTCGATGGTCCTGAACACGATGGTGCTGTTTAATTTGAATTTGGATGCCTCTACCGCGAGTTATCGAGATATGATGTTTCATCTAAGTCAACTCCGGCGAGCGGCCGGCGAACTTCGCGAAGCTTCTCCGATCACCTTGGAAGCGTCTCTGGAGGTCGGCGATGAGGTTTGTGTGGTCCTGTGAGTTTGGTACAACTCCAATTATTCTCCCGAGCTTCCCTCTTTTCGTCGTCAAATTTCTCCTCGCCGTTAATCCTCCTCCTCACCTGGAATCCTCTCCTTCGCCGGGTAGCACCTCAAGCAATACATAGTGGTATATCCGTGGTCTTGTGAGCTCGGCAAAGCCTGGATCTCTCTCCTGAGCCTTCCCCCTTCGTTTGAGTTTTTCGGCGACATTTATAGGCCGCCACGGCCAGGCGAAGCGGCGATGCTTCGCGGACTCGTAACGGCGGCATCAATGTGGGCGATGCTTCGTGGACATGCGGCGACGATTCGCGGGGAGGCGAGCGGTCGGCGACCGCTAGTTCCCCGCGAGCGGTCGGCGACCGCTAGCGCGCGCACGGCGCTCGCGCTTCCCTCGGCCGAAAATTGTAATTTGCTCGTATTACGCAAAAAATCCACTTCTTTCCGAGATTACAAAATCGGCCTCCAAAGGAATTTGCAATATTCGGACCTACGATATGAAATTTGGTAAATCCAGCCACTCTCAGTGCAAAATTTAATAACAAAAATTCGTTTCAATTGTGAACGTTCTATGTTCTTTCCATAAAATTCTCAAGCCAAAATACTTAACCATTGTCTCAAATGGAGCCAAAAACAAAACTTGAACGAGTTTTAAATTTTTAGAAATTTTCAAATTTAAACCTTTTTATCTTAACAAAGCTTATTGACCTGGACAAAATGAGGTGTCAACAAAGATGAAGGAGACGAAGAAGACCACTGAAACAAAGGGAGCGATGCAAAGAACGAAGACAAGAGCGGCAACACCATGGGATTCACTTTCAAGTCTCCTTAAGCAAACACCTTGGTGGAAGTATTAACTCTCGGTCATGGGGCTAAGGCAAAACCAAGAGCGAAATCCAGAGTAAACAGCCAAGTCTTCTGCGAATCCACAAATCTAAAACTCATTCCACTTTGGAGTGCAGACAACTGCAACACCATCTCAAAACGGCGGAAGGTGTGAGGTCTGTGACCGAGTTAGATTTTTTTTCATAGTCTTTAGCTCGTGTATGATGTTAGACTTGTATGTGGTTGTTTGAAAAATTTTGCTAAGTCCTATTTGTGCATGTTGGGTATGTGTGCATTATGATTTCTTGGACTTGCATGTGCGTGTGAGGCTTGCTTTTGTGTGGGGATGCATGCGTGGTCGCGTTGGGGACGAGCTGGCCTAGTTGGAGTCTCGTTGGCGCGAGCGTGCGATCAGTAGCGAGTCGGCCGAGTGTGGTGCTGAATCTGTTTATGCAGAATTCGGGACTTTCGGTCGACCGACAGCTGTTTCGGTCGACCGATCGGAGTAGGTGAGAGTTGATAAGGGTTGTTTTTAGTGTTGTTTGGGGTTATTTTTCATTTCTACCCGAGTAGAGCAGTTCTGGAGCCCAAGGTAAGTTTCGCCTAGGTGATCATCTCATTCTCTTTGATTTTATTTGATTTAAACTTGATTTTCACACTCTCCCGGTTTTGTCCTACGCGTAGATTACTCCGATTTTTGGTTTCGCGGAGAATTTCGGTTGTGAGCCCGTGGAGAGCTTGTTATCGAGGTGAGCGGTTTAACATCACGTGTGTATGTGTTGGTATGCATGAGAATATATTTAATGTTATGCTCGGAGTGTGTTTACATGATTTGATGGAAATGTGTAACCGGGTCAAGAACCCTAATTGTTGATATTTATTGTGATGTGGTGAAATCATGTAACATGCTATATGATACCCTTGTGATGCTAAGAATGCTAGCCTTGAGTAGTACATCATGTTGTGTACAATTATGTTAAGTTCAAAAATCATGAACTTTGTATGGTTTCGCTCGATGACTAAGTTATCCATGTTAATATGTGATGTTATGTGAACATGTATACGAAGTGTAGAGTAAAATAGCTCCAGAGACACTCGTATTGGTTGTGCCTTAATAATAAAATGTGGGTACTCTGTGTAGTCGGGATCTCCGTCGAGTTTCGAATGAGTCCACCCGATGTACTGTTTCCAGGGGGACAATATGTCGGAGGCGGAGGGTCCGGCTAGAGTACCTAAGGCGGTGAGTTTGCCTCTACGGGGGACGGTGGGCGTAGTACCTTGCGGATCAGCCGTTGGCCAGGCGATTGCTACGTTGAGCGAGGCTCGGTAAAGAGTCCGAGTAGCCCCCATTTTGCATTGTGGGGTCGTCCCTACCGTGAGTGTTGTGTCGTGACGGAAAACCCAACGACAACGAGCGAAAAGCCGTGGTAAGAGTGTAGGCGTCCAGAACTACTTTAGCCTAGGTTGGGTTAGGTGCCTTGGCTAGAGAGATCGTCTTTGACCTACCTTACCTAAATGAACAATGTTGACTAACTACGATGGGTTAGTGAAATTACGCTGACATAACAAAGAGAACACATAATCGGCTGGTAGGGTGATTATTTCTGCTACGAGCCAAAATATGCTTGTTGTTGTTCATGATAATAATAATATTTGATATGCTTGTGTGTTTTGTTTTGGTGTCGCATTAGTGCTCTAGGGGAAGACACCGATGTGCCGCTCACTGAGTCATAAGACTCACCGCTTTGTAGCCCTGTTTTTCAGATCCGTCCGCGAAGGGCAAGGAGCTTGCGTAGTCATCGTAGCAAGCGAGAGGGAAAAATTAGAAGTTATTTTGGGATTTTGGGACTAGGGATGTATAGACTTCATTTTGTAACTAGCCTAATCACATTTAGCTTACAATGTAAGATATACATAAGTGAAGTTTAACCTACACATAGCATGTATTGTCCTTGGAATGGTACAAATTGTTTGTAATGCTTTTTGAATCTCAAGATGCATGAAATTCTAAAGTTTTATATGAAAAGTGCATATTTTACTAAATATGGTGCTTTGACCCCAAGTGGGCTTTGGAATGGTTGGGCATGTATAACCCTATGTGGTATTGTGTATGCGTTGGAATGGATGTTAAGCTTGAAAAATGAGTTTTGACGCATTCAACACTTGGTTTTCCGTATTTCGGTCTTTAAAGAGTTTTTTATTTAGATTCGCCGCCTTCGCGTATTTTGGGTGTTTGTGAGGTCCTACACGTGTATCTAAGGTAGATACATGGGCGTGTAGAGTTGGTTTCCAAAATTCTGGTAAAATACGGATTTCGAGGGGGCGAGTATCTCATTTCTGAAAACTGTTTTCTGATCTCCTGATATTTTCGGTCAACCGAAACTATTACAGCAGGCATTTGTGCTCACGGATTGAGTATCGGTCGACCGGTTCTCAACTTTCGGTCGACCGAAAACTCTCTGGAATTCAAAATTCGATTTCCTTTTAAATGGTTTCTGAAAACACTTTCGATGCTTTTAGGGTCTTGTATAAATATATTTAAGAGGTTTAGCACCTCCGAATCTTTTAGAAAAATACAGGTTGAGTCGGTATTTCCGAAAACGTCTTTCTAAGTTTTATTACAAATGTTTTATGTTTAGGACCTAAGATTGTCCTAGATACTTTGATGTCAATGGAGGAGATTGATATCTTAGAATCTTTGACAAGCTTAGTCGGCGTCCGAGGCGGGTTCTACCTCCTCCGTGGTTACTTGCCAGTGCCGGTAGTCCCAGGCTCGGCTCAATCCTTATTTTCGTGATCTATTTAGTATGAGCTTCCACTTTGCGATACTCTAGGTTTGTGTTCTTATGTGTTTCTCTTCTTAGCCGTCGCGACCCCGGGGCGCGGGTCGTGACAGCTTTTATTGTATTAGAGCTTGGTGTAGCTTAATGCTTCATAGAAACTAAAACATATTAAAAATGATGGGGTGTGCAAACGAGTGCTAGGACGATTAGAATAAATCGTTAATTCCGGTTCATTGTGGTTGCAGGATGCCACCACGCGGACGACCTCGTCGTGCCCCTGATTAGGGTGAGCAGGATCCGCCGCCGGCAGGCGCGGATCTAGCTAGGATGATTCAGGAGGCCGTGGCGGTAGCGTTATTGGCTGAGCGTCAGGCCCAGCAGGCAGTACCTTCGATAGCCGAGCCAGCGCCGACAGATGTTCAGGTTGAGCCAGAGGCAGCGCCAGCTCTTGTTGTGGATCCGAGGAGGAAGGATTACCTCGACTATTTGAGCCGTTTTCAGAAGAGGAGTCCGCAGAAATTCGAGAGTAGTGCGGATACTGATAAAGCAGACGACTGGATACTTAATATGGAAAAGAACTTCAAGATCTTGATATGTCCAAATGAGTACCGCATGGCTTAGGCTACCTCCACTTTCACCGGCGCAGCGGAGCGGTGGTGGAGAAGCGTGAAGGGGCAGTTTGAGCAGTTTGATAGTTGGACCGATTTCTTAGTGCTTTTCCGCCGGCAGTATATCCCAACGACTGTAAGGAGGCAGAAGCAGCGAGAATTTGAGCAACTAAAACAGGGAGAAATGTCCTTCTAGGAGTATCACGCGAAGTTTGTTTCCTTATCCCAGTACGTCCCTTACCTTCTGGCCGACGAAGAGAACCTAGCGAGAAGGTTTCGCGATGGGTTACGAGGAGAGATAGTGAACAAGATAGGTGGTGACGAGTTTCCTACCGTGCATCAAACCCTAGTAAAGGCTCAAAATATTGAGGCAGACTGGAAAAGATACGTTGCGGAGAGGTCGCAAGCATACAAGAAAGGGAAGGCCAAGCAGTGGACGAAGAAGAGGAAGCAGGCCGAAGTCGCCGATACCCGCACCACTCCTAGTAGGGAGGGTAACAAGCAAAAATGGAGGCCGGATACTGAGTGCTTCAACTGCCACGAGAAGGGGCATGTTAGCCGCTTTTGCCCGAAGCCGAAGCCATTTAGGCGCCAGGATGGACCGCAGTAGCCCACGCCGTTGCAGATGCTGCAGCCACCACAGGGTCAGCTGGCACCCCGACCCATTGCGCCTCAGGGGCGGGCTGGGCAGCCGCCGAGAGTGCAGGGCAAGGTGCACGCATTGACCAGTGAGGAGGCAGGCGGGAGCTCTTCGGCCATCACAGGTACCTTGTCAGTTTGCAGCATTCCAGCATTTATGTTGTTTGATTCCGGTGCTATGATAGCATTTTATTTGTGATGTTAATCATGATGAACTTTGCATAGGTTACGGTTAACTTTATGTTCAAATTGGTCTTTTGATGTGTTTTGTGAGTATTTTGCAGGAGAAATGATTTTAGGACTGATTTAGAGATTACGGACAGATTTTCTAGAAAATCAGAACAAGCTACGGTATTTTGAGCATAACTTTTGCTACACAACTCCGATGGGTGCGTTTTCGGAAGTTCTGGAAAGCTAGGAAGCATGGCTACAATTATCACAGGATCAACTTTTTCTCAACACCGTGATCAACTTTCTTTCTTCTGCAAGAGTAAGGTCAGCAGCAATTATCACAGGAAGAGTTTCATTATCACCAAGAAATACATATTTTAAATACGACGGTAATTGTTTCAACTCTAACTGAGGCGGGGATACAACCGAGGGAACCATTTTTTGATTAAAATGCCCTAACGAATCATTGGTCGAAACTCCAAAAGGTTGCGGCAGAGGCATGCCTCTGCCGCTCTCGGTCTCGGTCACGCCTACCTCGGACTCGGTCATGCCTCTGCTACTCTCGGTCTCGGTCACGCCAGCCTTGGTCTTGGTCACGCCTCTGCCACTCTCGGTCTCGGTCATGCCAGCCTTGGTCTTGGTCACGCCTCTGCCGTTCTCGGTCTCGGTCATGCCTCTGCCGCTTTCGGTCTCGGTCTCGGTCATGCCTGCCTCGGCTCGGCTTGGACCACCGGCGGCCTGGCTTGGACCACCTCGGCCTCGCCCACCTCGGCTGAGCCTTGCCCACCTCGGTTCGGTCCAATATCCTCCTGGATCACAAGGGAGACGATGCACTTCACAACAATCCGCTCTACTAATGATATTGCTAGAGCAATCGGCTCGCATACCGTCTAAGTAGGTCAATCACACGGATAACACAAGTCAAAGGTCACATCGCACCTCTAACCCAACATAACGGCGCAGGCGGCGCACACACACAACGATACAACGGGCATGAAACGTATACAAACATGTTCTATGAAAAGTATTAATCCAGCAGTCATGCTTTAATACTCTTCTAAGTAATAACCAAGTCAACGACCCTACAACAGGTATAACTAGAGCGTAGGCGGCGCTCAAAGTCACTAAGCAGTCCAACACATCCCACATGTCAAAATAAAACTTTACTACGTAAATGTAAACATGACAGTCATGCCCTATTACACGGTCAAACCACATAAAAGTCGATAACACAATATACAATACTAGTATGTCAAGTCGACTAACCAATGAATGTCACATCTACCTAGATGTCCAACAAGTCATAAAAAGGCCGATGTCACTACTACTAAAGTAATAATCCAACCACATGCAAAGGTTCTTGTCCGAACAAATCGTTACATCCATATGTCAATTTCTCTAAGTCATTGGTTCCACGACACACTAAAGTACTCGCATAAATAAGTAAACACATCAACACGTGTTAGCATACGCAATGCATATATATATATATATATATATATTTATATATCCACACCACATAACTAGAATCAAATGAAAAACACACAAGTGAGACCGCGGGTTCACTCACCTACGTCTCGATCCTACCGGATCGAGACCCTACGAATAGGCGTGAATCCACGGAGTTCTACAGGAAACGACCACGGCAACGCGTTCCCGAAGACAAGACGAAGCGACGGCTCGGACGGGTTCGCCGGAGAAGCTCACCGGAGATGGTCGGCGGCGGCAACAGAGGCGGCAACGGTGAGGAGCTCAAGACTCGGAGAGGACGGCGGCGACCTCAGTGACGGTGGCCGAAGCAATGGCAGCAGCGGACTGTCGAACGAAAACAGAGGCATGAAGATGGGGATCCGTTTTGACGGCGTGCAATTGGCGGCGGGAAGGCTTCGCAATGGCTCAGGTGATGACGACGAGCCAAGACGAGGTCGCGGACGGCACGGCGGCGCTGGAATCGTCGGCAGCCGAAATTAGGGCTTCGAGGCCGAGCGCGAGAAATCGAGCGCGAGAGTGAGAGGGACGACAACCAGAGGTGGAGAGGGGTGAGGTGGGGTCCGGCCAAGTGCGCCGGCGGCGGGCGGAGCGGCGATAGGCGCGGCGCGCGCGAGACGGACGAGAAAGACGGAGACAGACGAGAGCTAAGCGAGAGAGACGAGAGGGACGAGAGACAGACGCGAGGGGGAGAGGGGCTCGGGTGCGGGGTGACTCGGGCAACCTGGTGAGCTAAATGGCTCGCCGGGTCAGTCGGGCTCGGCCGGGCCGAGCCACATGGCTCGGTCGGCCGGGTCCAGCCCTAAATGGGCCCAAATCAAGCCCAAAACACACCAAATCAATTTACAAATAATTCTAATACAAATCAAGCACACAGAAACCAATAAATCTCTCGAAACAAAACCAAATCAAACTCCGAATAAATCCGATATAAAACAAATATTAATATTACGAATTTCGGGACCTTACATCTGCCTTCAAATATAATAGAAATTTGGGCGATGAAGAGAAAACGAAAACGCGCTGAGCCCAACATTAAAAAAATAATATTTTCATCACATGAAAACACTATAAAAAATAAAAAGTACATCGACACATACACAAATATGCTGCACATTTTACATTTATTTATTTAATTTACGATTATTTATGCTAGATCTATTTACGCATGCCAAAGTAAGCCCAAAATTGTTATAATCACTTATAGAGTACCCTCTTTTGAGGGACGCTGTTGGGGTGTACCATTTTTCCCACACGTAACCGACAAACGAGCCTAAGAATCTCAAAAGTGCCTTATCCGGTTTCCTAATTTTCCATAAAAATTAGGTGGCGACTCTAAAAACTTTTTCTTTTTCTTTAAGGTCGTCAACCGGAACCATCTGGGTATAAATAACAGCATATGAAGATAGATGATAACCAATAGAGAATCTGTCACCTCCTATAAAGGTGGAGAATATCATATGTGTCTTTGAAAAGAACTAGCTCAGAAAATTCTTGGCCGAAATACGATGTGAATTAAAGAAATATTCTTAATGTCACAGACGAGCAAATCTATTAAAACAGATACATATGATTGAGCTATATTAGAGTTTGACAGATATCCATACTCTAAGCTCATTCGGGATGTTAGAAAGGAACAGAAGGATTATAGGGCATGGAAACTATTCACATAAAGGTTTCAAGTGATGAATAGTAATATCATACCACACGGGTGGTCATGGCACGTTGCTAGACGTTAACCATGATCTGTGAATAAATATAATTAATTGGTTGAATTAATTATTTGCTAATTAGTTGAATTAACTATTTATTCACTGCTGGCGTGGTACTGAACCTAATGGGTCACACGCAAATGAGATGCGATCGCAAAAAACCGAAAATTTGTGTATGAGGGGCTATTTTTGCCAATATCCAAAGTGTTGGACCGAAGGTTTTGCAAAATGCAGAGAGGCGTTTTTTGCAAAATAGCAAATATATGGATTTAATGTGAAATACATGAGCCTATATATATGCTGCTACAGTTTTCTTCTCGGCAGCGAAGAAGAAAAGAAAACGGCGCCGACACGACGAGGAGTAACCCTACACCACTAGCACAGTGAGCACTCCACGTCCGGTCGGTCTCCCCCACCACCTTCCCCTCCGGCATGCGACGCCGGTGAGAGAGAGAAAACCGCGAGTGATAGAACCGAGACTTCAATGATCGGTGAAACTCTCGGCCGACTGCTCCTGCATCTTACCAAGCCGTCGACGTTCCATCGCCTCACCTAGCCGACGACGACGTCAATTTCCGGCGGCATCTCCGGTGCTTCGTTATCAAGTGCAATTGTTGCACCTCACCGAGCGCGGAAGTCTCCTTCTCTGGCTGCGGCTGCGCTCGTCTCGGCGTGCTGAGGAGGCGACGGCGACGTGACGGGCGGCTGTTCAGAGGCATTGCCGGCGAGCGTCGCGCGTGAAGATCGGAAGGCGTTCGGCTGGACAGTGCGGACTCGAGGGAGAGGAAGAAGGTGACACTGTTCATACGGGCCATTTGGATCCGATCCACTAAAGGCCCAATTTTGATTTTAATTTGATTAAAATCGGATTTCGGTTTCGCGAGCGTCTCAGCGTGGACTTACATTAGAGGCCGGGTATTTTCGCGGCTCAATTCATCAGAATCCGAGGATCATTGCGCGGCGTGTGCGACTCGCCAAGGTATATTGATAAACTCGTACCGCGATTAGAAGTATGATAGGATCGCGTTAAAATTAATTAGATTAATTTTAATTATCATGCTTGGTTTACATGCGATGTAAATGTTTCGATTATTATAGCATACCAATGTGATCCTATATTCGGGTACACGGTGATTGTATATTTAAAATTTTAAATTTTCACTGCGCATCTGATATATTTTTCGACCCCGATAACCCGACAACTCGGCGAGAAGGACCTTGTGGGAGGTGAAGGAGAAAAGTGAGTATTGCAATCACTGCAGGAGGAAGGGCCACAGCATGAAGAACTGTTTGAAGCTACATCCCGAGCTAGCACCTTAGAGGAAGGTCTCGGATAAGGGCAACTACCACACATCCGAGAGCGTCGTCAAGAGACTGGGCTTAGCAACTACTCCACATCCCAGCCCTTACGCATTGGGATGGCTCAAGAAGGACACGGACACTACAAGAGAAAACGCCTTCAAATGCCAACCAATTCGGCCTCCAAATGTTAATTTTTGGCCTCTAAAATATATTAGAGGCTAAAAAAGTTGGCCTCGGGGTTGGCTTCCTGAAGTGCGCTTCTAGATCTTCACGAAGCGAACAAAATAATTGGTTCAGAAAATAGTATTTGAAAGCCAACATTAATTAGCCTTTAAGAAGTTTGAAGCCAACTATATTTAGCTTCTAAAAAATGATATTTTAAAAGCCAACTTTATTTAGCTTCTGAAAATAATTTGAGAAGCCATAAAATATTAGCTTTTGAAAAAACATTTATTAAAAGCCAAATTTATTTGTCTTCTAAAAAATTTTGAAACCAACATGATGTTAGCTGCAAATTATTTTAAAAGCTATCTTTTATTGGCTTCAAAAGAAGAAAAATTTTTAAAACTAACTTATGTTAACCTCTAAAACCATTAGCAGCCAACACTATATTGACCTCAATTAACAATAAAATTTATCTAAAGTTGGCTCCAAAAAAAAGAAACTTTAAAAGCCAATTTATTTTGGCTCTAATTCACTATAGAAAACATCTTAATATGCATACAAAAGAATGATTTGAAAAGAACAATTTTGGCCTCTAAATTCAACGAGAATTGTCTTTTAATAATTTGAATTTGCACATAACATCATTTAAATAAACAAATGATAAAATATGGTCATGAAAATTGATATGCACATAGCAGAATACTCATGTAATACACAAATTTACTTTTCAAATATCATTTATATTAGTTCCTTATCAATCCAAGAAATATTGATGATACATTCGCAAAATACACCCTTTAAGTGTTCAAACTAAACATTCTTATATATACATTTTGTAACAAAAGAAAATATATACATATAACCACAAAAACATATGCAATCCGAAATTGAGTCGCACCACCATCTACGACCAAAAAACCTGTAAAACATAGATCCCATGGATTCCATATGAAGTTCTTACTTGAGTTAGTACCAAGCATAGCTGAGCGAACTTAACTAACCTGAACAGTTTAAGTTATAAATCTTGTCTACAAATCGCAACCTTGAGCTTAACTCCATAAACTCCCACTTCTGAGCTTCTATGTCTTGTACTATATATATATATATATATATATATATATATATATATTCTACAAGCTTTTATAGTTGCTGTCTTCAAAATGTTGCCAGACAATCCCACATCAAAATAGCTTCTACACTAGGACCAAAAAAATTAAAAGATTAATAAGAAGAGCAATATATATACATATATAAACAGTCAATCAGAAAATAATATAACCAATATTAGGATAGTAAGTGTCACGTCCCGTGGCCCGAGGCCGGGGGCCGCGACAGGGGAAAAACACGTTTTTCGAAAGACATTTTGTTTCGAAACCAAAGCGCTTTGCGGAAGCTCGTTAAAACCAATTTAGAAACACTTTTGGCGGATTAGCCGGTTCCGGAACTTTCGGCGCACCCGAGGTCCACGGAGGAGGTAGACCCCGCGATCGGCGCCGACCTAGCTTGCAATAGATTCTAAGATATCAATCTCCTCCATTGATATCAAATTATCCATAGCAACCTAAGGTCCGAATTTAAAACTTTTACAAATTCAAACCCTTAAATCTCGTTTTTCGAAAATCCGGCCAAACCCGTATTTTTCTAAAAGATCCGAAGCTTTAGAACCTCTTAAATACATGTCTAAGAGATCCTAAAACCATCAAAAATATTTTTAATTATCATTTAAATCCATTTTAAATTGCACATTACAGAGAGTTATCGGTCGACCGGTCTCATGTTTCGGTCGACCGAAACTCCTCTGGAATTGCCTTCTTCAAGCACATATCGGTCGACCGAAAGTGAGATCGGTCGACCGATCTCCAGACCGAGAGCAAAATCCAGTGAAAAATAACAGTCGGTCGACCGATACCTATTTCGGTCGACCGAAACTACAGTAATACTGAAAAACAGATTTTCAGAAACCAACTTCTCGCCGTCTCGAAATCCGTAATCGCGTGGTTCTCAGGATACCGATCACACATGCTCGTACGTTCCACCAAAAATACTTTGTCTCTCTCTGTTCTCTAAAATCTGTAGTTGCATGGAACACTTGATCCGGACTTGGTCTCAAGATTGATTTTACCCGGAGAACAAGTAGGATGAATATTGGATCTAGGGAGGCCAAGGGTGGCCGGCCATGGTTAAGGCTCTTGGCCGTGTTCCATGCAACTACAGTTTTTAGGAGAAACGAGAGAGACAAAGTATTTTTGGTGGAAAGGGGATTACCTCCCTGATTTTTCTCATTAGTATTTATAGACTAATGGAAGTACATTTACTGTAGTACATTAACTATTTCTAATTAACTACTTTAAAATAAATGCTGCATTTAATTTTCGGTGAGGGTTCCAATGGGCTCTTTGTCCAGGTTCATTGAACCGACTATTCGTCTTCCGCGCTTGACTCTTGGTCCTCCACGTCTGACATTTCGTTTTCCGTGCCTCACAACCATTAGTCTTTCCACGCGCCTGCGAACTGGGTCGGTCTCGGCTTTGCTAACCTCGGCCATGCCCACCTCGGCCATGTCCACCTCGGCTATGCCCAACTCGGCCATGCCCACCTCGGACTGGGTCATGCCTCTGCCGCTCTCGGTCTCGGTCATGCCTGCCTCAGACTCGGTCATGCCTCTGCCGCTCTCGGTCTCGGCCATGCCTGCCTCGGACTCGGTCATGCCTCTGCCGCTCTCGGTCTCGGTCACGCCTGCCTCGGACTCGGTCATGCCTCTGCCACTCTCGGTCTCGGTCACGCCAGCCTTGGTCTTGGTCACGCCTCTGCCGCTCTCGGTCTCGGTCATGCCAGCCTTGGTCTTGGTCACGCCTCTGCCGTTCTCGGTCTCGGTCATGCCTCTGCCACTCTCGGTCTCGGTCATGCCTGCCTCGGCTCGGCTTGGACCACCTCGGCCTCTGCTTGGACAACCTCGGCCTTTCCCACCTCGGCTGAGCCTTGCCGACCTCAGCTGAGCCTTGCCCACCTCGGTTCGGTCCATGATCCTCCTGGATCACCTGGTGTGTGTGTTCTTTCACTTCCCTTGTGAGTTCGGAGTTGCCGACTAGGGATAGGCGTGTGTTGAACAAGTAAAAGGGCGCGCACTTGATTTTTGTTTGATGTGTTGGTATGTACCCGTGAGAGGGTTTTACTTTCGGTTGTTTGAAATGCTTGTGATGTAAAGCATGCGGATTGTGATGGATTATGTGAAATCTAGCATGTATGATGTTATGAGAATCATGTGGGGTGGTTGACCCTTTATTATGTGATACACGATTTGTGAGCATGCTTAGATGGTTAGCATGATGTTTATATGAGAATGAAAACATGCCAGTTTGATGTGTGGTCTATGTTTTAGTGTGGAAACCGTTATATGTCTTTCTGGTTTGTGAATGTGTGAACATGCCGCTCACTGCGTGAGCGCTAATAAGATTTATGTGGATATGTTATTTGGCTTTGGCATGTTTCGGAAATACTCTCTCTTCATTTATGTGATATCAGGATTTGGTTATATATTATTAGCGTGGAAACCGTTGTATGTCTTACCCTTACTTTTGATTTGAGACATCGACAACGTGAGCGCTAATGAGATTTGATAAGTGAAAATATTTGTGGTGGGACACTTTCGTTGGACTGCATCGCCTAGGTTCGCTCTCCCGTGAGTCGAGTGGATATCGACCGGGATCGAAATGGGACGATGTGGGCGCCGGAGTCCCAGATTTGTGTCTCGAGAGAAGAGAGACCGATGGGCGTAGTTAAGGCCAGCCCGAGGCTAGGGTGGCAGCTATGAGACCAGGCGAGGCTTGAATCGGCAATTCCAGAAAGGCCGGTAGATCAAATAACTCACTTAGGGCCAAAAGAGATCGCCCCCGCTATAGGGTACTGGGGGACGCGACGTGCACCGTGTCTGACCCAAATCTTTGGTGCTGCGGTACCTAAAAGGTTGTGTTACGTTATAAAACATGAGAAGACTAACTGGTTTGGTAGTTTAGTCCACGCTGACTTATGAAAGATAACGACATAACCGGATTGGGTTTTGGGTGACCGATTATCTTACATTCTTATTATGATGTTGATGCTTATTATATGCCCAGCATGCTTCTTGTTTATTGTTGATGACGTACTTGTTTGTTGTTATATTGTAGCTAGTAGCTTTTAGTTAAGCTTGCTACTTGATATGTGGGCATATATTGATGGTTATGCTTATAACCCTTGTAGTTGGTTTTATTCGGATTTGACATGCATGAATGATGTATGCATTGAGGAATGTTTGGCGTATGAGTTATGTTTGGGTACAAACTTGTATTAGCATGCAATATATGCCTTGGTGTGCGGTATTTATGTATGCTTGCGAGTTAGTATTGCACGTGTGCTTGCTTATGTGTTCGTTTGGTGTGTGACTGCAGCCCTGGCCGTTGCCTTGCGGGGCTGCCGGGGTGAGTCACTCACTAAGTATATTTTATATGCTCACGGTACTACTTTCTCTGCAGGTTGTTGCGAGGACCACCGACGATCGTAGAGCGAGATTCGGGGTTCAGAAGTTAGTTGGGAAAATAAAGAAAATGTAAAAATGTATTTTAGTTTTCCGCTGTGTATTTAAATAGTTTGAAATTTATGTATTGTATTTCGGAAGTACTAGCTCATAACATCCATATCAGTTATATATTTCTACCTAAATTTCCGACCCCTGGAAACGGGTTCGTCACAGTAGAGATACCATCTCGTCCCTAAATTGTACGAGTTTAATGTTTAAAGAACCAGTATCCACCAGATCTTTTCGTATTATTTTAAAATATTTTATGAAGTGCGATGTTTATTATTTGAAGAACCAATATCCACCGGATCTTTTCATATATTTTAAAATATTTTATGAAGTGTGATATTTATTATTTGAAGAACCAGTATCCACCGGATTATATATTTTAAAATATCTTATAAAGTATGATTTTTATTATTTGAAGAACCAGTATCCACCGGATCTATTTATAAATTTTAAAATATCTTATGCGATGTCTTTTATTGGATGGGAAGAAATATCCATCACATTCCCAATTTTTATTAAATATCTAGACGTGTTTTGTTAATTATTAGGAAGAAATATCCATCTCAACCTTAATTTTATTAGTTTATAAATTTAAAAAAAAAATTAATTATTAATAGGCATATGTCATGTAATTTCGAGAAAGAAGCAATATCCATCGCTTTTCCTTAACTCGTACATTAAAAACTGTTTCGGGGAAATATCCATCTCCTCCGAATTTATATATACATGTCATATACCTATTTTTATGATTATTTGTTAAAACAAGATTTAAATTTGATTAATTTTAAGAAAATTAGGGTTAAAATATAATTAAAATTGATACAAAATATATTTGGGTTGCTAAATAGGTTCATAGGGTCAAAATGGCTAAGCCTACAGCAAAATGGCTCGATCAGAATTTAAAATAGCTCAAACAGAGTTAACATGGCTCGGTCAGATTCGATTTGGGCTCGACCGGATGCAAAATAGCTCAGGTTAAATTAAATTTGGCTCGGTCGGAACGAAACCGACCGAGTCCGAGCCAGCGCGGGCCTTATCGCGGCCACGCGAGCTCGCGGCCGATGATCATGGCCGGCGGCGTTTTGCCGCCGGCCGTTTAGATCTATATATGTGTCTTAGGGTTTTCGATAGTCCCGGATCTAATGGCGATGTCAAAATTTGGTTTCGACGCTTGTACGCGGAGATATTCAAGGGTGTAATTTCGGGATAAAAATATTTTTTATTATTTCGCTGTCGTGGCTCGCTGCCGGTGAAGCCACGGCAGTGTTCCGTCACCTACACTGTATTGAGATTATAATGCGATGGTTTTGAGGGAGTTTGGATGCATACCTTGAATGCGTTATTTCGGTTTTTATAATGCTTTCCGGCGACTGCGACGGCGGCGGCGCGGTGTAGTGGGTGCGAAGTCCTTGAGGACGAATCCGTAGAGCTTGTGGCAAGTTGCAGCAGCTCTCTTGTTCTCTCTCGCTTTCGAATATTGTTTTGAATTTCTTTGGCCGAAGTTTCGGATCTCTCTCTCTCCCGTCGACCGCTCGGCTCTCCCCTCTTCGTCGTCGTCGTCGTCGTCGTCGTCGGAGTTATATAGGGGTGGTGGGCGTCGGTTACAAAGGCAATGGAACGCACGCGAGCGGCGGGCTCGGTAACGGAAGCATTTTACATTATTTTCGATATTACGCATAAAATCCACTTCGTTTTCAAATTGCAAAAACAATCCCCACTGATTTTGCAAAACCTTAGGCACTTATTTTCTGTTTTAGCGAAAATGGCCCCTCTTATATAAGTATTCGATTGTCGTGAAAATTTTTTATTCGTGCACGACCTCGATGAAGGGGAAGGATGTCGTACTGGCCGAGCTTCGAGCCGCGCTAGAGGCGAAGGACGAGGAGCTGCGCCAAGCGCCGAAAAAAGCGATCGAAGATTATCGGGCCTCAGATGATTTCAATGTTGAAAAGAGTAGACATGCCGTGGTCTTCAGTCGCTATCTCTATTTTGAAATGTTGAGGAGGCTTCACCAACGGTTCGACGAAGAGGGGGAAGATTTTTTTGATTTTTTGAACGAGGAGGAGGTCGTCCGGGCTGCTCGATCCAAGAGGGATGCGGGTGTTCCTCCCTTTTCTGATGAAGAGGGTGAAGATGATGGTGGCCACGTCCGGAGTCCTTCTGGTCCAGGAGAGACCAGCGCGTCCCTGGAGAATCCTTCCGTGATGAATTGTTATTTTTTTTTTTTTAATAACCTTGGTAAAATGGAGGGCGCTCTCCGTTGCATGGTGAGTTGCTCCAGCTTTTCGATGTAAAGATAATGCATCTTTTTGGAATGACATATTTAAGCCTTTAAGCGGGATCTGAGACGTGTAAAGTCATTTACTGTGTCCTCGGGTTTGCCTATAAGGGGCACCGGGAACTCCCATCTTGGCACTTGTGTTTTCACTTCATCATTTTCACGTGACTTTCCAGACTTCTTGGTAATAGTTAACTGGTGCTGGTTTGCCATGGCCAACGGGGGGACTGCCGAGCTTCTCCGAACGCTAGCTCAGGAAAATCGTTTGCTCGTGGTGGAGAAGCAAAGGCTTCGGGAGAGATTGCAGGCTTTACGAAGTCAAGATAGGCACCGCGACGTTCTTCTGGTGGATGCTCGTTGCTAGATTGCTTCCTTGCGTTCATACACCATGTCATTAGAGAGGGAGTTGAGAGAGACGCAAGAGCGATTGGATCGTATTTTGCGGGGTTCAATGACTCCAGAGCACAGTCCGCTGACTCCTATACATGATCCAATCATGCCCGGCGATCTCTATCAGCTTGATGGGAGTTCTGGTTCGAGGGGTTCTCGTGCGTCGGGAGGTGATGATGCGTCTTCGGGAAGTTTTTTAATGTTTTTTGTACTTCGTAGTGTTTTTTCTATCGTGTATTCTAGCTTTCCGCTATTCAAATGAGATAAGTGTCGAGTTTGCCGGCCATTTGTCTCGCGAAATTTTGCGTTTCTGTCCTTAGCGTCTCCTCTCCTTTATTTACGGGCCAGTGGTGACGGGCCTTAGCATCCCCCCCAGCCAGCGGTAACGGCAGTACATTTCAACATAGGAGGATTGTCGTTCGTTTTCGCGTGGCTGGAGTTGAAGAGCGGCCTTTCGAGGTCCGACGCTTACTAGACGGGCCTTGCGTCTCCCCCAGCCAGCGGTAATGGATGCGCTCCGACATAGGATGTCGTTCTCGTTTTCACGTGGCTGGAGTTGAAAGAGTGCCTTTCGAGGTCCGACGCTCTTACTAGACGGGCCTTGGCGTCCCTCCCAGCCAGCGGTAACGGAGTGCGCTCCGACTAGGATGTCGTTCCGTTTTCGCTTGACTGGAGTTGAAGGAGCGGCCTTTCGAGGTCGACGCTCTTACTAGACGGGCTTGGCGTCCCTCCAGACAGCGGTAACGGAGTGCGCTCCGACATAGGATGGATGTCGTTCCGTTTTCGCTTGACTGGAGTTGAAGGAGCGGCCTTTCGAGGTCTTCAGTTGAGAAGAGTAATTTGGGAGACAACAAAAAGAACTTTTTACTTGCCGACAAATATGTAAAGTCACTGATGGTAAGCACGAAGATTCAGTACGCTCCAAGTTCTTGGTATATCATTTCCCTCCATGTCTTGTAGCGCATTAAGCTCCTTTGCCAAGTACGTCGGAGATCTTGTAAGGTCCTCCCATGCTGGTCCAAGCTTCTAGGTTGTTGCTGTATTTTTCTCATAACCAGCTGTCCTTCTCGGAAAGATCTCGATCTCACGTGGCTGTTGCAAGTAGTGGGATATCCTTGTTTTGTACGCCTGTGCTCGGATAAGGGTATTTTCTCGTTTTTCGTCGAGTAAGTCGAGATTATTGAGAGAGGCGGTCCCCGTGGATGCGTCCTCACCTGTATTTGACACGAAGAGTGGGTTTATACCGAGTTCTACATTACAGCTTCAGTTCCGTAGGTAAGAGCGAAGGTGTTTCTCCGGTTGCCATGCGGTGGGTGGTACGATATGCCCATAGGACCGTGGGGAGTATGTCGGGCCAATTTCCCTTCGATCCTTCTAACGTTTTTCCAGACCTTCCAAGATTGTTCGATTCGCGTTCTCCACTTGCCCGTTAGCTTGCGGATGGTAGATGGAGGCGTCTTTGTTTGATATGGAGTGTTTACATTAGCTTCTTCAATTCTGGACTCGTAAATTGACTACCATTATCCGACATGAGCTACTTTGGAATACCGAAGCGGCACCGGACTGCTTAAAGAATTTAGTGACTGATGCCCAGTGATCGTGGCCAATGGTTCCGGCTTCGATCCACTTCATGAAGTAATCGATCGCTACGATTTATGAATCATCTCTATTTGGGGCAGGGGGAGAGGCCCCACGAGGTTCCTCTTGTAGGAACGGCCATGGTGATACGACGTTGTGATATTGGCTCGGCGGGGACGTGAATGTCTTCACGTGTTCTTAGGCATCGTACACATGAAACGAACGAACTTCTCAGCATCCGTCATAATGGTGGGCCAATTAATAACCTTGTCGAAAGATTTTCTGGGCGAGAGTTCGTGCTCCTATATGATTAGAGCACATCCCTCGTGTATGTCTCGGAGGATAGCTTTTGGCGGTTTCCTCGTCTACACATTTAAGATATGGAGCTGAGAAGGCAATGCGATAGAGTTGGTCGTTCTTCTGATGATCGCCTCAGCGAGTTTCCTATCCATGGCAGCTCCTGTTTGTCCAAGTAGTTTTGATGTCTGAAAAACCAACTACCGGATTGAGCTGTGGAATATACCTCTATTTCGTCGATCGCCGGGGCGTGAAGTTCTTCACGGAAGACAGCACCGGGTTATTCATCTGCTGTCACCGAGGCCAGTCGTGCCAGGGCGTCGGCTATGTGGTTCTGTTCTCGAGGAATGTGAAGAACCTCGAATTGGTCGAGATCGGATATCAGATGATTAATTTTACAGAGATACGCAGCTATAGTATCATCGCGTGCTTCGTATTCTCCGGATATCTGATTTGCGACGAGCTGTGAGTCAGTGTAGGCTTTTAGCCGTCTGACTCCGAGTTGCTTGGAGAGGTGGATCCCAGCTACGATTGCTTCATACTCTGATGTGTTATTTGTTGCGGGAAAGTTTAATTTCAGAGCGTATTCCAGCCTGGCACCATCCGGACTGCACAGGACTATGCTTGCTCCGTTGCCGGTTGCGTTGGAGGATCCGTCCGTATGGAGTGCCCAGTAGTTTTCCGAGGGGAATGTTTTCGACGTAAGTCGGTGGAGCTCTTCTTCGAAAGCGGCGTGGTCATTTCAGCGATGAAGTCCGCTAAGGCCTGAGCCCTGATCGCCGGGCATGGCTGGAACAGGGTATCGAATTCTTTTAATTTCATGGACCATTTGGCTATATGACCTGATGCCCCTGGATCTCGCATAAACTGTGCCAGTGGGGTGTTCGTTAAGACGTGGATAGGATGCCCCTGGAAGTACGGTCTCAGTCGTCTCGAGCAAAGAATGAGCGTGTAGGCTAGTTTTTCTAGCTTGGAGTAGTTGAGCTCCGAGTCACGGAGAAGCTTGCTGTAATGAAAAATAAGATTTTGGATCTTATCCCGTTCGCGGACAAGAACCGCGCTGGCAGCAAATTCTGAAACAAAGAGATATATACAGTGGTTCCCCAGGTTCAGCGATGACCATAACCGGGGTTATGTGAGGAAGAGCTTGAGCTCCTTGAATGCTTAATCGTATTCCAGAGTCCACAAGAATCTAGTTTTCTTTTTGAGGATATTATAGAAGAGTTTGCAACGGTCTCCGGAACGGATATGAAGCATCCGAGGGCTGTGATCCGGCCAGTTAATTGTTATACTTCTGTTATGTTCTTCGGGGGAGGCATGTCGATGATTGCTTTCAGTTTGTCCGGGTTTGCTTCCACTCCCTGAGGTGTGACCACGTAGCCAAGGAATTTTCCGGAGGAGACTCCGAAGGAACATTTTTCCGGATTGAGGCGCATTCCGTAGTGCCTCATTATGTCGAATGCTTCCTGGAGGTGCCGGGAGTGATCTTTCCGATTTTTACTTTTGACGAGAAGATCATCCACATAGGCTTCCATGGTGTTTCCTAGGAGTGGTTTGAAACCAGTATCCACAAACCTTTGGAAGGTTGCCCCAGCGTTTATCAACCCGATGGCATAACGGTGTAACAGAATGTTCCTATATTGGTAATAAAGCTTATTTTTTTCTCGTCCCCGGGGTGCATTTTGATTTGATTATAACCGAAAAACGCATCCATAAAACCTAGCATTCCGTGTCCTGCGGTTGAGTCTACTAATTTATCTATTTGTGGAAGCGGGTAGCAGTCCTTCGGGCAAGCTTTATTGAGATCGGTAAAGTCGATACACATTCTCCATTTACCGTTGGACCTTCTAATTAATACGACGTTGGAAAGCCATTTAGGGTATTGAGCTTCCTTGATGAAGTTGGCGCTTAGGAGTTTCTCGACTTCGTCTTTGATAGCTTTGGCTCTTTCGAGGGCAAAAGATCGTTTCTTCTGCTTGACCGGCTTTGCATCGAGTCTAACGCTGAGCTTATGTATGGTAACACTGGGGTTGATTCGCATATCAGACGGAGTCCATGCGAATATGTTTGCGCTATTTTGGAGGCACTCTTTTAGTTTCTCGTGCTCTTCGGGGTTAAGGGTGGAGCCGCGGAATAGTACTCTTCCGTCGTTAGAGTCTCGTCGTGCTGGGATCGCAACAGTTGGTTCTGCGGGTGAGATGCTGGTTCTTCGTGTTTCGTTTAGATCTCTAAGGTAAAGGGGGCCTTCGACGGGCAACGTCTCCTTCTTCAGGGAGTCCCGGTGGAGCCGTCGAGCGGTGTGTTGGTCGCCCCGTAGTGTGTAGATCCCGGCTTTTATTCTAAATTTTATTTTTAGATGCGGAATTGAGATGACAGCCTTGAATTTCCACATCCCCGGTCTTCCGAAAATTACATTGTACACTGAGGGAAATTGCACAACCACAAACGTGACTGTTGCCGTTCTCAGTCGAGGCGCCTCACCAATTATGACACAGAGATCGATGGCTCCCAGGGGTGTCGTAGAAAAGCCATTGAATCCGACTAATTCAGAGTAGACTGGTCGTAGTTCAGATTCTGGATTCCCCATTATGGCGAAGCAATTGTAGAACATGATGTCCACCTTACTTCCCGTATCAATCATCACACGGTGCACTCTCATGGAGTTGATAATCATGGACGCTACTAGGGCGTCGGTGTGCGGTGTTATCACGCCGTCGAAGTCGTTGTCGTCGAAGATTATAGGTTCAGAGCCTTCTGGGTCTATCGGAGTATCTCATGTCTGAAGAAGATAACCGTCTCCATTTTGTCGTTTCCTCATTTGGGAGGTTTCTCCGTCGATTTCGCCGGATATAAAATTGATCTCACCGTAGTGTATCTGGTGTGTTGGCTCCGGCTGTCTTTCGGGCGCCGGTAGCGGCGGGCGTGGCGGAGGATCGTCTCGCCTTGGAGCCTGGTTATCTCTTCGTGGGAGAAATTCTCGGAGTTCGCATCGTCTTATTTTCTCCTCCAGATAATCGCGAAGTTGGCGATAGTCCTCGGTGAAGTGTCCGTGCGATTCGTGAAAGTCGCAGTACTTTCCCTCGTTTCTTTTCTTCGGTGGAGCTCTGACAGGAGGTGGCCTCGCCACTTGTTCTTTGGTCTTCAGTATGTGCAGGATTTCTTTTCGTGGAGCGGACAAAGGGGTATACTCCGCAAATCTGGTGTTATATATTGGCTTCTGGCTAACTTGGGGGGCCCTGCCATCACTTGGATTCTTTCTTTTTTTTTGGGTGTCGTGGTTGGGGCTATCTTGGGCCCTTCCTCCTCCGAAGAGGTGCCTTGTCCTGAGCTCGAGACGATGGGAGAAGGTTTCGTTACGGTGTGCTTCCCCTTGATGGTCCCACGGTTTATTAGTACTTCCTCTGCTGAGGCGCAATCCCGTAGCCTTTTAAGGGTTTCTCCCGCGGTCTTAAGAGTGTTGCGGTGGAATTCGTAGGTTAGTTGCTGTCCTGCGATGCCAATTTTCAAGGCTGTCACAATGAGGTCATTGCTTGTTATCCCCAACTTGATTTGCTCTTCGGTGAATCGATTGTAGTAGCTCAAGGTTTCGTTGGGCTCTTGTTTGATGTTCATTATGGAACCGGGGCTCTTTTGAAAAATGAGTGATGGAGAAAAATCTTGAGACAACCATATCTATGAACTAATCCCAGTTCGCTATGCATCTCGGGGGTAGTTGGTTGAACAAAGTTAAAGCGTGACCTTCAAACAATGTAGGGAGGACGTTACAATACTGAAAGAGTAGATGCCCTAAAAGCCAATTATACTTGATATATTGGCAAACACACACTTTATTATAAACATGTTTTATTTATTTATTTGTTTGATTATGGTTATTCCTATTTATCGCATCGTCATATTTTTGTGTGTGTTTATGAATGCATGTGATAAACCCCATGGACAAGGGCAATAGATATAGGATCTTGATAGTAGATCATGATAATGAGACCTAATATCTTATAAACCTAAGTCCAAAATATTCTTAGTCATAGGTGCACTGAGTAGGGGCTCAATGGCACCGCAAAGACTAATACACAGCTTACTGTCTCATATGATGAGAGTAGTGATCTCATTACTACAAGTGTAGTTGACACTGAAGTAAGTGTGTAGGTGCTCATTAGAGAATGAGTTCACCGAAATGACTCGCTAAAAGAACACTAATGGAATTAGTCAATGGTGATTCTTTTATGTGATAGTTGTGCCTTGATCCTTTGACTTGAGGTTGCCATAGTATCTTATGTGTAGAACATTTATACTTTAGTGTGTGTCCAAGTACAGCAGCTTAGCTATACACGGGCACCATCTGGGTATAGATATTCGCACATGAAGATAGATGAGAACCAATAAAGAATCTGTCCACCTCCTAGTAAGGAGGAAACATTCTATGGTGTCTTTAATATAGAAACTAGGCTCAAAAATCCTTGGCCGAGGTACGATGTGAATTAAGAAAAGTTCTTAATGTCACTACAGAGCTAATCTATTAAGACAGATACATATGATTGAGCTGATTTAGAGTTTGACCGATATCCATACTCTAAGCTCATTCGGGATGTTGGAAATGAACAGAAGGATTATAGGGCATGGTAACTGATCACATAAGAGGTTTTGATGATGAATTTGAAATTCATACCACACAGGTGGTCATGGCATGTTGCTAGACGTTAACCGTGATCTGTGGATAAATATAATTAGTTGGTTGAACTAATTATTTGTTAATTGGTTGAATTAACTATTTATCCACTACTGGCATGGTACTGAACCTAATGGGTCACACGCAAATGAGACGTAATCGCGAAAACCGAATTTTTATATAGCCAGGGGCTAAATTTGCCAAAACTATTTTGGTGGCCGATTGTTTTGCAAATTCATAAGGGTCTGGTTTTGCGAAACAATGATTTACTGGATTTATTGCGTAATGCATGAAATCTTTGGAATTTCTCGCGGGCGTAACCGAAGCCGTTGCGCGACGCTTCGTCCGCCGGCCGGCGCCCGTTGGGGAGGCTATACAGCTGCTAGCACAGCTATTTAAACTCCCTGGCGTCGGTCGCAGCCGCGTGTAAGCTCCCACCTCCGGCGACCTTCGGTTCTTCTGGTTTCTCTTCACCGACGTTCGACTGCAAGCTCGCGGCGACGATCGTCGTTCGCAAGGCTAAGCTCGGCGGCGAGGGTGGTCACGTCTTCTCTGGGTTGTCTCGACGATAAAGCTCGGACGTGGCGTGATCGGCGGCAAGCTCTCGGCTGCTTCGCTGGTCTCGGCTGCAAAAGTTGCACCGAGAATTCTCCGGAGATCTTCGACAACTTCGGCGTGTTCTCACGGCGATCGTGACGACGACGGCTGGAAGGTCGATCACCGAGTTCTTGTCAGCGTAAAGCAGATCGGCAGCGGCGAGTTGGTAGCGGCTTGATCGGCAGTCGGGAGGAAGAAGAAGACGTAAGTGGGCTTGCTGGGCCAAGAGTGTTTGGGTCGACTGGATTGCATGCCCAATTAAGCTTATTAATCGATTTAATCCGATTAAATCGATTTCGGTTTCGCGATCGTCTCCGCGTGGATCACTGTTAGAGGCCGGGTACGTTCGCGGCTTAGTTCATCAGAACCTAATTCACTTGTGACAACGACTGCTCGATTCTATCCTAGAGTTTATATTACACGAATTCAAGGTAATCCGATAAACTTCTAAAACGCGATTAGTAGCATGATAGGACCGAATAAATTAATTAGATTAATTTATTTTATCATGCGTTTTAGATACGTTTTATCATGTATATTCGATATGCATGTGTGTACGATTATTTTAGTATACCAATGGGATCCTGTTTCGGGTTTTACGGGCATTGTTGTAAAAATTTTAATTTTCCGCTGTGCATGCTGATGTATTGATTTATCCCGTAACCCAACAGTGGTATCAGAGCCATCATTGGTTATGCTAAAATATCGTATATTTTTATTCATATGTGATGTTGAATGGTTTTGTGGTGAAGGGTGATCATGGACTAGGCCGTTCTAGAATTGTGTATTAGGAATTTAAATTGGTGTTGTAAATTAAGATAGCCTGCGTGCTATCCCTCTCTCTATTTGAAAAGGCAAGTTCCCCGTGTAATATTGTTTAATTATCCCTTTTCGATTTTTAGAAAAAGATTGTATTAGGATATTATTTACAATGTAAAAGGAGAATCGTGAAGAGTTCACGGCGGGAGAACAAGTTCAAGGTAGGAGATCGAGGATTTACAAGCAATGTGAATTGGATGCGCCGCCAATTATTCCTAGCTAACACGTTTAGAATTCCACTCAGTGGCTCGAGTGGAATTGTAGATGTCCATGATCATCCGGTGTTTAGCATGCTTATTATTTCTATGTTTTGTGGTGTTGATAACATGTTGTATATGAACATGCTTAGTTATAATCAAACATAGTAAATGCAGCTAGGTTA
>MJHO01000181.1:14149-37079 GCA_002076135.1 Xerophyta viscosa | reverse complement strand
TAAGGTGTAGAGATCGGTTAAACTGCCTTACTTTAATCTTATTTATTGAAAAAATTTAAGATTTAAGATTTTTTATTTATTTAATATTTTTAAAATTTTATTTAAGGTGTAAAAATCGGTTAAACCGCCTCACTCTAACATTATTTTTGATATGGTAGAGTTTAAACAATTTTATTTATTTGATATTTTTAAAATTTTATTTAAGGTGTAGAGATCGGTTAAACCGCCTCACTCTAACCTTATTTTTTATGTGTTTAAATATTTTGAGCCTTCTTTCATTAAGAAAAATATTGTTAAAATCGATTAATAAAATTATGGCATAAAACACAGTTAAAAGTGATTAAAATTGATTAAAACTAAATTTGGATCACTAAATGGGTTTTTAGGGTCAAAATAGTTCAGTCAGAATTTAAATAGTTCGGTTAAAATTGAAAATGTTTCGGTCAAATTCGATTTGGGCTTGGTCAATTTGAAACCGACCGAGCCTGGGCTCGGTCACATGGGCTCGGGTCCTCACTCTAACCTTATTTTTTATGTGTTTAAATATTTTGAGCCTTCTTTTATTAAGAAAAATATTGTTAAAATCGATTATTAAAATTATGGCATAAAACACAGTTAAAAGTGATTAAAATTGATTAAAGGCATTTTTGGCGAATCGGACCCCCCCTTAATTGGTTATTGGCGAACAGCGCCCCCCTAATTAATTTTGGCCAAATCGCGCCCCTTTACGCTGGAAAATGACAAAAATACCCTTGTCTTAGTTTTTAGATCATAACTTTTTATATAGTACTCCAAATGAGCTGAAATCGGTCCCGTTGGAAAGATAATTTAATTATCTTTCCAATGGGACCAATTTCACTCAATTTAGAGCTCTGTACGAGAATTTTTTGAAAGAAATACCGAATCAGCGTCAAGCTGCTACGGTATTTGATAGTGTTTCGGTATTTTTTAGTAATACTTTAGTAGAAGCCCAAATGAGATGAAACGTAGTCCCATTGAAATAGGACTCAAATAGGCTTTCCAACAAGTATAAAATTAACACTAGGACATATTAGCGAACGCCTGCGAACACCCGCGAACACCTGCGAACACTTGCGAACGTTTTCTACATAACTTTTCGTATACTACCCAACTGGGGCTAGAAATCAGTCCAGTTGGAAAGACATTGAATTATCTTTTCCCAAATGATAGTTTGAACAGCATTTGAGATACGTACGAAAAGTTAAGTCAAAAAAATCGAATAAATGTCAAGCTGCTACGTAGGAGACAGCATATCGGTATTTTTTGTATAACTTTTAGTAGAGAGCTTCCAAATGGTATAAACTGAGTCCCATTTGAAAACGGACAAATAGATTCTAACAAGTATAAAATTAACAACTAGGACATATCAGCGAACGGACCGGCGGCGGCACACATGCGAACAACCGCGAACACCCGCGAACACCTGCGAACACCCGCGAACACCTGCGAACACTGCGAACGCTTTTCTACATAACTTTTTGCATAGTACTCCAAATGAGCTGAAATCAGTCCCTTTGGAAAATATTTGAATTATCTTTCCAATGGAAGTAGTTTCATAGCATTTGGAGATACGGTACGAAAAAGTATGTCAAAGACGAACTTAATGTCAAGCTGCTATGGTATTGGATAACATCTCGGTATTTGTGGTATATACTTTTAGTAAGAGCTCAAATTGAGATGAAACTATTCCCAATTTAAAAGAGGACTCAAATATCTTTCCAACAGTATATAAAATTTAACACTAGGACATGCCGACGAACGCCTGCGAACAACTGCGAACACCCGCGAACACCTGCGAACACTCGCGAATGCTTTTCTACATAACTTTTTTGTATAGTACTCTAAATGAGCTGAAATCAGTCCCGTTGGAAAGATATTTGATTTATCTTTCCAATGGGACCAATTGCACTACATTTAGAGCTATGTACGAGAAGTTATGTCAAAAATCGAACTAATGTCAAGAGCTGGCTACGATATTGACAAGCACTCGGTATTTTTTGGTATAACGTTAAGTAAAGAGCTCTAAAAATGAGATGAAACTAGTCCCCATTTAAAGAGAACTCAACTAGCTTTCCCACAAATATAAATATAACACTAAGGACACATATTTAGCGTAACGCCTGCGAACACCCGCGAAACACCTGCGAAACACTGTTGCGGAACGCGTTTCTCATAACTTTTCGTATACTACTCCAATGGGCTAAATCAGTCCCGTTGGAAAGATATTTTAATTATCTTTCCAATGGAACTACGTTCACAGCATTTGGAGATACGTACGAAAAGTTAGTCAAAAAGACCGAACTAATGTCAAGCTGCTACGGTATTGACAGCATAACGGTATTTTTTGTATAACTTTAGTAAGAGGCTCCAAATGAGATGAAACTAAGTCGCATTTGAAAGCGGACTCAAATAGAATTCTAACAAGTATAACATTAACACTAGGGACATATCACGAACACCAAGTGAACACCTGCGAAACACCTACGAAATCCTGGCGAACACCCGCGACACACCTGCGACAACTTGCGAATGCTTTTCTACATAACTTTTTGTATTGTACTACCAAATGAGCTGAAATTGGTCCTGTTGGAAAGATATTTGAATTATCATTTCAATGGAACTAGTTTAACAGAATTTGGAGATACGTACGAATAGTTATGTCAAAATGACTGAACTAATGTCAAGCTGCTACGGTAATTGACAGCATCCTCGGTATTTTTTGGTATAACTTTTAGTGAATAGCTCCAAATGAAATGAAACTATTCCCAATTTGAAAGAGGACTCAAATATCTTTCCAACAAGTATAAAATTAACACTAGGACATATTATCGAACACCTGCGAACACCTGCGAACACCCGCGAACACCCGCGGACACCTGGCAACACTTGCGAACGCTTTTTCTACATAACGTTTTGTATAGTTACTCAATGCTGAAATCGGTCCGTTGGAAAAGATATTTGAATTCATCTTTCCAATGGATCCTAGTTTGACAGCATTTGGAGATACGTACACGTTATGTCAAACAAATGCGAACTAATGGTCAAGCTGCTACGATATTGGACAAGCATCTCGGTTTTTTGGTAAACTTTTAGTAAAAGAAGCTCCAAATGAGATGAAACTAGTCCATTTGAAAGAGAACTCCAATAGCTTTTCCAACAAGTAATAAATTAAACACTAGGACATAATCCGAGAACACCTGCCAAGGACGCTGCGAACACCCGCGAACAACCCGTGAAACACCTGCGAAACCCGCGAACACGCGCGAACACTTTGCGAGCTTTTTTCTATACTAACCTTTTGGTATAGTACTTCCAAATGAATGGAAATAAGTCCCGTTGGAAAGATATTTTTAATTATCTTTCCATGGAACTACTTTCACAGTATTTGGAGATACGTAGGGGGGGGGGGGGGGGGGGGGGCGAAGTTAGTCAAAAAGACCGAAACTAATGTCAAGCTGCTACGGTATTGGACCAGCAATCTCGGTATTTGTGGTAATAACTTTTTAATAGAGAGCTCCCAAATGAGGATGAAACAGTCCAATTTGGAAATAAGACTCAATAGCTTTCCACAAGTATAAAATTAACAAATTAACATTGGGAATAATTAACGAAACACCTGCGAACGACCTGCGAACAAGCCGCGAACAGCCTGCGAACACCCGCGAACACCTGCGAACGCTTTCCAACAAAAGTGAAACTAGTTTCATTGAAAAGGTAATTCAAATATCTTTTCAACGGGACTGATTCAGCTCATTTGGAGTACTATACAAAAAGTTATGTTAAGAAAAAGCGTTCGCAAGTGTTCGCAGGTGTTCGCAGGTGTTCCGGGTGTTCGCAGGTGTTCGCTGATATGTCCCAGTGTTAATTTTATATTGTTAGAAATATATTTGAGTCATCTTTCAAATGGACAAGTTCAATCTCATGTTGGCGCTCTCTGTCTAAAAGTTATACCAAAAAATACCGAGATGCTGTCAATCCGTAAGCAGCTTGACATTAGTTTCAGTCATTTTGACGATAACTATTCGTACGTATCTCCAAATTCTGGTTATCTAGTTCCATTGAAAATATAATTTAAAATCTTCCAACAGGATAATTTCTGGCTCATTTGGAGTACTAGTACAAAAAGTTTGTAGAAAAAGCATTCGCAAGTGTTCCAGGTGTTGCGGGTGGTTCGCAGGAGTTCCGTCAGGTGGTTCACTGGTAATAATTCCAGTGGTTAATTTTTATACTTGTTGGAAAGCTATTTGAGTCCTCTTTCAAATGAGACTAGTTTCATATCATTTGGAGCTCTCTACTAAAAATTATACCACAAATATCGAGATGCTGTTCAATACCGAAGCAGCTTGACATTAGTTCGGTTTTTTTGACATAACTTTTCGTAAGTATCTTCAGATGCTGTGACACCTGTTCCTTTGGAAAGATAATCAAAATGTAATTTTCCAAACAGGACTGATTTCAGCTCAGCTCATTTGGAGTACCATTACACAAAAGTTATGTAGAAAAGGTTTTGGTAAGTGTTCGTAGGTTTCGCGGGTGTTCGGCAGGTGTTCGCGGGTGTTCGCGGTGTTCGCAGGTGTTCGTAGGGGTTCGCAGGTGTTTGCTGATATGTTCTAGTGTTAATTTTATACTTTTTGGAAAGATATTTGAGTCATATTTCAAATGGGACTAGTTTCTCTCAATTTGAGACTACTCTACCTAAAGTTATACCAAAAATACCGAATGCTGTCCAATACCGTACAGCTGACATTAGTTCGATTTTTTTGACAAATAACTTTTCGTACGTATCTCCAAATGCTGTAAAGCCTAAGTTCCAATTGTAAATATATTCAACTATGTTCCCAACGGGACTGATTTCAGCCCATTTGGAGTACATACAAAAAGTTATGTAGAAAAGCGTTCGCAAGTGTTCGGCAGGTGTTCGCGGGTATTCGCATGTGTTCGCGGATGTTCGCGGGTGTTCGCAGGCGTTCGCCTGCATGTACTAGTCTTTATTTTATACTTGTTGAAAAGCTCTTTGAGTTCTCTTTCAAATGGGACTAGTTTCATATCATTTGGAGCTCTCTACTAAAAGTTTATACCACAAATACCGAGATGCTGTTCCAATACCGCTAGCAGCTGACATTAGTTCGGTCTTTTAAGCATAAACATTTTCGTAGCGTATCTCTAAAGCTGTGAAAATAGTTCCATTGGAAACTAATTCAAATATTTTCCCAAAAAGGATGCAATTTCAGCTCATTTTGGAGTACTATTACAAAAGGCCCTTATATAAGAAATAGCCGTTCGCAAAGTGTTATCCGCAGTGTTTTTCGGAGTGTGTTCGCAGTGTTCGCGGGTGTTCCGCGGTGTTCGAGGTGTTCGCTTGGATGATGTCTAGTGTATTTTTTATACTTGTTGGAAATCTATTTAGAGTCCTCTTTCAAATGGGACTAGTTTATCTATTGGAGCTCTCTACTAAAAGTTATACCAAAAATAGAGATGCTGTCCAATACCGTAGCAGCTTGATATTAGTTCGATGTTTTTGACATAACTTTTCATACGTATCTCCGAATGCTGTCAAACTAGTTCCATTGGAAAAATAATTCAAATATCTTTCGAACAAGACCAATTTTAGCCCATTTGGAGTACTATACAAAAAGTTATGTGAAAAGCGTATCGGCAAGTGTTTCGCGGTGTTTCGCAGGTGTTTCCGCGGTGTTCGCAGGTGTTCGCAGGTGTTCACTAATATGTCATAGTGTTAATTTTATACTTGTTGGAAAGCTATTTGAGCCCTATTTCAAATGGGACTAGTGTCATCTTATTTGGAGCTCTCTACTAAAAGTTATACTAAAAATACCGAAACGCTGTAAATGACCGTAGCAGCTTGACGCAATTCGTATTTTTTACATACTTCTCGTCACAGAGCCTCTAAATTAAGTGAAATTGGTGTACTATACAAAAAGTTATAATCGAAAAACTAAGATAATGGTATTTTTATCATTTTTCAGCGTAAAGGGGCGCGATTTGGCCAAAATTAATTAGGGGGGCGCTGTTCGCCAATAACCAATTAAGGGGGGGCCCGATTCGCCAAAAATACCTTGATTAAAACTAAATTTGGGTCACTAAATGGCTTCTTAGGGTCAAAATGGCTCAGTCAGAATTAAAATGGTTCGGTCAGAGTTGAAATGATTCGGTCAGATTCGATTTGGGCTTGGTCAATTTGAAGCCAATCGAGGCCGGGCTCGGTCGCATGGGCGCCGGCTAAACCCGCACCCAAACCAATTTTATTTAAAAAGACGACCGGCTGAGCCGGTCGTTGTTTTTGTTTTTAAGATCGGCCGCGAGCTCGCGGCCAACGATCATGGTTTCGCCACCGGTCGACGGTCCCAGATCTAATGGCGATGTCAAAATTTGATTTCGACGCTTTACGCCGAGATATTTAAGGGTGTAATTTCGGGATAAAAATATTTTTTTATTATTTCGCCGTCGTGACTCGCCGTCGGCGAAGCCACGGTCGTGTCCCGTCGTCTATACTATGAAGATATTATAATGCAATGGTTTTGAGAGAGTTTGGACGCGTAGCTAGATTAATCGAGTTTTCATTTTTTAGTGTTTTCGGCGACGTCGGCGGCAACGAAGCAGTGTGACGGTGACGAAGTTGTCGGGATGGCTCGTCAGAGCCAGCAGCAGGTCATCTTTCCTCCCTCTCTCTCTTTATCTCTCTCGTTATCTCTCTTTCTCTCTTTATCGATTTCAGTAGGAATTTCCCCCCTCCCCCCGTCGGTCTTGTTGGCCTTTATAGGTGTTGCGGGCGACGGTTACGAAGACGAGGAGTCGGATACGTGGGGTAGCGCGAGCTTCGACCGCGCTGGAAGGCGAAGCGGTCGGCCGCAACGGCGTCGGTTCGTCCGTCGCTTCTTCTTCATCTTCTCTTTAAATCTTTTGCATATTACAAATAAATCCTCGAAGTTCTTAATTTGCAAGATCGGCATCCACTGATTTTACGAAACCTTGGGTTCGCAATTTCTGTTTTGGAAAAACTAGCCCCTCTCATCTAAATATTCGATTTATCCGAAAATTTCTTACTCGTGTGCGGCCCCCTTAGAATTCTAAATAATCATATATGTCCAAATAGTCTCCAATTAAGCCAAAATAAATTTAATCATGTAATCAAGATTTTAAGTTTAATCAAGTTTATCGAATAAAATCGGGACGATAGCCCGGACAAAATGAGGTGTCTACATCATCTCTAAGATCTTGCTGACATAGTACATCGGTTGTCACGACCCGCGAGCCGAGGGCCGCGACGGAGGGAAATAAATTTTTTTCGTAAATTAATAAAATTTGAAATAATTAGCTTCGCGGAAGCTTAAATAATCGAGGAGTTCGTTTCAAATCTCAAATACTCAGATTTAAAATCTCAAATTTAAAATATGGTAGAGCCGCAATCTGGACATTCGGGTCCGAGACACGAGAACCCGCGGAGCGTTCGGTCTCATGCCCGAGCTCAGATTGCATAGGATACTAATGTATCAATCCCCCTAGATGCACCAGAGATCCTAAGCAATCTAAGGTCCAAACCTTCTTTAACCTTATGTAAACACCCTTAAAACCGTATTTTCGAAATACCGGCTCGACCCTGTATTTTTTCCAAAAGTTTTGGAATTGTTAAACCTCATAGTTATAATTATAAGAACCCCTCAAAGCATCAAATCAAAATCGGAAGCCACATACGAAAATTTCAACGATGAATTCCAGCAGCTTTTTTCGGTTCGACGAAGTTTCATTATCGGTCGACCGGAAGCGACAAGAAAGAATAACAGACAGCTACAGGTTTTCGAGTCGACCGATCCAAGTATTTCGGTCGACCGATACCTGCACATTCTGCAAAAACAGATTTGCAGCAACCAAATACCCAACACCCCATTTTTTTAAAACATTTTCCAAATCATTTCAACACCATATATTACATACAGTATAACCATAGTACACGATGCAGGGTATCGATTTCCAGACCAAAAGCACATCCAATCCACATTAAACAAAACATTTTTCGAAACGTTGGAAAATACGAACTTTAAGAACGTCAAGTAGCCCAAATTTGATCAAATCACAATTTCAACCATTTCGCAAATTGTCACATACTCTAATAAACCAATACACATGCGAAAGATATATACTCCAAATCGGATAGTTCCTTTTCACAAAAGTATAACATAGATATCCATTCTACATCGTAAGCTTAAAATATATAACTTTTAGATTATTTAAAACCTTCTGACAACTGAAGTTAACAATTTCTAAGGTTACAAACCACCCCAAAAAAATTCAAAATGTAAGATTTAGTGCTTCCAAAAGTTAATTCTTTTACATGTTTACGCTAACAGACGTACTGAGGTTATGTATTAATTGATACCCTTCCCAAAATATTACCTTTCACCAAAAACTTTCTAGCAGCGTCGGGAAGTTTAGCACCCTCTTGCCGGTGCCTTCCCACGAATCTAACGGATCTGAAAATTAAAGGAAAGCAACGGGGCGAGTATAATGACTCAGGAGCGGCGCGAATATCGCTCCGGGGGGCAAAAACCCTCTCACCAAGACAACATCCAACCACAACACAAGTCAATAATTACAAGGTAAAGCATTGCCATAACCAAATACATCATAATGTAAATAACGCATTCCCACACCAAACAAATTATGCTTTACTTTCTTATGTTAGCGTTTGCTTGACTAATCACCAAAGTTAGTCCTTTCATGTTTGCAGACGCAACCACACCCTGTTAGGTACCGTAGCACCATGGATGCTGGTCAAACACGGTGCACGTCGCGTCCCCCAGTACCCTACCGGGGCGATCCCTTTGCCTTAAGGAGTTACTTGATATACCGGCCTTTCCGGAATTACCGGATTCAAATCTCGCCTGGTCTTGTAACCGCCACCCTGGCCTCGGGCTAGCCTTTAAACTACGCCCACAGGTCTCTTTCTCGAGACAGACTAAATCTGGGACTCCGGCGCCCACATGCGTCCCATTGTCGATCACGGTGTGATCCACACGACTAACACGGGAGAGCGAATCTGAGCGATGCAGATATCCAACGAAAGAGGGACCCACCACAATGATTTTCACTTTATTACTCCATTCTCATTAGCGCTCACGTTGTCGGATGTCTCTAACACCAAACAATACTCACATTGGGCACACCAATCACATAAGTTTACTAGTGATAGACATACAACAGTTTTCACGCATTCCAAAATTCCAAACCAACACATATCCAACTATGCACAATATCCAACATTTCCGCAATATAAGAAAGTGTTCCCATCTATGGTCGCAAACCACATAGTTACCGGGATAACATTGATTAGTACATACCAAATCAACACTAGCAAGTTGTATAAGCACATTACCATCATTGCTAGCATCACAAACATGCTCAAATACCACATATAGAACAAAATCTGAGGGTTTCCACCAAAATTTCCAAATATTTATAATCATGCTGTATCACATAAATCATACTCAATTGCAACGATCAAACCAAACCCACAAAAAAAAATCACATACAAGCAAAGAGGTGCAAACCACTCATCTCGAGCGTCGGGGCAGAAAACTCGCAAGAACACAACTTCACCACAACTCGTAAACACGCGGGAGAAAAGCTAGGTCAAGAAGACCAAGAGATGAGGGAGGGAGAGATTAGGAATGATCAATGCCAAGGAACCAAGGGAGAGTGGTGATAGGGACTCACCTAGGTCGGCCAAGGGAGCGTCCAGAGTCGGAGGATGGCGAGGAAATGGTTGGAAGGGTAAACAATAAAACTCCGAAGAACCCGAACTTGTCCACGGGCTGCCCACGCAAGCTTTCGGTCGACCGGAAAGAAAAAGTCGGTCGACGCGAAAGTGTCTGCCACAGCACAAATCCGGTCAAAAACCAAACACCCAACCCCGACACGCACACAACCAAGCACTCCCTCGTTCCTACGGGGTCACTAACCACATGACACACCCGCGGTACTCTCGAACACGCATGCACGGATAACGAAAATATATTCAAAAATAAATCACAAACTCCAACACAATTCATAAAATAAAACAAATCCAACAACGAACCTCACAGTCCAAGCATATATAACTCTTTCTCGGCTTGTGAGAAAAGTTAGTGGTTTTAGAAGTGTAAATTCCAAGTGAATAGAATACACAGGAGAGGCAATCCGGCTGACTCCACTTTTCCACTCAAAGAACTGTCTTGATGCTTGTCTTTCTTCCTAGATGCTAAAACAAGTCCAACAGCAGCCTCTCCGATCATTCTAGGACCACGAGAAAGTTTGGATTAGGAGCTAGGAGGATGGTGTGACCGAAATAGTCTTGATTAAGCTAATAAACTTGGCTTGGTGGAGAGTTAATTAAGAGAGATTTGATCAAGGCTCTAGTATGTAGAACTAGGCACAATTTAGGACTTGTATCGATAACAAGACTTGATTTATTATTTAGTCCCAAAAGGATATTTATACAAGAAGACTCAAGAGGTGACTCACCTTACTCAAGACACTCTCTTAATTACATCATTAAAACTCTAATTACTAACTTAAACACTTGGCAAGAATTTCTAGAGACTTTTGACATATATAAAGATAATTAGGACACCTAATGGACACTTGGATTAAGATTAAAGACAAAGTTAATTATCTTTTGACATGCCATGAGGCATGTGTTAAACACATGCTAGCTTGTGCTGGCCACATGCTAGCATATGTTCGGTTTAGGGAGGCTTATGGCTAGCCTATGTTCGCTTGTGTGATGCACTTGCTTGAGCTTGCTTGGATCTCCTTGGATTTCGATTTTGACCAAGTTTGACTCTTGGGATGATTTTGGAAAACCCGGGAAGGAGGGGCGGGAAAAAAAAAAAGAGGTAACTTGACTTGGTCTTCTTGGCTTCAATTGACCATGTACTTGATGCATTATGGCTTGCATTTGGGCCTTAATTGGGTTGACTTGGCTAGAAGAATGATTAAAAAATGTGCGAGTTGCAAATGCATGCATGGTTGGACTTGGCTTCATAATGTTCGGGGAGTGATGGACGCGGAAAGCGCAATATTGGCGTAAGAGCCATAACATGCCTTAGTGTTGGACAAACCTCCTTGAGCTGAAATATAATTACGATCCTCCAGGATCAATTCATCACCAAGGTTTTAGCTATTCTAGTCCGTTTACTTCTTCGAATATCAGGTTCATCTTTATGGGGGTTTAGAGGATGATACAGAAGATTTCGGTTCAACTATGGTGGGTTAGGGGTAAGATAAGGAAAGGAACTTTCAAAGAAAATAGCATCCCTAGCGTCAATTATGGTGTTGACAGCTATTTCTTTAATGTCTGCATTAAGTACAAGAAAACAATAAGTATTACTGTTGCTAATATATGCTGTCTTATTAGTTCTAATATATGGTCCAATCTTATTAGTTCTAAAGCTAGGTACTTTAACTTTAGTAAGACACCCCCACACTTTTATATAATTTAGGTTAGGAGCTCTACATTTTCAAAGTTCATATGGTGTCTTATCTTTTGATTTAGTTGAAACGCAATTTCGAATAAAACATGCAGTTAGGATGGCTTCCCCCACAAATTCTCAGGAGTACTAGAATTTCTTAGCATAGCATTGACCATGTTCATAAGAGTTCGATTTTTTCTTTCTGCGACCCCATTAGATTGTGGAGAGTAAATAGCGATTACTTGATGTACAATTCTAGACTCTTCACAAAAGGTATTAAATTCATGAGAAGTAAACTCACCACCACAATCTGATCTTAACCGTTTTATTTTCAGATCCATTTGATTTTCTACTTCACTTTTGTAAATCGTAAATTTACTCTTGCTTTCGGATTTGGCTTTCATCAATTAAATATAACAATAACATGAATAATCATTAGTAAATGTAATAAAATACTTACTACCACCTCGTGAGATATTTCCAGCATCCCAAACGTCACCGTGAATCAGCACAAGCTTTTCACTATCCCTGTCAATAGACTTAAAATGTACTAGGTATTTTAGCTTCAACACAAGTATGACATCTTTCATGTTCCATATCACATGAGGGAATCAATTTAACACTGATCAGTTTCTTAATAGAGTTGTAATTTACATGCCCAAGTCTTCAGTGCCATAATGAAGCAGAAATATGTGAATTAGTATTTAAGACAACATTCTCAAAAGAAGGTGAATCTATATTAAGTTTAAATAAATCATCGCACATAAATCCTTTTCCTACAAACTTACCTCCTTTATTACAACAAGATTAGCTTCAAAATTCAGAAAATAACAATTTAAAACTAATAATGACCCACTAATAAGATTTCTTTTAATGCGGGAACGTGAAAGATATTTTTAAGATGCAAGATTTCCCCGGAAGAGAGATTCAACAACACTTCTCCTATACCTATCACTTGTGACGGAGCTCCATTCCCCATATTTACAGTTTGTCATGATGTATCTTTATATGATGAGAACCAACAAGGGGTGAAAGCATAGCTATATCGTCGCACCTATATCTATCCACCAATCATTATCTATATAAGCCATATTAATTCAGGTATAAAAGGAGTTGACCTGGCTCCAGAAGTCACCACGTGTGCTTGAAGGCCAAATAATTGGTGTTCACTCTTAATTTCTATTATTATGGGCACTCTTTTCTCTTTATAACAGATTCTTGGTAGATGGTAAGGGTTCCCATTATCAAGAGAGTTATAGCACATGCTATGGAGAGATATATCATACACCAGTAAAATAACATACCCAAAATAATTGAAACGATAAAAAACATGTATTTTTTATAGAGGTCAACCAAGTCCGTTAACCATGGATAATTACAACTGCAATTAAGAATGTAAATGGCTAGATCTAACACATCTAACATAACATTTAAATACTGTAAAGCAAGAGCATATGAAGCATCGAGCATGATTAATTTTTCTTTCATCCAAAATATGCCGGACATAAATTCTGAGAATTGGGTAGAAAAATTAATTAAGAAACAAGCTTATTAAACTCAAAAAACATCCTAATCATGCTTCTACAGAGGCTATAAATAGTTGATTGGAATGTTAGTTTCATGGACAAAATACTCAAGCAAATTTATCAAATTAAAAGTTCTATTAAATATTTTATAGTTATAAAAGAGAGCAAGCTTGCTTATAGCACAAAAATAATTAAACAAATAAATAAATAAATAAAAGAAGTTCACAAACGGTAGCAATGAATAAAATAACGTATACAAAGTCTAATTGCAGTAAATGTATGCTGTTCGGCTCAGAACAAATAAATCTTCAGTACTTGGTGTCTACTCTAATGCAATATCGTGGAAACCTACACATCACAAAGAAAAGGAAATTTGGTGAGGGTTAAAAAATAAACTTTGCCAGTGGAGGCGCGTCCGAAGACAACTTGTCCTAATCAACTATTTCACCGTCCTGTTCTGTAGAGTCTCCCAGCGATAACTCATGGAGATGCAACAACCACTATTTCTCCTCATACGACTCAAGAGGAAGAGATGAGCACCCTCGTGTAAAGCCCTTAAATTTCTTTCAAAAATATTGTAATCAAAGCCTCAACACACGAATTGATAAAAAATAGCACATCAATTATCAGACAGAAAAATAGCAGAGCCTCTACTCACCAACTCGAAAAATTTATCAACCCATATATGCTTAGAGTACTCCGGAAAATCCTGTAAATTATGTGTAAATTCGAAAAAAATAATTTTGGAAAGTAAATCTCCTCTAAACATGCTTTCTAAGGTTAAAGATCATTGGAGATTACTTCCCAATGGAAGAATATTGCAATTAAATCAAATCCGGAAATAAATAGATGAAAAGTAAGAATGAAAGAGGAATTGCTGCAGTCAACTCTTTTCATTTAATTAAAATTTGATTTAAAAAATATATTATTTCCAACATTACTGAGCTCATGCCTGCTAAAATTGTTGCTTCTTTTAATAATGTCGTATGGATTTTCCAAGATCTCAAAATAAGTCCCGTGACTAAGAATTGATGTTGCTTCTCAAAATTACAAAAAAAAAAAAGAAAAAGAGAAAGGGTGTTACAATTTTGATCAACTAATGGCACGGTGTTACAATTGCACCAAGTCTACCCATCGAGCGTTAAGCTGAAACAAGAGGCGCACACAACCAATTTGTATATCGAATGTACCAATTACATGATTTTCCCCCAACATAAATGAATCTATTTTCTTAAATTTATAAGAAATAATGAACTACAGGATATATGTCATTACGATTTTTAAATGTGGAGTTCAAATATATTTTAAAGAAATATGTGTAAAAGGGAGTACCAAAAAGTTCAAATCATATAAACATTTTCGAACTACGATTTTAGTAGTCTACTGCACATAACAATTTCCACATTTAAAAATTTGAACACCAAGTTTTAGATACAAAAAAATTCAATATCATGTAGATCATTATTTTCTCAAATAAAAATAAATAAAATTAAAAAAAAACTTGTCCTTGATTTTTTTGAGGATATTACACTAAATGTCCCTTAGAATAAAGTATCATATCACTTGGGTCAATTTTCGGATTCGCAAATCTTGTTTTAAATTCATGGCACTTTTGGTTAAATCAAGACACCTTGTTTTCAATAGGAAACATCTTGATTTAGAGTTTTTAAAATCAAAACACCTTTTGCCCAAGTTTGTCACACACCTAACTGAAATAAAACCTAACCTCTCTGAATTTTCCTCTAGCTCATATAATGGCATAATGAATTTTTTAACAAAAAAAAAGGCTGTGAATTATTCAACAATGCGGGTCTTGTGTTTCCGGATATCTACTATCACAAATATCTGACAAGTACCTTTGCTGCTTCAAAATCACAAACTTTATATGGTCTCCAAACAAATACTGCTACGGCCAGGGGTGAAAAACGAGCCGAATTGTTCATGAGTAGCTCATGCTCGAACTCATTTAAACTCGGGTCAAGCTCGAATTCATTTAAGCTCGGCTCGAGCTCGAGTATACCGAGCTCGAGTAGAATTCGAGCACAAATTCAAGCTCGAGTAATTAAACGAGCCGAGCCTAAACATCCTGTCACTCAACTCATTATGCTCACGAACCTAAACAAGCATTTCTATTTTATTCAAGTATTTGTTATAATAAAATTATTTAAACGGGTTCGAATTTGAGCTTGACTCGAGTTTGGTCTAGTTCATAAAATCGATCCGAACTCGAGTCGAACTCAATTCGATTCGACCCAAGTTCTGCACAATTGATACAATCGAGCCAAGCTCGAGTTGAGCTCAAAAAGTCGAGCCGAGTTCAAGTTCAGCCTTTGAAGCTTATCGAGCTCGAGCTCGAGCTAAACCAATCAAGCCGAGCTTGAGCTTAGTGGTATCCGACTCGAACTCGGCTCATTTTCACCCCTAGCGACTGCTAACGAGTTGGTACGCAGAGTTCCTGCAGTTCAATTCAAAAATTGAACCGAAACATTTCCGGACCAACATCACGCACAAAATATTTCTGCAAGACGAAATGCACCAATGAAAAAACCATTTACCTTCATTAAACAAGTCGATATTTACACGAAACAGCAAATTGACATACTTACTCCACAGCCGAAATTTTTTTTTACAATTATGACATTTTTTTATGAGTGCATTATAGAATCCCGACTTCATGGCACTATGTACAATACCCATTTGATCTACTTAACAAAAATCTGACGTAACAACCATAGATCTGATGGATAGTCTGTCTAAACAGACATCAATCCAACACCAAGCAGTTACTGCTTGCTGAGCTACCAACGTTGCAGGGAACATCTCGAACTAAAACTTTTACACTATGGGAAGCCATCGAATCTGATATATCCATGCACTCTTGCAAGTCGGAGTCGGTGGACAACATCACCCACTCTTCCTCATCATCCATGTACTTAAGGTGGAATGTACCAGCCAACAATTTGAATCTCCATCCAATCTCCTCGTACAATTGGTGGCATCCTGATGAGCGAGAGAACTTAAATCTCACCGTATCACCTTTGTATGTAGCTTTGACTGTGATCACAGGACTATTTACCATTCTGCATGTCTCATTCCTAGAGAATTTCCTGAATGTTGGAAAACTCGACGCGCTTCCACTGGATGAGTCGGTCATTCCTGAAGATGAGAGATTGCTTTGCTCCCGTAGTCTGTCATCAAGATCAACTTTGTTACTTGGTTCATTTAAAGGGGCTATGGAGCTCGAGCTTTTTGGTGTAACTTGGTATTCAAGACTCTCAAAACTGCTGTTGTCTCGTCCAAACTCACTTTCGCCACACTTCTCTTTCAATGTCTGTGGAGAATGTCGAGCATCCTTGGGAAATTTCCAAGATTGCGTGTTCCCACCGTTAACCTGCTTCAGCATTTTACTGAAGGAAGCAGTTTCATAACTGTTATCAAATGCACAAGCTTTGGGTTCCACTTTTAGCATAAAAGGCCCATATTCGACAGAAGGCCCACAAGAAGGAGGTTTGACATCTCCTGCTGAATCTATGTGAGCAGTTGTTGGCTTTTCAGACGAGGTGACTTCAGCAACAAGACTTCGAGTGGAAGGATCGTACTTAATTGACCCTTCAACTCCTTCTACAGAGTCTATAACGTTCTGTATCTTCTTTAATGAACGGTTGACCTTATTTATTTTGCGAGATGGCCATCTTGAGATCCCATGCTGTCTGCATATCCTTTTAAGTGTGGTAGGACAAACTGCCAAAATAGAAAGAGGATTCCAATCAGGATGCTGTAGGTGTAATCAAGATTTTCTGCGAACGGAATCGAGTTGTGCCAAGATACATTTATTTATTTTTTATAAAATAAAAATAAAAATATAAAATTAATTTTAATTTAAATATAAAATTTTTCGGTATGTGCCTTGCTAATTCCTACCGTGCTAACAACTGCCGGAACATGCATGTGTCGCCTAGAACAAGCTGTACCGACAAACACCGAAAACCATGGGTGTAATCTCGCGCAACATGAAATCATACAACAAATAAAACAGGTGAATCCAGGGCACAAGATCACTCCCGGAATATACGAACTCGCAGGCCTTTTTCTCCAGGCTCCGGAGGACCGCGTATGCACCCACACCCGCTACTAGCAGGGGATGTTTCCATCCTACCTTCGGCAGGATTCGAACTCGCAATAGTGCGCTAGATGGGGATAACCCCAACCAATGCGCCACTGAGTTTACCTCTAAATGATACAACAAATGATCCATTTAAAACCTTCCACCGATTTAGCATCTTGTTTTTGAAGCCTAAAACAAGCAATCATTGGAAGGTCAACAGAAGTCTTTCCCATGTGAAGAAAAATGAGAATTAACATACCACCAATGCTTTTTGCAGCATCCTTTAGACTACCAGAAAAGTACTTCTGCAGAACACTCAAGCTGATGTTTTTCTCTGTGGTATTGCGTTTTCTTTCCAGCGATCTCAAAAAGGCAGGTTTCATCTGCATAAAAACAAAATACATATAAAGCAATGGTTAAAATAATTAAGTAAAAGAAAAGGGCAATTTAAATAGTACAGGAGTCTCCCAGCACATTTTGAATATATGGTGAGGATAACTACATTACCACATTAAAGTTTTGTTTTGAGGTGCAGTTGGAAGAACCAAGTATTTCTCTAAAATACCGCAAGACAAGACAAGAATAACCTTTGAAGTCCAGCAAATGCAGTAAACGAACATATTGTAAAACAATCTCTCTTTTTTCTTTTTTTTTGAGATAGCAAGACGAAACCTCCCTCCGGGTCTCCGCTAACTTGCGGGCCATGGTTTTCTACACTCACCCGCCAGCATTGGACCTAGATGAACGCAGGAGAGTAAAACCCCGGTCTGGCGTCTGTCCCAGGACCAGACATGGAGTGCTGCAATATGCAGGCAGGCAGCACTACCCGTGAAGGTGGGAGTTGAACCTGGGTGGGATGCACGCTTCCTGAGGCGAAACACCCCATCCGGTTGACCCAAGTGCGGAGGGCTATTGTAAAACAATCTCACACACACCATTAGAGCTTTTGCACCAATAAATAGGACTCCTAGTAGAACTTTGCCTTCTCAAGGTGATTCCAGTCACCGCAAGGCATTGTTAGGAATCAAACTTCCTCCCATTTACCCCCACCTCCTCTAAAGGCGTAGGATTTTCAAATTACAAGAAATTTAAATCAGTCTGCTGCCTCCACTTTTCCTCGAAGTTATGTGCATATATCACTTACTAAACAAGGATGCCACAAGTAGAGCTGCTGGGTCTAACTATAATTCTCTTCATCCCAGATCGACTAATCAAATACTGAAGATATACATCAGAAAGAATGAAATTCTCCTCTTTGACAAAACCAAAAGTTGTTGGGCAGTCAAAGGTAAAAGAAATGTTTTAGACCTGATCATATGGCAACATTTGCCTTGTGACTATCTTCATTTCAGTTCATCTGATGGTCCGGATGTCATAAGACTAAATCATTTGTTTCATTAAGACATGTTTCCAATATAGAACATCTTACTATTTGCATCATGACATGTTAAATTAGTTCAGCTAACCATCATTAGACCAGGTACAACTAAAGGACGCATGAGAATATGAGAATACAGCAGATGCATATCATAGAAGATCAAACAAATAATGTAAAACTCACAAAAAACAAAAAAAGGTGATAAATCTCATATAATTTTTTCGAGTATTATCTAGTACTTCAACTGAGGATTTAATTCAACTTGATAACACAATTAAGGGAAGGTACAATTTCTTACCTTCTGATGAGCATCTCCTTCACATTTATCAGAACCCACTTTCTGCATTTTGCACGGCAGTCGGTTCACCAACTCTGGATCTACATCTACCTCTGGAGAAATCTTCCCCGTAAATGTTTGCTTATTAGTTCCTCTTATACTGAAATCAGAGTCAGCGAGTTCAGCATCTGAAACAGTTCGCAAACTCCTGCATATTCTCTGCATAGTAGTTGACAGATTGTTTAGCAAGAGTTGCTGTTCTTCACCTCCTCTACAATTGACAGGAAGAAAGAACTCTAATATATAGTCATCATTGCCGGTATATGTGCTCCTTAACCGAATCGCAACAGCAGCTTGTAACCTGTACTTCCGGGCATGATGAGCAAGTGGATATTCACGTACTTCATAAGTCTTCACATCAGCAAAGAAGAAAGGGTGACAGGATTGGAGTGCTTTTCCAGCAATTCCCTGTCCAATTTCAAGGTAATGTTCAGTGCAAGCATGCAAGAAACCTTGCACTTGTGAATTGTTAACATAACAGGCGGACTCCTCGACATATAGTACAGGTTTCTGTTTAACAACTGAGCCGTACTCGTGAAGCACACTTGTTATTTCATCTCTATTTCTATTTTCACAGAAGGGGACCCAAGTAAGTGCTAGGGGTAACATATGGGCATGGCATACAGCTCTCAGAACATCCAGTATCTCCGCCAAGGCAAGCGTCTTATTCTTTGAAACTATCTGAAGGCACAAAGATCAACATAGAAATCAGCATAACTAATCAGGAAGACATTACTAGCCAAAATATTTTTAAAGTAGATAGTTTCTATCAGCACCTTTTGCTGACCACCAGCTTTGACGGTCCTCAAATCCACAGCCTGTGGTAGAGCAAGGAAACAGTTTTAAAAAAGTAACTACCAGCAAAATAGTCACAACATGCTCTGTGTGAACTCACTTCAAAAAAAAGGTAAGAATTCAAGTCTAAATGACAATATTACCATCAGAGCATTACAAACGTTATCCATCTCTTCGTCAAAGTCGGCCATTTCCTTTGCCGTGACAAGCTCTAGAACCCCGCAACAGGAATTATCAAATGGGTTCAAGATGGGCACTGCTAGTGAACCCCGGACATGGTAGCGGACAGCATAGTCGACCCTCAAATACTCACGCTTGTTATAGTAGATGATGTTCGAGGTCCACTCGGGCATCCTAGACATGAAAACTCGCCCGGGCAAACCAGTGAACTTGTCAGGTGCTTCCTTCATAGCAAACACGAAGGTTCTAGAAACTTCCCGGTACTCTGCAAGAATCTGGTCCAACAAATATGGCTGGTCCGAGGTGCTTAACATGTAATTATCTCCATGTTTTACCGGCATCCAAACTTGGGCAAGAATTCCACTACCAGATGACTCTTTAAACAAAGACAACGCTTTTAGCGTCCTCTCCGCTAGAGATACACCCGCCATGGGTCGGGGAACAACCAATCCGCTTGTTACCAAATCAGTTTTATCAGAAGCATAAGCAGATGAATTCCAGCTACCTCTAGGAACCACCATTTTATCGGAACTGAAGGGGATTTCGTTAACTGCATTAGGTAAGAGCGGAGAGAATCCCTGATGATCTGGGCTGCAGACATCTGCGTAGCCATCCAAATTCATCAGAGATGAGAGATTGAACAAGTCCTCATCCATTTGAGATTCGATGAGATCCCAAGCTGCAACTTCAGCTGCTCTATTGTGCAGCAACTCCTGCTCCATAGACGCTAGAGAAACCACAGCTTCGCATCATATCCAAGCAATTTCAGAAAATCACGAATTAGTTTTGAATTCAAATTATCACCAAGAAAATCATGAAAAAATACGAAAAGAGAAACACAGGAAAAAAAAAATCTAGAAAATTGGTAAGAACGAAGATTTAAGGAGAAGAATAGTGGGAGAGATTCAGTGGAAATGGGAATCAATCGAATTGGAGTGAGGGGGATGGATTGCGCAGCTTCGATGGGAAATGGATACCGATCGCTTCGTGGATGGGATTCCTTTCTTGGTGTGGGGCCATCTAAAAGTCTGACCTTTTAGTGCTTCTGGAAAGTTGGGGCTTTGCCGTTTCGGCCCTTTCTTACCAATTAAAAATACATATCAGCTCCTAAATATTTTCTCCTACTAAATTAGCCCTAATTTCTTAGATAGGTATTTATTTTAGTTTATTTTATTCCCAAAAATTTTAAAGGACAAAAATGTCTTTATTACCCCAGCAAACCTTGTGCCTTCCCCTGTTAACTCCATCTCCTCATTTCGCGTGCTCTTATCCCATCCATAGCTCCCTCTTTTTCCACGCTATCTTTTCCTCTATTTTCTGCTCTCTCTATCTTATTTTTGCCTTATCTTTGCCTCTATTTCTTGCTCCCTCTCTCTCTCTCTCTTTCACCAAAACAAAAACAAAATCAATAATCATGAACCAAAATAGCAAAGTTATTGCCACTGCTTTATTTGGCATGGAGCAACATATTATTGATTTCACCGGAAGCAGCTCTCTTTTAACTTGCTCGATCAACTATATACTAGGTGGCCGGAATTGGTAAAAGAGAATACTACATTGAAATATATCAGTTCAGACATTGCCGGCGACTTAATCATTTTAAGCACTGATATAGATGTAAAAAACATGTATTTCATGCATCAACTACTTGGCGTTCCAAATGAAAAACTGGAGGTGACTATATCGATGCATCCTTCTCCAACATCTAGTGAGCTGGTGGCAACAGAACAAACTCATATTTTCAATGCTAATAAAGCTACAAGGTAAATTTTGCAATCTCTTAAATGATTTGCTTAGTTCTGTAACACTTGGAATAGTGTAGTGATACCTTTAGTTATTTAGTTGATGGTACGGAGTGAATGAGGTTTAGGAATCAGACAGCAATGGGCGGAGAACAATCACAAAATACCGGATTTACGTGGTTCGGCGAAGATGCCTACGTCCACGGAAAGAGATAACGCTCTTTTCACTATTAGGGTTCCGAGAAGAAGCCGAGTACAAAGTCTCTCATTTTAGGGTTAGATTCTAAATATTTATACATTAATGAATCCGCCGCTCTAAACCCTAAAATACTCTTCCCTCAATTAGGTAACTGACTTCTCTTTATATGGTATACCGAGTCTTCGCGTTCGGCTGCCATAAACGTTCGGGTGACGTCGTGGTCTTAGCTATTTGCGACTCCATCATAAGCCCCCCATTTTGGAGGACCTTTGTGAAGATTTTTCAAACTGTCTTTTAGCTGGTAGTATTCTCCCGCTTCGGTTTATAATTCTGCCGTTGAGCTGTTCTGGACATTTTTTAAGAGTGTTTAGCGTTCTCCCTCGCAAGTATCAAATCGTTCTCCCCAAACTAGTGCAATTATGGACCGTTCTTCCCTTTCTTGTCGTTTTCCTCTGCTCTATAATATAGACCGTCGATCTGCTCCCGATCTTTTAATGTTCTGCAGCGTTCCCCCCCTACGGGCTTCGTTGTTAGTGGTGGATACTTAGCATGTTTGCTGTGAGGTTGCTGACATGCAGAGATTCGTGTAACCACCGAAGATATTCTCGAAAGAGATATGCTATTCTTCAGTGTCATTTTGACCCTGAAAAAATCAAGGCTGATGTGGCGTTGTCCACATCAGCCCAAGTATTTAATAAAATACTTGAAAAGTGTTTATTCACACATCTCAATGTTTTGGAAATATTCATTTCACACTTATCAAAAAAGTCACATTAAAGGTGCTTATTTTCTAGACATTTAATATCAAAAAATAATAAATGATGGGCTGATGTGGACAACGCCACATCAGCCCTTTGATTATAATATATATACAGAGAGTCTAAATGTTTCATTGAAGAATAGTATTTCTCTTCTCGAAAATTGGTTACGATTTCATCATCACCGTCATTAATGTTGTTACAGTGCCCCCTTACGGTTACTTTTTCGACTTTTATTGTTCATCTTCTACCTTCGTCCTCTCGAATTCCTTTCCGGCGCTTCTTGTTTCTTCGGTCTTCCTCTTCCTTTGAGCTTGCTTCATGGCGTCCTCTTCTCGTGCTAGTCGCGGAGGTGTTTACCACATCCAGAGTACCATTACTGAGGGAGATGTGAGGTCCGTGTTTTGGTTTGCTATGTTTTGAG